>JAFIDM010000005.1:11590138-11629919 GCA_023159025.1 Thereuonema tuberculata | reverse complement strand
ATACATTTATTTTTGTTTTATTTTGAAGATTTGAAGACTTTTCAATAAAAAATTAAGTTATGATCGTCTGCTTTCAGATATTAAGGCGCTATAAGAAAGGTGTTTCAGCCATTATTAGTTAATGATATTTTTAAATTCCGTATTCATTGATGTTATTAGTGGATAATTCATGGTTATATGGTTTTCGGGTTTTTATCAAAGCAGATTCGTAAAATTTTCTCAAATATTCACTATTATATTGACCAAAAATGATAGGATTTTTGTTGTCTAGCTCATGTGATTTTTGTTTGCAGTGATTAGCAGTGTAGTAGGCAGTATTACCTTTTTTAACAGCGTTCACGTGTTCATATATACGAATATCATCGAATATCATTAACTAATAATGGCTGAAACACCTTTCTTATAGCGCCTTAATATCTGAAAGCAGACGATCATAACTTAATTTTTTATTTTCTACACCAGCGGGAGGTCCGACGCCCTACCCACATCCCATTGCCATTTCACTTGACGACTCCTGCAGGAGAGACACAGTTTTATTCATGAGTAACTTGAAAACGAACCCCATACGAAGGGGGCTCGAATACGTACGTTTTTTTAATGTAATTTCACGTATTTTTATCGTTCATCCCATTCTCATCTTTTTATGTCTCATCTTTTAACCAAGGATAGTGCTATATGGTAGGAAACTTTTTATTACAAGAATATTTACTTTATTACATATATATATAGATTGAAGGCTAGATGGTCAAGTGGTGTTATATAGACTTCTTGGCTGGACAAGTCCTGTTCAATAGTCAGCAAAGGTCGCATCTTTCCAGATTATTTCTCCCCCAGCAGCCCTAAGGTTCACCTACCCCTATATCAAAATGAAAAACAATTTTAAACTCGACATTGACAATACACTCAGTTTTATTGTAATGAAATTTAGAAATTGAACCGTTGTTTATATACTAAGAGCGTCTGGAATAAAGTTTTAAAAGACTAAATAAAGAATATATCCCTTAACAAGAGTGAAATCGAATAAATCACTATATTATTTGTAGTAACATTTTAATAAATCCACCAATGCTTTCTACTCCCATTAGTCTTCGAAGCTAAGCACTTACAGCTTCTGTGAAATTAAAATTAAACAAGCAATTTCCGATATTAAATATCGAAAAATTTTATAGCCGTTTGTAAAGATGGAAGAAATTTCATTCTTTCGAATGTAAAAAATTAGAAGAATGTAAAAAATTAAGAGCGGGTGCACCAACCCTCCGCCAAAATTAATTGATGAATATCTACTAGAGATCGGAGATCTACAGATCTTTAAATAAAAGTTGGTGAACCAAGCACAATTTGACAATATCTTACTGATGATTCGTTGATGACGTCTCGTATTTCTAAAAGTTGCTGCGATTGTTAAATAATAATATTAAAGGTCATTTCCGGATCACTTTGGCGTGTGCAAATGCTTTTTTAAAATAGCTGCTTCTACGGAGAAGAAAAAACACGTGGGCCAAACTTTTCGTTTGAAGACAAGAATTTTCAAATGAATTAGCCCTGTGTTATTTTCAGAACTTTTAGTAGAGGAAATACATCTAATTCATCGCCAAAATCCAGGAATCAAAGTCAGTGCCAGCCGTCTTTAAAAAGGTAAACAACGCGGGGACAGATGACAGTTTTCTAATTGAGAAAGGACCTAACAGAAGAAAATTGGGCAGCTAAATTTTGATGATTCAACAGCGACCGATGATGTTAGTGCGCAGATAATATAGATTAAGCGGAGATTTAAATAACTCTGAAAGCTAACATAAGCTCTGAGATATATACCGCTCTGAGATATCTAAGTCTAAAGCATATTCTTAGTTGTGAAGTAACTTGTGAGAACTCGATTGACTCTATTTTGCGAGTTTTACCTTTATTCTACTTTTATTTATTACAACGCTTCATTAAAATATCTTCGAACCCCGTTAAGTAGGAGAAGGACAAATTGATTTCAAAGCTTTCTTTAGAACTATTTACTTTCTTATTTCAGAAAAATAAACTTCTAACTGTAGTTGGCGTTCTCTAACGGCATTTAAGCAAAACGTAATAACAGTGAAATTCAAGATATATTAACAATGTAATGCAGGCATACTTCGCTAGTACGGCGGCTTAGTTTCCAGACCACCGCCGTAAAGCGAATCACAATTCTTATTATTTTTTTTTCACTTGACAGTGGATATAATGGGCAAAAAAAAACATGTTACACTTGTCATTTATTAAGCATTAGCGCTAAAAAAAAAAGATATAAAATACTGTTAACAGACTGAATGCGAGTAACAAAAGGATAAAATTTGCCCTTTTAATGATTTTTTTTTAATTCATTTAAAAATGTATTTATTTCTTGAGCTTATTTTTTTTCTGAATCTTAGATTAGATGTGGGTGCGTTAAATGTTGATCAGTTTGATTTCATAGAAAGATCATATTTTTTAAGCTTGATATACAGTGTGCCCGGAAAGTTCCCATATCCCCTATTAAGTGGTAATAAATATAAATATTTAATATTGAATGTTATTTCAATTGTTGACACTAGAAATGCAGTCTTTTGGGTGAAATAGAACCCTTATTATATACTGAAGTTGGAGAGGAATCCATCTCACGTAATGATATGGCTGCGATGACATCACGTCATTTGTTTGGACCATATTTTTTTGATGGTCATGTTAATGGCAAAACTTATATACACATGTTACAAACATGGTTAATCCCACAGCTTGAAGACGTGGGTATCATGGAACGCGTATGGCTACAGCACTGCTCACTTCTTATTGTGCTCGGGTTTCTTCATGAACTTTCCAGGACGCTGGATTAGTCGTCATACTTCAGCATTGCTAGCTCCATTGAAATGGCCACCACGAAGTCCTGACCTCACGACGCCTGACAACTCATTGTAGGGAATAATCAAGACCTATGTGTGTGAACGTCGTTATGCTACAAATGAAGAATTGCATAATACAGTTGAAGACGCATTTCGAACCATCACACCGAACATGCTCCAAAAAATGTCAAGTAGGGCGTGGCGGCATGAACTTGTGTGTACAGCATGATGGCGAACACACAGACTGTGTAAATATTTTCTTAAAATATGACTACCAATTAAGGGGTTCGGGAGCTTCCCGGCCACACTGTATGTGTATAAACCTAAGATTAGCCTATATCCGAGGATAAAGATAATCCTTTGGTACAAGCTTAATCAACTCTTATAACAAACTTCTTTGATAGCATAATTTATATCAGTACTTCTCAAACGTTGTCGCGTCAATCTGTTTAGCTACTAAAATCAACGTACACTATGATTTTATAGATAAAATCTGGAGAAACAGATCTGAGATTTTACTTCTATAAAATTTCTATAAATAAAATGCAGGATTTTTCTTCGTTACGGCAGTGCTAAAAAGATTGAGAAACACTGGTATAAACTTAAATTCTAAAAATTTATTTATATTTTTGTTCACAACGGATTGCACCAATTCCACTATTTTGTGCAAATATCAAAAACAAAAAGAGTGCCAAACCAAACTTTCTAAAAGAGCCATTAAAATATCAAAATGTTAGAAAGTTTTGTTTACATTTTTATTAGCGAACTCCAATCTAATTTTGTGTAGATATAGTCATTGAACCTCTAACATTGATTGAAGCTAACAAATATAAAATGCTTCGGATAACAGAGCGTGGTTTTCAATTAAGAGTGGATCAAGAATAAATGGATGAAGAATAAATGGTAAACAGATATATTCTGTATTAGTTGATCGTAGGCCCTCGATTTGAATGTAGCTCTGAAATAAATTTTAGATATTTACCTTCTTGCTTCAATAAATAGTAGAAGTAACTTGATCCTGGTTCTTTCGAAGTCAGTCCACAGATGATGTAATCGTCAACTTGAAGGATCTGTAATCTAACTTTGTATTGGAACCTAACTTAACACTGTTTTCTTTATTTGTTGCTTCACAAGTATACAGGGTAAATCACAGTACCTATATCACTCGTTTTTTTCTTGAAAACGACAGGGTACAGGTTGTTCACGTAAAAAAATTTCATTACCAAATAGTACCCAACAAATTGAATGGTGGCATTGTTGATGTCCGATAGAAACAGGAAGTGGTTGTAATCGGGATCAACTTTGGATTTCAAATTAGAACATAGGTCATGTGGGATAAGGTTGGATAGATCTTTGGAAAAGAAACAACTTTTAATAAAGATTTTTTTTCTATAATGTTCCTTGTTTAGCCACAATTGCAAGTATTGACAACAATGAAATTTCCAATGGTTAAATCACTGTTCAAAACGTACAATGCAGAGTAATTGTTGAAAGGAAACATACCTACTGACAATGTCGTTGTTATCAATAGCTGTAATTGTTCCGATGAGTACCGTTAGGACAAAGACCATCATTTTGACGCGAACAATCTATACCCTGTGGTTTTCGAGAAAACGGATAATATGATGCTGTGATTCACCCTGTATATCAGGAATAAGTTTCTTGTCTTGCTTCTATGGATATGCAGCATTGGATATAAAGAATAATTGTAATCGGTTTTATATTCCTTATAAACTGTCTTTAGTTTAGTCCATTCTGACAACCTTTTCATGTAACTGCATTGTCATCTCTTTCGTACTTCATTTTTAGGTGTTACATACTTCTTTTTTCCATACTCTCCTCTAATCTTCTCCCTAGAGTTCATAATTACTTAAAATAACATCTTCTTATCTCTTCATCTTAACAAGAGAAATTACGACTTCAGACCAAGATAGATAGATACTACTTTTTTTCCGTTGTCCAAGCAACCAATTGTTGGTAAACAGTTTTCATGATTTCTCTTTAAATAATTGTTATTTGTTGAATATCGTTAAACTTATATTGCACGTCTGGGGATTGAATACATTGAAAACAAATTATTAACGATTTATTTTAACCCGATGCTTACGGTTTTTCGTTAGTTTTACTTAAAACAAGAAATCCTGAAACAGTTAAAAGTTAGGTGCGGAAGATTATATGACGTCATTTAAGTAAATGGTCTGCGAAATGAAAACAAAACAATAGAAGCTTTATTTTAAAAGTTCAAGGCGGATTTCTACCTCTTTGTTTATTAGTAATGCTAATCGCAAGTTAGACATAGAAATGACCCAAATTGGAAGAGACCTCTCAATCGAATAACGTCACCATCAAAAGCGCCGATGGCTGCTGTGTTGACGAACCCAGCTAAAAACAAAACCAATAATCAGCGAACAAAATACAAACAAATGCAACAAGCTGAAACCAGATCCAACTCCAATGTTAACATGGTCGGCAAGTTTCAAACAATCGACTGAAAAGATTTACACAATGACAACTGAATCAAAATATTAGATCAAAACCAAATGCAAACTAACTACGTAATTAGTGGATATAAACCAGAAGAGCTTGAAATATTGGACGCCTGGCACAAACATTTTCCAGGAAGTTTGGAAGTAACAAACCTAATTATAAATAAAAGATGTTGATCCGGCTAATAAATTTTAATGAACTAATCGAAGCAGGTGGTTGATCCAATTCATAACTAAATAAATTAGATATTTGTAATCTAGATGATTGTTATGAAATATTTATTTCTGAACAAGAAGCAAATTCATGTAAGACCAACATCATTCCTCTTTTCAGTAATGAGGATGCTAGGAGGAAATATAAACGCAGTCGTACAAAAGAAATAATAAGCTTATTTTTCAGTTAAATTCCTGTTTATGGTAAAAATTAATATTTTTTTTCGTAAGATACTTTATCTATTTACTTAAATTTTAGAAAGTAAAAAAAAAAATATAGTTGGCTACAGAAATAAACAAAAAATAAATTTACGATGATATTAAATTTTAAATGTTTCTATGTAATTTTTGGGTTTCTTTATCCTTTTTTGGCGATTGATGTACTGTTAGTTTTTCAGTCTCTATCAATCTCAATTCTCTCAAAAATAACGAGGAGATCACAGCACTTAACTGCCGTTAATATTTCTGAAAGATAGATCATTTTTGACTTAACCGTTTTGCAGAATTTCAACGACAAAAACGCAAACAAAAAAAAATGCCAAACACGACGCTATTTTTGCCACTTTTTTGGTCCTTACCTTATGTTCTGATGTGGACCAAAATGAATAGGAATAATCCTTCAAAAAACAAACCTAAATCTATGTCTAAATTTTTAAATTCCTAAGATATGAAGTTTTTAAGTTATGTTGATTTTTTCCACTATTGCAGCAAGTGTATTTTTAAACAACTTCCTGCAATAAGTTTCATCCAATTTCTGATTAAATTCGATCTATATTGTTTATTTTCAATTAAAGGTTTCAAACTATTTCAAGGGCTACATTGTGATATTTCAGTCTTACCATAGATTGCAATGAGGGAAAGCAATATTGTAATGGTGTTTGTGGGAAAGATTTTTAGGAGCGAAGAAACAACGAATCAAGTTTTGAAACTGAACTGAATTAATTTATTAAATGAAAAACATGGGTTTTTATAGATTTTACAAAGTTGAATTTGATTGGAAGATTAATTACAACTGTAGACTGAAAATAAAAACCGGGCTAAGTGCCACAACAATCGATTTCCATTTTATTGCTAAAATATGGGATGTGTGTCTATGCCAGTGCGATAAAAACCGGGCTATTCGATATTCAGTCTGCAAGTAGTTCAAACTTTAGCCAATTGTTAGACTTTCACTCTAGCCAATATTAGTTTTCCCAAAGGTTTTTCCTGTTTTTCTCAGAACGTAGATTTTGGCACTTAGCAAGGTTTTTGTTTTCAGTCTACAACTATACGTAGTGATTGGACAAGAAACATAATGAATTTAAATTAATTAACTAATTAAACGGCTGTAACGGAAAAGAATTTAAAAATAAACAGAGCAGCAATAATTAGGAAATAGAAAACGAATGATTTAAAAATAACAGTAAAGATTAAAATGTTGTGAATTCAATATAGAGGGGATTTTGTTTAGTCTATTTTCTTATGGATGCGAGACACTTAAAATCAGTCGGGGGGGGGGGGGGGGGAATACTTTCGTAAGCAGTGAACGAGTTTTATTGAAATTTGGCATTAGGGTTCCATACTCAGTGAAATAAGGACATTTTAGCGCCATTTACAAAATAGGCTTTTTTTAAAAAAAAAAACTCTTCTAATTCCTTTGTAAGAAAAATCCCCATAACTGACTGTTCCCTTAAGAAAGATTCTTAAGAATTTTCAGTAATGCATTTAACGTTCCAATAGGGTTGGTGGTTTTTGTTTCGTTTAATTTAAACAACAATAATTTGTGAGAGAAGAATACAGCCTGCACACTAGCATAAAGATAAAAAACACATTGAAAGTCCGTAGCTTTCGCCCGAGTAGGACGAGGCATCTTCACTAAAGACTTTAATGTGTTTTTTATTGTTATGCTAGTGTGCAGGCTGTGTTCTTCTCTCATATATTTAAGCACATGTGAAAACTTAAGTAACAATAATTTGTGCTGAAAATGAATTATCAATTGATTTCAATAACAACGACTGAGACGAAGTATTTACACGATGACATCTCAGAACGCCGTTTCACGCTTTATTGGCGATCATCAGCTGAGAATAGTCATCTGTAAATAGCGAGATCTCAATACGGAGGTCATTAGAATTAATCGTGAACAAGAATATGGTACAAAAATACGAATATCAATTGATTTATTTTAACAGGTTTAAAATTATTAAACAAAATTTAAGATTTAAAAATTCATAATTTTTATTTTTTTTCTATATAATTTTTTTTTTTTTTAATCTTCGTTAAATGTTACGATTCCACTGTACAATCGACTTCTAAAACGGGAACATCCACTTTTGACAATAAATATGGACTATCCCGTATAATACGGGAAAGGGCCTCTGATTTCCCTAGATATTTCTAAATACAATGATTGCAATGTTCGAAGGTGCTGTGTAGTAATGAAAACAAATTCAATCTATTTCTTTTGAAGTGTGTACGTATGACACAATCACACTTCCATAGTTAACACACTGAGTCACAAATGGCGTGAGCCTGCGTTTCGTGGAAACAGCGTCAATCCAATTAACGGGATTCTGGATATTTTGATTACAAGAATATTCTCGAAAACACTATTTTCCTCATGAGTAAAATGTCTCGAGGATTTTTATTTCAATAAGGTAATGAGTCCAAGTATACAGTATTTTCAAAATGAGAGTGAAGGAAAGAGAAGAAAGGACGGTTTGATTTTGACCAAAGGAAAGTTTCTACCATAGAAAGCTATAGTAATGGCCATAATAACTCTTAATCACGCCTGGAAGTCACGTGACCGTAGTTATTTCAAATACGAATAAAACAAATCAATTGGTAAGTAAAATTGATACTTAAAATATCAAACTTAGAATTGAATTTAAATAATAATATAGGCACGACCACGTTATAAGAAATTACAATAAAATACAACATCGCTTTATTTGCTATTGACGAACAGTGTACAACAGTTCTGTTATTCAACAATAGATGTCGCTGCGATACCTGAATTGATTAATCCATTGGCAATTGCCACGCCATTTTGTATTCTTTTCTGAACTTTTCGTATTTTTTTTTTCAGAAGTTTCTAAAAGGGATAGCGTTGATAATTTTATCAAATCCCCAAAGTCGTGGATGAGACAATACTTCTGCAGGCTATTGTAGAGAGACCATCTAATATAGTGAATCCCTGTCTGTCAAAAACTTTGCGCGTGAGGTGACAAAATTTCCATAGAGAAGCATTAAGAGCAAAGTTTCTAAATATATATGTAATTATCAAACTATATATTTATCCACTGGTTGTGAGGTACGTTTTTTTTTTTTTCCTTCTTGATTGTCTGTATAAGATGGTCGGTTTTTTTTATTTACATGGTAGATATTACAATGTTTGTCGAGCATCTGTAATACCTTTTAATATACATCGGAGCGGGAAAAAAGGAATTTTATAGATGCAATCGCAAATCGAAATACATAGTCCGTCTGTCTATTAATAATTCAAAAATTATACATATACTAGCCGGCTACCGTCCCTTCGCTCCGGAAGTCTTGCAAATATAACGAAAAAAAACGCTTATTTATTTAGCAAATTAATATCGAGTTCGGAGTAATATACGATTTCCCAGCCCTTTGTGGCCTTCTCCACACCTCTATCACTTGAAACCTTCCTGAGTTGGTGAAAACTCACGTGATCATTAGAAATTAATGTTTATTCTAAATTAAAGTTTAAATTGTAAACAATATCCAACGTGTTACCCGTATCGTATATTTATCGTAGACATCGTCTAATAGAATTATCAGGTAACTCGTGAGTTAAACGTGTTCCGCGCCTGCAAAGAATGTCCTTAAATGCATTCGAATTGAAACTGCGGTGGCGCCATCTATCGAGAGCTTTGGGAAGCTTTTCATTTTGGGCAGTCTTGGAACGTTTTTCATTCATCCCACGGGATCTACTTGATGGACTGGGATGAAAAGTAGCATATAACCTTCTCTGTGTCACAGACTACTTGCATGGAAAATTTTATTCCGATCCGTTGCGCATAAGAGGTGTGAGGGAACGATATAAAAACTTACAGATTTTCACTTTTATATATTAGTTAGGATATATATATGCTCTTTTTATCCTAGAAAGCTTTAATTTTACAGATAGTTGTACGCAAAAAACATATCCGACCAAGATGTAAGGATCTAGGAATTCCAAATGCCTGGTCTATAATTACGGTAACTCAGAAACCCAATGAAACTGATATTTCAGAGATAAATTTTTTAAAAGAGATTCCAATTATATAATAAAATTGGGGGATCCAGGGTTTTTAATGGCTTAATAATGGAATTCAATTAGGAATTCAGAAACGTACGTAGCCGTATTTATTAATTTTTTTTATCCATAGTGATTTGAAGTGTCAATATGATAAGTGTCAATATGGTAGGCTTATTGCAAAAATTCCAATTATTTTGGCTTACAGTAGGTAAGGAGCTACGGGCACGAAAAGTCAAAATGAATAAGAAACATGTGTTTCTTAGTTTATGTGTTCTTAGTATGCGGTTATACCATGTTTTGGTCAAAAGGTGGCTTTTAAGATCATATTTAAGTCATCATATTATTGAATTTCTTAAAGTAATAAGTGAATACATATTCCTAAGATGTTTTGATCACGAAAGCAGGTCTTACACAAAATTTAGAACAGGTTCTCTATCGTATATTTAAAAGTTAACTCGTTTTTTATGCTGAAACGGTATCAAGACATGTATTGGTTTCTCTATAGTTCAACTATAGTAGTTTTCAAAAAAGAAAGGTTTGCCATATTACGCTACGGTTATTATGTCGCGATCGATTTTGTCTGGAACAAACGTCACCAGTCATGACGTCATCAAGTTGAACTCCGAGCAGTCAGTCCAAGATGGCGTCGTTTTGTGATCGCATAAGCATGACCAAGAAAAGACAAACTTTGCATAGCCAAGCAAGAGGAATAGTGTGGAGTTTTTTTAATTATTTCAATTGTAATTATTATTATTATGTATTCGTAAGTGTAGAAAATACAAAAACCAGAATGTTTTCATAATTTTTATAAGATTCAGTTACGGATTTTAGCAATAGATGGCGCTGTTAGCTATCGTTAATTATGTAAAAGTTCCACAAAAATCGACTGCCATTCAACAAAGCTTCATCTGAATCGAATTTTTGTTCTGTTTCATTTTACAATCTAAGATTTGTAATCAATTAACTTGTTTCTTTTTTATTTTATTTTGGGTGACTAAATTTCCATTTAAAATATACTGTGATAATAAAATATACTGTGATTTGTTCAGTAACAAATACAGTAGCTTCTAAATGTAGGCAGTTTATCAAACAGTAAAAAACTACATTTCAAAAACATCAAAAACGCCTTGAAATTTTTTTTTATTCTTCTAAAAGGATAAAAGTTTAAAATAGCTTTATAGGATTTATAATTTATTGTGCAGATTAAAAATAAAAAGACTGAAGTGTGGCAACCATTCTCGGTTTGATGTAAAACGATTAATTAATTTTCGAGTAACTTATCCTTGTCATGTTTTGGCTCGTAAGGAAAATGAACGTTAATCTACTTCACGACTTTATCTAAATATCCACTTTGGTACACTTCAAGTTGATTAATTTTCGAGTTATCGTGCTCAGAAAATTCTCAATAGTAAACATCGGTTTTTTTCTTTTTCGTTCTGGTCGAATCCAGCCGGACAAATATACACCAGATCTCACGTCTTCGCATTCTTAGTCAAAATCAAGATCTACAAGCATTGAAAGAATAGTTATAAGCTTCAATAGGTTACATTAGTAAAATGGAGGTGCATTGATAAATATGCAAAATTTTAAAATATCAATTAGATTAGATAATGAAAAATCGTTATTATTCATTAAGTACTTATTTAATGAAAATTTGTGAATTAATTTTGATCAAAGATTGGAAAACGAAATTAAATATAAATTATTTAGTCAAATAAATTGGGAAATATATAATTTAGAAAAATTTAAAAACATTAAACACTTAAAAAAAAATTAGTTAATATCCGATGTAATTGATGAAAAAATAACTCGTAATCTTAATCTAACTTAACTACACTTAATTTTTAAGTACTTATATCAAACTATCAGCACCTATACCACAGATATTCTTAATATAAGTATACCTAACAGGACTGGTAACCATTAAAAAAAAAAGTTAATGACATCTGTGAAATATCGGAAAAAAAAAAAGTTTCAGAGCGAAGCCTCTATAGGCGCAATTAGAAGTTCAGTATATGCTATAATTATATGTAGGCAAGATGTATTGATACGGTTGCTAATAAAATTAATTTAATTAAATAGCGGTTGCTAGCGATTTATAATAATAATAACAATAACATATTTTAAAACCGGACATTTAATCCAAGAAGAGCCAATAATAATTTTGTATTTTATTTATTTTATAATATTATTATTACAAAACATAGTCCTGTTAGGATGACAAATAAATCCCATCAACAGGTGCTAGGAATTAAAATACAAAAACAATTAATGCTTCGTAAAATGTTTCTACGCACGTTAAACTTATCATTATATGAATCGCTAACTGCAGAAAGGAAACAAGTCCAATTTTGCCAATTTCACAGGAGAGACAAAAAACTTGTAAACCCTAATACACTACTGATATTAATTTGTTTACATTTTAGTTTTATGTGACTGGGCATTCTGGACTGCTATGTACTTATAAAATAGTTAAATATTTTAAGAGGAAAGGGTAGAGATTTTTTGTGTGTTAAGGACATGTTCCCTTTCTGCCGTAAACAAGAATTTTTAAAGAAGTTTCATGGAAAGCAATCAATATACAGACAGAACATTTTGTGAAAATTGATTTTAATGAAATAAAACAATGAAATCATATATTTGAATTTGAAAGGAATTTCAGTAAAAGTTTTTAATTATTATAGTTATCTTCTGTTGATGCTGTTGTCGTTGGCCATGACAAAATCGGATTCCAAAAATTCATTTTATCTTCCGGTATGTATACCAATGTTTTCTTAATGTCTTCCAATTTTTTGTTGTTAATTGGAAGTACATTGAATAAGCTTTTCTGGTAGGAGTCTGATTTTACATCTTTCCTGGGGAAGGCCACGGGAAACCACCTCAGTATCTTTCCCTTGTAATTCTAGGGAGTCTGCTAGGGGTTCGCCGTCTTGGGAACACTAGCGCTCCCTGGAGCACGGATGCTTCGGCAACGAAGCTCGCACTTCGGTGCGAACCGACGACACGCACACGCATTCTGAAGTCTGAATGAATCCATTGCTAAGCCGGCGATGTTCATGTTACATTGCACCGTGTTAGGGTTCTTGGATGAAAAAGTCATTTCTCTGTATTTTGATGTGGCAAAAGCCCTTTTTTGGTTTTTTGGGACATTTTTACCATACGAATCATCACTTAGGCAGGTCTTTTTATAAAACTTGGGCCACCATGAACTGAAATCAATGAAATCATCGACATTCATTTTAATGACAGAAAATTTGCTAATGATTTTCGATGATTTCATTATAAGCTCTACAACTTCATCAAGAGTGTAGTATCTTTCTTCTCTTCTCAATTTTCTTCGGATGATGCCAAAATCTCTATCATTTGCCCTGGACTAGTTCCCTTTCTGCGGTAAATAGAATATTGAAGGCGTTGTCATGCCAATACTACTGTGCGGACGTGTTTCCTTTCTATATTAAACGTTGCGTCTTGTTCCTAGCTACAATTTTAATAATAAAAAAAAAAATCGTAAAACTTGGACATGATGCCTTTCTGCAGTTAGCGATTCATATATATGTCATTCTTATAGTTTAATCCTTCATAAGCCAGCAGTTGACTGGCGGGGATTGACTAATTGCCCTTTTTTACTTTTTATTTATTTTTGATGTATTTTTATATGAAGGGCCATTTTTATATTTACTTGTCTTTTGTTTATATTTCCTTTGATATCACTGAGCTGCAGTTACTGGGTGAATCCAACTGAGGAGAGGTAATAACCTTGAAACGGTAGCTTTACCTGAAATATCGTTTGATAATTACGTTTATGTTGTTTTCAAACTTGCATGTGTACATAAATGAATCCTGAAATAATTCTCACTGCCTATGAGAAGTAACAAGAGATCGATTCTTCATTCTTGCGCTTTTGTAGTGAATAAGCTTTCAGTTTCGAATTTACATAACTTCTCTTTTTTTATAAACACTTTATTGCTTAGCAAGCAACAAAACAGATATTTTATAACCTGTTTCCCTTTCATAAAATATCATCCAACTTTTACTATTTTGTTTGAAGAAAAACAACGTAAATAACTTTAGAAATTTAGAATTTCTAAATTGTTTCAAGACACTGACTATAGCGTTGTGAATGTAGATGGCGCTGAATGCTGTATTACATCATAGTTACTGACCCGTGCCACGTCCTCTGATTGGTGTGGAAGTTTTTTGTTTCAACTGAGATTAACGCTTACATCATCCCATGCCATTAACTCAGACGCTAGAAGAAGAGAGGACGTCAGATAGACACAGGCGACGCCACATATTGTTCGAAGCGATCACGATGCTCGTCCACGGCTTCTCCATCGCAATGTGCGCCTTCTTGATCTACGTAGCCAAGCCTGGCTCGTGTAAGTGACATCATATTAAATCAGATAAATTAAAACACGACAAAGTGTCAAATAAGATTGACATTGTAGTTACGATGAGAGCTACTATTATTTGAACAACTTTGACACGCATATATTGTATTGAGGCAGTTTTTGAGCCAAAGTAGTTTTCAGCTCGTTTGTTTACGATGTCGTTCGTTGCGATATATGTTTTTCACGCCACCTTTATGTACAATAAACAATAAGTTTATTATATAATTCGATAGCATAATGTATAGGTCAAGAACTAAACACGAAGGGTCGAGGTTACGTCCAGAAACGGAAATTTATATTTTTATCTACGAAATATTCGTAAGAAAAAGATAAATAATTTACCTCCATCTCCGTAATATAATGCATCTTACTGCTTAATATTTTTTTAATTAATTTAATCTTTATTCCATTCACATTGTTTAACTACTTTGTTAAGAGAAATTACTTCATTAAATTACTCGTTGTGAGTTTGTGCGATCCCACTAACAACGCACGTTTGAAGAAGTGAATCGGTCTTCTTGAAATTTAGTTTACATAACCGTTCCGGCGTGGCCTTGTGGTCTGCCATGAGGCAGCTCGGTCGGAATCTGAGTTCGAATCCCGGTGAGGGGCTTGGATGTTTCATGCTTTCATCTTTAGTATTTCGTCCATTTCTATGGGTGTGAATGCTAATTCGCCCCGTGTGTCTCAGCCCAAAGAACTAGAAATTCTGGCAGCCAGACAATCGTCTTGATCTGGAATGCCACACGATAAATAATATTAGTATATACATTGATGGATAAAGCACGATTATTATTTTATTTTTTTTTATATTGTATGAGGATACCTGTAAAGGAAATTTGCACAGTGACGATGAGAAACAATTTCTACACGAAAACATTAGATGCGTAACAATTAGGCCATCTAGTAAACAGTGTAATTAACAATGCATCCTAAATCACTTGTCAACCAGTTTAAATTCACAAGTGCTTTGATTTGATTAATTAATTGTAATTTTAAGTAAATTTTGCTTTTATTTGACAGGTTTAATAATCCACAATTACTTCAACATTGTCTACTTTGCATTTTGTTCATTATTTTAAAAGTTTAGAAAAGTACACGGTAACATTTTGAGGAAAATAAAACTTTTAAGTGATTTCAGAGGCTCCTTGTTTAATAATTGCATTAAATTCGAGAAAGTGGCGTGACCTTGCCTCCGCCAATGGTTAGATAACATGAAAGTAATCTGAACTGAGTTAAAATAACTTATGTAACAATTATCAATTAAAAGTGTCTCAGACTTAAATAAATACATCATATTTATTTTTTTATTTTAATTACTTTTTAAACCAACTATTATGTAAATAAAGAACTTTCTTTTTTTTTTTTTTAAAAAAAAAAAAGATTTACAGTAGACAAATTGTAAAATAAATATTTTATATATGAATAAATTTAAAACTATTTATTTTTATGTATCTTAATTAAAAATAAACAATTTGAAAATAAATTACAATAATTATAAAATTATAATTATAAAACATCCGTTTCCATGGGACTCTAGAACCCGGATAATTGAAAACACGATTAATCCGAACTATAGTCGTATTGCGGTAAATATGTAAAAAAAAAAAAAAAAAATAAGGTAAACCATTCTTTAAGTATGTAAATCAAAACTGAACGTTTTTCAATTTATTTAGATAGAAGGTCCGTAATTTTGGTTAGTACTACGAAGTACCATGGTTAAATCCGACCCCCAGATAATTAACTTGGCGATATTAATATACTTATATTTAGAAAAAAACTGAATTTTCATTTTGTAGTATGAAAAATGGGTTAGAAAAACATTATGTAATTTAATATATAAATTAAGGTATTTAAAAGTCATTGAGTTCTGTTTCATTGCTGGGCAATTAAAAATATTCTCTAATTTTGTTCTTAAAAACGTACAAAATTCCCACTGGATCAATATTCATGCAAAGCCAAACCAAATTTCATGAAAATTCGAAAAAATTAAAAATTAAGAGTTTTGTCAGCTAATACTACGACAATGTGAAATGTATCTCCATCTATTGACAACTTTTTATAAATTTCTACTTCCTTTAACATGCATGAGCCTCTAGTCTATCTATCTACATAAAAATGAATGTGTCTTTGTTTGTTTGTCCCGTATGCGTTCTTATACCATTCATCAGATTGCGATGAAACTTTGGTGAGTTGTTGTGCGCACGCCCGCGAAGTATTAGTAGCTAACCATTTTACAAAATCGGGCGCTCGAGTCGTTTCAACAAATGAGTGTATTTCATATAGTTCAGCGCTGTTCGTGTGTGACATAACAAGTGGTGTTGATTGTGAAATTCCAATTGCAGGTCGACATTAGATAATAGATATCACACGCATTTTCTTTGCTTTTTCGAGGTGAATGGCATTGCAACGCATGCCATGTACAGCTAGTAACTGATAAAACTAGAAAAACAACGAACCTGTCTGATAAGTCTCCCCTGCACTTCTTTTAACCTTTTCACTTGGGACGTACCATTAAGTTTTTTCCTAGAAATTAGTCAAAAGAAAGCAATTTAAAATATTAGTCTTTTTTATAGTGAAACGTATGTACAAATCTTATAAACTTCTATGCAAATTATAAAAATAATAAAAACAGACGTTCGTTGAATGAATTAAAAGCTTACTTTCTTTATAACGTTGCCCTTTTTTCTTAATTCTTCTTTATTTCTTAAACATGAAAATAATTTGATCGTTAATTTTTCAATTTTAGTATTTTCTGAATACAAGCATTAGGATTTACCCATAATCCATTTTCTGAATTGAAAAATTCACATTTCTTATATAATCTGAATTTCATTAATTTTAATCGCATTTCAATACGAGGCCTTTCAAGTATTATGTAAGCATAATCGAGGGGGAGTTCAAGCTTTGCTTATTTTTACTGACAAGGGGGAGAGGGATTCAGAGCAATGCTTACGTAAGATAGTCAAACAAGAGAGTGCGCTGCGCGAGATAGACTTTTTACTCAGTATTTCCTATGTACTTTTATATTTAACTTGTTATATTTTAATTCAGGAATGAATATCACGTAATTTTGACTGCATTAATTTATTGTTCAGTGGTTTTTACCTGTTAATGATTTGGCAAATCCTATGTAAGCACAAAAGGGGGAGGGGATAAAATGACTATAAATGTGCTTATGTAATACTTGAGGCTCCTTTGCGCAAATTAGTGAATTACGAAAAAGTATTAATATACATTGCTAAAACTGCGTTTGAAATTCAGTGGTTTTTTTGCAAATATCAAAAAAATTTCCAAATGCAAAAAGTTAGGTCGTTTTATAAAATATGCATTCCATGTTCTAAGAAAGATCAGTCCAATGGTTCAAAAAGGACTTGTAGACTGACTGAATAATTACGAAGTATAAGATGTTTTTACATCAGTACTATTCTATTAAGTTAAATTGTTTACAAATTGCAGTGTCTTCTTTTTTTTTCTTCTTCTTTTTTTTTGTAAACTAAAGTTGTCTTATCAAAAATAGATGTTTACAAAAGGTTTTTTAATCTTTTATCTGCTGATGTCAACTTTTTTTTTTTTTAAATTCTGTTTTTCTTTTGTTTTTAGCAAAAAAATAAAAATAAGTTATCTTTAAGTTTATCTAATAAAAATAAGTTTGTCTATTTTATATGTTATATAAATTATTATAAATTTTTATTAAAAATCAAAATCCTTACGTTTGTATTTTCAATTTTCGGTTGTTGATATTTTTTTTTTTATATTCTGTAAATGAACTGTTGTTTCATTTAGTAATAATGATCTATCAGTAAAAAAATTTGATTAAATCATGTTAAAAAAAAGCTCATAATATTTTTTTTCCTTTCAGCTTTATTTTCCTGGCATCCTGTATTGATGAGTATTGGGGTAAGTTATTAATTGACGTTTGTATAAAAATAATGTTCTGTTACTTATACAAGGTTATAAATAGGGCAAGGAATTTGATGATTTTGCATCTTTTTTCTAGGAAGGTTGAAACATGGCTCCCATACATGAAAATGTGTAACATTAAATAATTGGTTAAATAAAGGCAATTCGTTAGGGCTTTTTTTGCATTTTTCGGCATTTTTTAGGGATAGGTAATTTTTTGGTCATTTTTAGCATTTTTAGTAGTTTTTTTGGAAGGCAATGTCATTTTTTTTTATACATTGAGATTTTATTTATTATTCATGTTATGAAGGACTATGTCAAAATTTTATATAAGGAAACAGATTTAATTCTTTAAGTTTAAGATTTTAAGAGTTTAAGATTTAAGTCTAAAAAAGTGGTTAATATTGATGAATTTCATTATTGATATGGTTTTTGATTATTGGATTGTTAGTTAAATTAAAGGATTCAAAATATCTGAGTTATCTTATTGTAAACAAGAATTGATTTATCTAATGTGTTATTATGTTGTTAGTTCATTTGGATTTATTGTTAAATATTTGCTTTTCAAAAATTGTAAAGTAATGAAAAAGCATAATTGCCATTTCATATTGTAAAAACAATTGTGAATTGTTTCAACGTGTGTTCATGTTTATCACTAGTTTGTATTTTTGGTTGTTCCAAAGAACTAATTTATTGTTCATTTCGCTTGAAGAAGGGATGGCGTATTATCATCCCGAAAATTCTGAAAAGTTTTTAAATAAACTACAATGGAGATATGGAGATATGGTGTTTTTTTGTTTAATAAACAAAGATGAAAAGGAAGAAGTTAAAAGAAGAATTTGAAAGTAAACCTAACATAAATATAAAAATGACATGATTCATTTTTTAACTAATTAAGGGTATTTATTGGTTTCTTAAAATTTTTGACTTAAACCTTGGAAAAAAAAGCTTTCAAAATTAAAATACTTTACGAACTTACTTTATATGTTTTATATGAATTATGGATTTAGCAAAATTCTTAGATTGAATTTGTTTGTTTCACTTTCAGTTTGGATTTATTATGTTTGAGGCCATTTTGATGGTTTCCACAAAACAGTCCTTGTTCCAAATACTGTCAAGGTCGCAAAGAGTCACAGTTCACTGGATAATGCAGGTGAGTCACAATTTCATTGTTATTCCAAACAAGGATTTCATGCAGAAATGATAGTCACTTCCGTATGTGAATTTACGAAACAATGTTTTTTCCTCTTTCAAAAATAACAATAACTTTTAGACAACTGATTTAAAAAAAAAAAAATAGTTGATTCATGAAGAATTCGACTTGGCATAAAATAATTAGCCCCTTTCCCAAGTAGAGAGTACAGAATTCTTTTTAAAACATTAAAAATATTAAAAAAAACATGAAAGCTTTCTAAACTACCTGTGGTTCATTCTCAATTCCTTGAAAACGAACCGCAGATCGATTAGAAAGCTTGCATGTATTTAATATTTTTAAAGTTTTAATATATCATGAATTTCACACACGTTAATTTTATTTTGTAGAATTCTTTTAACTTAGTTCAAAAATGGATTCATTTCTGTATTCTCTTGATAAAATTAAATGTAATAATTGTACTCACATCCCCCCAAAAAATTTTATTCCAAGGAAATTAAAATTTCAACCTGTAAGACTTCTTCTGATTCTTACAATGAAGATAAAAATTGGGAATTTTGGGAATACAAATTTCAGTCAGTTTTGAATTATACAACGAAGAGTAATACAGTATCTATCTTTCTTAATTATTTTACACGTACAGTAGAACCTCATTATAACGGACATCGCTTATAACAGACAGTTTTTCAAAAAAATATAATAATAATAAAGGATGCGTATGTTTATCTGACGAGTTTTACATTTCCAAGCAAGCGATTAAACATCGATCATTTAATGAAAAAAAAATTTTAACATGCCCGATGATTCAAAGAATTGAGTAAGCAAACGAAGGCACAACGCTACAAGGAAGGATTCGCAACTTTGTAGCTTTGTTCCTTCGTTTGCTTTCTCAATTCTATCGATCATTTAATTTCGTTATTGTCTGAAATTCCACAAATTGCCGCACACACTCATCATTTTTTATTCAGTAACCTTTGAGTCTGTCGTTAAGTACTTTTATAGCTAACTATTGTCCTTTCATTGATGTACACCCTGATGCATTACACCGATATAGAATTATTTGTTATAAACAGACAACCTTCAGCCCAAATTAGTCCGTTATAATGAGGTTCTACTGTATTAATTGGATAATACCATAATAATGTGTAAAAATTGAAATAAAAATGATAAAAACTATTTTTTTCATTAATTTATATTTTAATGAACCTAATCTAGAAATTTCCTAAATAACCTTGATTCCCAATTGTCTCTTGTTTTTTAATTACAATTATTCATTAATTTTTCTGATATTTTGTCCTTTGTGTATGAAACTTTCAGTGTGCATAGCAACTATAAGTTCCTTGTAGTATGTATGCAAGTGAGCCAATCAGTATATCCATTATCTCCTCATCATTCTTCTTATTTGCTATCGTATGATTCTGTAGGTGTCGTTCCAGCATGAGCTTGTGATCTAGACAGCCTCCTTTCATGAGGCAGATGTGTCAGAACCTGAGTTTAAATCCAGGCGTGGGGCTTGAATATTACTTTTGTCTTGTTTTTTATCTGTTTCTGTGGACACAATGTCAGCTACCTCCTACCCAAGTTAACCTGGGCAATGATTCTTAGGCTAAACAGCTCCCATTTATTGCCCTTGTCAACGCCAAAAGCCAGTACCGAGAGTCTGGCGGGGAAAAAAATGATTCTGTAGATGTTCTAACAATAATCTTCAGATCTCTCTAGTTTCCACATTTCTGGAAATTTGGCACGAAATCTCTGTAACTATCTCTTCTTTATTTAATACATTCAATGTACAATTAAAACAGAAGTAAAAACAAAAAAACACCAATTCATTCACCCAACTATCTATAACTAAACATAGATAAAACCTGAAAACAAAATACGAAAGGAACTGTGGCAAATTTTAGACTTAAAATAAAACATGAATGTTTTGCCCAAAATATCTGTTTTAGAATTTTCAGTATCTGTTCTTTGCAAAGTGACAAAATAAATTATGGCATGACATGTTATAAAATATAACAATTTATTAAATTAATTCAAAACTGGCATTGTAATTAATTTCCAAAATGTGTAAGTACTGTAAAATATGAAGAGGCCCCTAACTTAATAGGGCAAAAAAATCATTTCAGTGTAAATAAAAGGTGATTGGAAAATGAGTAGAAAATTTAGATAAAAGCAGATTCAATGATATTCAAAAAAATAATTCAGTGAGAGAATTATCTTAGAACTGAATTTGAATTGAATTCTGCAAATTTACAATGTAATTTAAAATAAGTCTGACAAAATACACAAGAATGTTCTTTAAAAATTGTAATAAAATTGCAATATTACATTACAAAAGGATGAAAGCTTTTGAAGTCCTTAAACGGCTTCCTTTGTTCGTGATTTACTATCAAAATAGATGTTCATTTAATGCTGGTATATTAACAGTTTTATCAAATCGAATTGGAGATGTGGTTTTATTTATTTCTATTGCTTGGATATTTAATTATGGTAATTGAAATTATTTAATTAATATTGAATTGGGAGAAAAGGTTGAATTACGATGAGTGGGAATAAGTGTTTTAATGGCTGCAATAACAAAAAGAGCCCAAATTCCTTTTTTTTTTTTACCGGCGGCAGTATAGCTGCCCCTAATCCTATATCGGCTTTGAACTGAATTTCTTAACCAAATTCACTATCTCTAAGTATTATTATATTGCAATTTTTCAATGAAATTGCAAAACAAATTTTTGCTAAATTTGCATAATTTTTTTTTTTTGTCATTCTCTGTACTTTTGAGTTTTATTAATAAAGATTGAAATAGAAATTATTCACAATTAAAAACAAAAACTCTTGAAGCTGAAGAAAATACTCTTCAAGTTTGTAGAGATACTTAAATTAAAAGAGGATTATATAAAATAAACATGAGTTTAATGGTTATTGCAAGAGTGCATTTAAATTGTGTAGCCAATGCTTGCTGTGAATGTACTTACCTTCAGTTCAGTTGCTGTTATCAATGCCAGCTCTATGAAGACTACACAAATTTGAGAAAGGCTCCATTATTGGACTACGGAAAGCATTGAGTGTGTGAGATTAAACAAATACCTCAAGAAGTTTGTTCAGCTTTGACAAACCAATGAAGAGTTGATTGTCTGATAGTAATTCAAGCTCAAACTGCTCTGATGACTTTTCTGTCCTTCATTCTGTATAATTGCACACCATCACAAGAGGAGTAGCAAAGGATGGATGCTATTCTCATCATCCTCTAGATATTTGCATTCACCATCCTATCCTGGCTCCATCTAAAATAGTGTCTTGCCTGAGAAGATAGACATTCTCAAATGGCATCACATCTTTTTTAGTGATACATTGCACTGCTGCCTTGGCACACCATATTAAAACATTTGCATTTGGAGGATTACTGGATGGCACTCACATTCAGACTCAGTTATAAAGTAGCAAGCCATACAGCACACCATCAACATTAGCGCTGTTTTGGTATTTCCTAGCTAGTCCTTCTAGAAGTGGTAAGTTAACACCATATTGATGCAGTCAGAGATCCTTATGGATCCATAATGTTGCCTTTCATGTCATGTCTGGAAGAGACCATTTCCCAGTAGGATAATGTTCACCTTCCTACAGCTTGCCTTTCCCATGAGTGCCCATACTGTTGAAACCTTTCCTTTGCCAGTCAGATTCCCAGATTTGTTTCTTTCTGAACGACAAGCTAGAATTTCAGTTGCAATCTTTATATAATATGAGAGGTCTTTTCAACAATGAAAAAAAGATTGGCAAAATCTGTCACAAATCATGCATCACAACAAGAGGTGATTTTTATTATGTACTAATCTGTCACATCTGTGATAAAGTCCTTTTCCTGTGATATTGCAATCAACGCTATTTCTTCAGCAATACTATACATACACACTTTCATTATTCAAGAATGCCTGTTTTGAGGTGCATTGATCCTTTAATTCAACATAAGAATATTGTTTTATAATTCTTATGTGGATAGATATATATTTCAAGTTTAGACAAGACAAAAAAATTAATAAGTGCTACTAAAATTTTGCATAACATAGTTTAAAATTATATGTGATAATCTTCTACTTAAAGTAATGTTAAAAGTTAAGAAGAAGCCCCAACAGCTAAACCCGACCTAATCAGCATTTCTCAACTAAATTCCCAGTTTACTAAAGGTTAGATGAATCTTAGGGCCTACATGGAGGAGAAATAACAAAAGGAAAATCATCAAACATCACTAGAATCAAACCCACCAATCAACAGTGAAGTGTCTTAGTGGTCGAGTTACCTTGCACACACTTCAATGAAATTTATATATTTCCAATAACATAATATTAATAGTAGATTATGTTTTGAACATTCAGTTTAAGACATGCATTAAAGCATTTTATAGGAGAAATAGATTTGGTAGAGTTATGCAGCTTACTCAAGCAGGTAATGCCCAGATTAAAGAAAATAACTACTGAAATGGAAGAATAAGGATAAACAAAGTAAAAGGGTTAAAGATTAACTCATTCGCTGGACTTGTGAATCCCAGTGGTTCTACTGAATTAAATAAAGTTTAGAATAATTGGAATTTTTCCACATAGGTATGATGGAATACAAGAGCCTCACAATGGCATTCAATTAAATAAAATAATTTCAAAAACTCCATATTGCTTGCAGCTGATTTTTGCTTTTCCTTAACTTTCTATAAAATTAACCAATTACATAATAATTAATATACGAAAAAATCTCAAAATGTTGTAAGTTTTGCGATAAAAATAGAAAGGTAATTTGCAATATTGATAATTTCTTCTTCTTTTTTTTTAATTAGGCAATTGCTGTCACTGTGGTCCTGGTTGGATTCACTGTCATTTTCATTAATAAGAACATCAACGATAAGCCTCACTTTAAAACCTGGCATGGTTTGTTAGGTTTTATCACCGTTCTGTTGTCAGCTGGACTGCCACTAGGTGGTGTAATGATCAACTTTCCTTCATTAAGGCCAACGGCAGTAAGACTTTCCACTCTGAAGCTGGGTCATGCTCTGGGAGGAACACTGTGCTTCCTTTTAGCTTGTAGTGTTATGTGTCTTGGAATGTTTTCTAAATGGTTGGAGCAGATTGTTCCGGGCCCTCTTCAGATAGCACTGGCTGTGATTCCTGTAGCTTTGGCAGTAACAGTTGCTATTCAGGTTGTTGGTGAATATCTGCCTCGATTACGACGATTATAAAATAAAATTTGATACAAGGAAATATACAACAACATAAATTAATTTTATATACAACACATACAAATCTAACTATTTCTAAGAGTACACATTCCTCTGAAGATTTAAATAATTCAACAATGGATTTTAAATAATGTTTTCATTGGTAATGCTGATTATATATAAGACCATGGCCTTCTGCAGTCCCCCCCTCTGGAATTGTCATATAGTTCATGTAATTTCTTTATTGCATGAGGATAAATAGATATTTTTTAAAAAATGTTAAAATTTTATTTAAATTATTATTTGTTTTACTTCAATTATTTTATGAATTTTATTGTGTAAAGAATATTACACAAAGTAATATGTTCCTCTTTCCTGAAAAATGTATGCAGAGCCATGTAAGAAATCCAAAAAAAGTTTCCAATTAAGACGATATTAAAAACCAAAAATGAAACTTATTCTATTTTATAAGCTTGTTTTAACATTTAAGAATAGTCAAATGAAAATGCAAAAAAGAAATATTTTGAAAACTCCACCAGCAGTAAAACCTCACCATTTTCTGTTAGCACGAAGATGAAGGCTGGCTGAGATAATGATTTAACTGGCAGAAAATGCTCTACATCCATTTCTTGCACTTGGTTCTTCAACAAGAAGCCTGAATTGAACCAAGCATAATGCACTGGTTATATTGTGATTGATGGTTTTTGTTCTATAAATTAATTATTTTCTTGTGTTTGAAGAATAAGATTAGAATGGTTTTTCCCATCAACATCCATCATACAAAATTTAAAATTTTCAGAAAGCTTTTTTTCTCCTTTGTATTATTATTGTTAACCAACAACATTCCTATCTTCAAACATCAAATCTATTTAATAGTAAACTTAGGTTGGATGATTCCTTGTGCTTCAAAAAATGAAAGCAGAGTGTTAATTTCTATATGGTTGTGTAGGAATTGCTTTGTGCCATCTTTGCTGTTGCTGAGGAATATGAAAAATCTCTCAACATAATCATGTCTAGAATGTTTCTATGTATTAATACACAGAATTTCCCATCACACTGGGGGAAACACTTTCTTTTGACTATATCTTGACAATTTAAAAGCCAATAGATTATTTTAATTCTAACAACTATAAATTTCCAGTACAGAAGTTTGAGTTAGTATTATGTTTAATTACTTAATAAATCAAACTCCTATATTGGAAATTTAATTATAATATTCAGTAACTTGAATTTGTGCTATTTTTTAAAAATCATAACATTTACTCGTGTTAAAGCACATTTATGTTTTAAATAGTAATATTTCTGCTTTCAGTATAAAGCAGAATCTATAACATTGCAGCTTTAAAAAAAAAATATATAAAATTTTACTTTTCTTCCATGGTAATTTTCAACAATAAATCGCCAAGCTTTAAAATTTTCCTCCAAATGTATTGTTAGCTTTATAGGTAAATTTTCTGTATGATTCACTCTGCTCTCTGAGACCATTTTTACAATTCTCCCTTGGGTTGATGTTCATTTGTTCTCCATATACAAATAATACATTAAATATATTATCCTGTTCTGATGCTCCTAGACAATCATAACTATCCAAACATCATTCCAGTTTTTTGTTTTGTTTTTTTCCTTGTACTATTATTTCCGGTGGGTTATATCTTTTATAAAGAAATTGCACTTGCTCAAAAACTCGTATTTATATACTGTTAAGTGTATTTTTGCCTTCATTTTCAATTGCTTAATTCAAAAATTTGAAACTTTACCATTCCTCTGTTTTTCATTTACTAAATATTATGCATTAGCAAAGATTTTCTGCTTTTAAAAGGAAAAAAAAATAAAATACATCTTTTTTACTTTTAAACAAAGTTTTTATTTACTAAAAACAAGGACAATTTAATTAAACAGAACAGGTTCCTTACAGTTCTGGGATCTTATGCTGTCTTCCTGCCATTTCTTAATTCCATGTTTGTGAAAAGTGGTATCTCTTGATAGCCTCTTCCTACTTTGTAATTTTTTTATCTCTGGCAGCAGCAAATACAAATGCCCATTTCAGAAAAATATTGAAATCCATGCAACAATAATACCAATATGTTGTGCCGGCGTGGCCATGTGATCTGGTCGGCAGTCTGCCGTTGCGGTCAGTGTGCTGGTACTGGGTTCGAATCCCGGTCATGGCATGGATGTTTCTTTCTTCTTCTGTTTCTCCTTCTGTCCGTTCCTGCGGGTGCCACTTGATGCTGCCTCCTATGGTGTACCCTGGGCAATGCTTCGTCAGTTAAAGGCATCATATCTCGCCCCTTGTTGTTGGCCTAAAGAAAGATGATTCATCTAAGGGCATTTGTTAAAAAAAAAAAAAAAAAAAAAAATACCAACATATTATTGTAGTGATCAAACTCTCCTGATCAAAGTGATGGTGCTGAAATTTTGAAATATTATCAGATGGAGGGAGAATACTTCAGCCATTCCCATTTTTTAAAGTAAAATCTTGTGTTTAAAAGATCAAAACATTTCTTGCATCTGGGTTTTTTCAGTCTCTAAACAATGGAATTAAAAATAAATAAAAGATTAATCAAAAGGAATAAAGTTTTTAAATTTTATTAAGAAAAGTAACAGATCAAAAATTACTACAAAGCATATAAAAAGCATACAAAAACTGTATGGATACAGTCAGCTTCAACAAGCTTTGTATTTACAACAATTGTTTTTCATTTGAAATAAAAACAAGTTGAAGAAAATAAAAATTCTGGATATGAATCTGGATAATTCTCGAAGTCGATAATTATTAACACATAATTATAGTATTGTAGTGAAAAATTGAAAAAAAAAAAAAAAGAAAAATATTAAAACTAAAATTAATGTATTCTGTTCTTATACATTATCAGACTTTTTATTTTCTAATAAAAGTATTAGCTTGTTTTCATATTATATTTACCAATGTATCTCCTCTCTTAAAATGTTTAGGTAAATTCTTAATATGTCAGAGTTGTGTTTAAACTATGTTGCTGTTTTATGTTTGTGATCATGATATTGCAAATAATATGCTGTATATATCAATTTACTGTGTGAATATTTGTCATTGTAGTGTCTTAGACATTGAGCATAGGTGAATCATCTTCTTTGACTATTTGATAGCTGCTAATCTCAAGATATTTAAAAACATGACTTTTACTGACATATAAATGCATATCTTCCCAACATAAGAACAATATTCGGTCTAATGAAACCTCTTAATAAGAAAAAAAATAAACTTTTAAAAACCTTGCTTTCTATATTATATAATGATTAAAATATATAAGAATTATGTATGTTTTTGAAAGATTATTTTTTTCTTATTAAGAGGTTTCATTAGACCGAATGTTGTTCTTAAATGTACCCTAGTAGTAACGGCACACGGAAGTACATGTTGCTTTGGTGGAATATATTAATATATCAGTATATTATTGTATTGTCATCATACATAAGCAAGTGTGCAAAATTTCTAGATGACTGACCGATGGGAAGTAACTTAAAAATTGATTACAAGATTTGACCCTGAAACCACACAGTGTGAGTTAATAAAAGCGTGGTCATAAATGACAATCTCCTTTCTAAACACTATTAAGCAGATAATTACAACATTCCAGACAAAGATATAATTTCAGTTTAGTTCTTTGCTTAAAGTCATTGATACAATACTATACAGAATATTTGGACCAACAATAGATAACTTATTTTGACCTTTAAGTAAATGGATTCATGTTAATACATTTTTTAAACATTTCGTTCATCTCTAACGTCAGTCAATATTGCAATAACAAATACTTTCGGTCACTAAAAGAAAAACAGATTTCATATATTTTTTGGGTAAGGACTTAAATTAAAGTTATTAAAACACATTCAGGCTAGTATTATCTTCAGGACTATGGCATGACCAAACAAGTTGGGGGAACATAGTTTTTATAAACGAGACATTTCTTCAAATTGATATCTTTTAAACTAAAATATTTTGAATCATTAAAAGAACTATGTGAAATTCTTCTTTTGAATTTGATAGTAGTTGATAAGATTAAAAATATTGTTGAGCTAAAAGCTGAAGTTATTATTTTTTAATTCCGGTCAGAAAGCACAAAACAAAGGTAATACATTGTGGTTGACAGTAATCAGTAATGTAATATTAAAAATTATGTAAATTTTATGTCATTCACATTTGTTAATTTTTAAATGCAAGTTTTACAATATTTTTGACTATATATATATATATAGTAAAAACTGATTTAACCCAGTTGTACGTAGTTCTGGTTTGTGCGTAGTTGTTTTTTGAAGGTCCTGGCGAAAATTGTATTACATATAAATTATTTATGAGATATATGTAACTGAGTTACATGTAATTCGCCTTTGTATGTAGTACATTTTTGAAAACGAGATTGAATTGTAAATATTTTCAAGTATAGATATTCCCGAGTGCACCGATATACAGCTCAACGTTCCATATCGATATATAATCTTTTGGGCGGCTTTTAATGCGATCAGACAAAAATTGAATGAATGTTCTCATTGGTGAAACATGTGTTCCCTTCATTTACTTCAATCCCTCTCTTGCAGCCATGAGTAATAGAAGGAAAACGTTACTCATTAGAGGAAAAGTGAGATTATTTGAGGAAATGTGAAAGACAACCTGCAAAAATCAAAAGTAGAAATAGCAAATAGCTTATATATAAGTTATACTACATTATGTGCAGTCATTAGTAAGAAGGAGTCAGTTTTAGAAGAATGTTGAAAGTTAGGTTCAAAATCCGTAAAGCATAGCCGTCAACAAAAGGGAAAATTTGCAGATTTGAAAAAGTGAGAAACAATATGATGGAAAATTAGCGAAAATTTGGTGTTTGCTTTCCATTTATCTTAGAACTGTAATTGTGTAATGGGTATACAGTATTTTATTCAATCCCTTAAAGTTTCTTAAAACACAAAATCAGAAAACCTCTATGAAAATCAATAGACAATTTTGAAATTGACAGTTTTACAGCTATGCATATTACATGCTGAAAAAATATGTACCTAATACACAAATGCTTATTACGAGTGTTCTTATTTAAGTTTAATTAAAAATAAAGTTAAACCTGAGTTTTAGGTAATTCTCAGTTAAGCATAATTTAAAATTTTTCCCTTGAAATACGTGTAAACCAGTTTTTACTGTATTTTAAAAAATAAGATTAAAATGGCAGAAATATCATATCCAAAATGTCAATATTTTGAGCACAAATAAACAAATTCTTGTATTCAGATTACAGATATTATATTGTTCTGAGATTATATTTAGAAAAAATGTACTTTTAATGTTTTCCTTTTTAAAGGCATTTACTAGTCTATAAAATTTGTGATAATATTCTTTGAATTTTATTTTACTCGTTTGAAGAAATACTCATATTATTTTCTTCATCACTGTACTTTTAATAAAATTGTGGTGATTGCTTTTATTTATTTCAATTTTAACGAAATGATATTTTTTTAGAAATACTCTCACTATATATGTAAATATAAGAAAACAATTTAAAGAAGGAATAAAACTCTATTTATTAAATTATTGTGTCTATTGTTCAATTTCCTTTGAAAACTAAAAAAAGTAGTCCTGAAAACTTATGAGAGCAGGTTGATATTAATTTTAGTTGTTGAAATATGTTAATGACTATAGGGTTAAATTACAAACCCATGATTACAGTCATCAGAAGTATTCTACTGTTGTTAATTATATAGTCTCTACACTATCGGAAAGAATTCAAATTTGTGAAGAAATTTGAAAAAAAAATGAAAAAAGAATATTGTGAGGAACAAATAATAAAATTATATCAGTGAAAAAGAAAAAAGGATGCAGATAAATCAGGGATTGGTATATTTTTATATAGCCTTTTTTTCTTTTCAAATTTTTAAGAAATTCCAGATTATGAAATGAAGCAGGCTTCATTTCATATTCAAGAAAGCTACAGACTCCCCACTTTAAATTGTAATTTATTCACAATAACTAATATTTAAAGTTAATATCCTCTACAGGAGATTATAAAGATTCTGAAAAAAAAATTAAAATCCAGAAGTTAATGCAGAATAGCACATCGGCAGTTAAGTAGAATAGCATATAGGAGTTAAACAGAATAATGGAAACTCCCACTAAAGCACAGAAGATGCACTTAAGCAAATTGTCAGTGTAATACAGCATGCACTGTATTTTTATATAGACATAGAGTGAAGTCAACTTCCCTTATCAATGCTGCAATTGGAAATAAGATGCCTCTTGTACAGTAATAATAAAAAAATATTAGAGCACAATGCTTTCCAAAAACATGTGCATCTAACAATGGCATCTCTGACTAATACACTGGAAATTATAGGGGTTGTGGAAGGTATAGAGTCTAAAATTATGGTTGTCAATTGAATTGTCAGACAGGGACCACTGAGCAAAGACACAAATCTGAACCAAAAACATAAAGCCATGCAGCAAATGATACAGAGTTACATATCACCTGCGACGATCCAATTTTAACTAGAATCCAATTAAATATTTATGGCCATGCTGCAGTGCTTAAACCTCTTATTATTATATCAGTGCAAAAAAAAAAAAAAAAAGCATATACAACAGTGCAGAGAACATCAAAATTGGAGCTTTGATAATTAGCACACGCTAGTCAAATCTTTCAGTTTATTCTCCACCAGAGGGAGAATGTATATACAGAGATGTATGGCAGAAATACAGCATCCTAATTGCTTGTTCTAACTTTAAAGTATGGAGACAAGTCTGTACATGATGTGATCGCTGTATTATTGCACTCTTTAAGATCTTTAGTCATTCTGGAAGATAGGGAAACAATTGTAATGTAATTGAGCATTCTCCAATAAGATGGGTGTGGAGACAATCTTCCCAGAGTCCTGTTCTTGGTTTCAGGCAGATAATGTTGCCATCTATGCTGTAAAGAGCATCACAAGTTTGTTTGAAGATCACAAGAATGAAGTAATGCATCTATCCCAGTAACCTATAGTCACCAAATCTTAATATTATCAAAATCTGTATGGGAACTTCTTGAACGGCAGGTGAGAGCCTGATTTCCATCTTCATCACTCCAAAGTTTGCCTTCATCACTCCAAGATTTTACAGCTGGGAATGTTAGGAAATAGTATTGTCTTATGTATGAAACCTTTTTGCATCTACTACTGTTCAGAATGCTAATAGTGGACCAACTCCATATTAATAAAGATATTTGTATGAATGGCAAATATTTTCATTAATTTGTCTACCTACTGTACATTAAAGACATTCTTAAATAAAGAAGTTTATCTAAGCATAGACAAAATATTGATGTGTGGTCAAATAATCACAGAGACTGGCGTTATTGTTACAGCTTAAGATACATACAATTTATTTACAATTTGTATACATGTTTGTTGGATTCTGCTCGGAGCTTCCTTTTCGGTTGGTAACTGGCTGTCGGAGCTTCTTCTTCAGTAGGTCACTGGGAGAGAAAGCTAGTCTTGCAGTTGATTGGCCTCCCGGTTCAGCCAATCACAGAGCAGATTAACTGACCGATCCGGAAGGTTTTCAACTTTGCATCATAGCCCCTCTTCAAGAGTCTGCGTCCTAGCTGACTCAGCTGTCCAGGTACCGTCGAGGGTGGGATGCTTTTCTCTGTGAGTGGCAAGTGGAGGGGGTGCGTCTCGTGGTCCAGTCGGGAGGGTGTGGTTTGGCTGCGCAGGGGCAAAGAAGGCGGTGGCATCCGGTTCCACCGTTGTCCAGTGGTGTGGAATTGGTGGCTGCCGTGCAGGTGTTTCCAGTGGCTGGGTCTTCTGTGCTGTGCAAGGTGGTAGGTAATGCTTCATCCATATAACGTGAGCTACCTCCATCGGCTGGGAGCGAGTAGAAGGCTGTAGCCAGGCGATATCATAGGGGACGGACGATGGCGTATGGACCTCGCTAACGGTGGAGCAATTTGTCGACAAGGCCAAACAAGCGGGTCGGGCTGAAGATGAGGACGAGGTCTTCGGGGCTGTACGTGGCCTCGCGACGATGGTGATCATATCGGAGTTTGACCTACTGTTGTGCGTCCACCACGAACTGGTGGGCGATGGTGTTTGTGTCATATAATCGGCGTCATAGGGCGGCTGCATAGTCCGTGGAGGTCTCCAGGGCTTGGGTTAGCAGGGTGTCCAATGTATTCTCTGAGTAACGACCATGGACAAGGAAAAAGGGTGTGAAGGATATAGCTTCGTTAATGCAGTGTTGAAAGCATACATGACAAATGGAAGGATTTCATTCCAATTAGAATGATTTTGTCAACGTACATCAACAGCATATTCGCGATGGAGTGGTTCAGCTTCTCCATTGCTCCATTCGTCTGGGGCCTGTAAGGTGATGTGCAGTGGTGGAGTGCGGCAGATGGTAAGGACTTACCGCATTATTGCGCGGAGGAATTATGTACTACAGTAGCTGACAATGGATGCCGGGGGTCCTTAGCGCAGAACAATGTCTCGCACAAAGAAGCGGGTGACTTCGATGGCGGTTGAGTTCGGCAGTGCCTGTGTAATTGCGAAGCGGGAGAAATGGTCAACTGCCAGCACAATCCATGGGTTGTTGTTGTTTGACAGCAGGAGAGGGCCAAGGAGATCAATGCCTATTCGGCTAAATAGATATTCGAGCAGCGGGAGTGGCTGAAGAAGTCCTACTGGCGGCTGAGTCGGCGATTTCCTGTGCTGACAGCCATTGCACTTTAAAACACAATGGCGGGTCGTCTTGTACTGTCCGTGCCAATAGTAATTTTGGTGTATCCTGCCATAGGTTTTGGCAAGGCTAAGGTGTCTGCAGGTGAGGTCCTCATGGCATGACTCGCCAATGTGGTGGCCAGATAATGCGATATGATAAGCAACCAACATCGGGATGTGGGGGGGGGGGGGGGGTTGAAGCTCTCTTTGAAGAGCACGCCGTCTATCAGAACATAGTCCCTTTTGTGTGGCTGTGTGGATGCTTGGACTTTGACAATGATTCTGTGGAGGTTCGAGTCCTTGCTTTGTTCCAAGGCCAATGCCCAGTTGTTCTGTTTTGACATGGATGGTGTTGTTGTGGGTGGTTTCGTCCGGTAGGAGGCACGACAGACAATCCTCGTCGAGGTGTTTCCGGCCTGTTTTGTAGACGACAGTGATATCATGCGCCTGCAGCCGAAGGGCCCATCATGCAAGGCGTCTGCTGGGATCTTTAAGGTTCATGAGCCAGCAGAGGGTGTGGTGGTCGGAGACCATAGTGAATGGGCAGCCGTAGAGATAGGGTCTGAATTTGTGTGTGCCCAAATAACAGCGCGGCATTCCCGATAGGTTGTTGCATAATTCGTCACAGCTATGGATAAGGTATGGCTTGCATCAGCGAGACTTTCTCTTGGCTTCCCTGGTTTTGAAATAGTACTGCTCCAATGGCGTATCCACTGGCATCTATGTGGATTTCAATGTGCACCTTGTCCTGAAAGTGGGCAAGTACCGGTGCCGTAGTAAGGCACATTTTGAATGTTTCAAAGGCGGTCATTTGTCAATCGGAAGTCGCTGGCATAATTGTGTTTAGTGGATGGGTGATGCTTGCGAAGTTCGGAATGAACCGACAGTAGTACGAGCAAAGGCCATGGAAAGTGCGGACTTGTTTGTTCGTCTTCGGGGTGGGGAACTTGTGTATGTCGTCTGTTTTGTCGGGGCCGAGGTGGATGCCATCCGGTGTGACGATGTGCCCCAGGATCCTGAAGGTTTGGGCGGCGAAAGAGCATTTATTGGGGTCGAGCCTGAGCTCGGCTTTCGAGATGCAGTGAAGGACAGCGTTGAGGCGTTGCTGATGTTCGTCAAACGTATGGCCAAAGATGACAATGTCATCCAGGTAATAAACAGATCTGAGGCTGCATAGAAGATTGCCCATCAGGTGCTCGAACGTGTCTGATGCATTGCAGAGTCCGAACAGCATAACTTTAAATTCGTACAGGCCGTCCAGGGTTGATAAGGCAGTTTTTTCTTGGTCTTCAGATGCGATGGGTACTTGCTAGTATCCGGTTTTGAGGTCGGGGGAGGAGAAGGAAATAGCGCCTGCAGGGTATTTAAGGCATCATCAATTCTTTGTCGTGGTGTGTGGGTTCATCGAACAAGCGTCGGTAGCATTGCAGCAAGTGGAGCAAAGCAAGGGCTTCCCGCATTGGGAGGTTGGGGTTATTCGACGGAGATGTTGTCTGTTAACCCATTGGGCGACAGTGTAGCTGGTGGCGTCTGATTGTCGGTGAGAGCTGTTATCGAATGTGGTTGTATGTGCTCAATCATTGCAATTCGGCTTTGTGCAAATAGAACTGAGAGGGCTCGAGAGGTGTTGGTTGCTGGAAGGTTAACGACTGCAGTGGGGAAGGACAGGTAAGTGTAGTTAGGTAGGTCGGCTATCGGCTGGATTAAGGAAGATCCTATACTATCTTTAGGTGGAACAACTGCTATGGCGGCAATGGAACCTGGCAGGATGATAATTGTTTCTGCGGCGGTACCGCAAAAAAAAAAAAAAAAAAAAAAAATTGCTACAATATCGACGTATCAATCACAAACGCTTACAATACAACCTACGATAGTTTTGTTATATTGTTAGCAATTAGAGTCTCACACATTAGCGATTTGTTTATTATCTAACATTACCAACAAATCCAACATTATCAATGTCTAATCATGTCCCATCTTGTGACAATGAAATGTAGTTAAGTCATTGAAATTCATATTCTTAACAGCCGAGACGTGTTCGGAAACGCGGGTTAAAAAGAATTGCTAAATTTCTTCCAGACATTGGAGACTGATGAATCTTGAAAGTTTGACGATTTCCTTGATGCTGATTGGTCCTGTTGTCTCTTCGAAGATTGTAATTGCTTATCAAGACAATGTTATTTTAAAATTATTTGATAGGTCTTATGTAAGATCGAAACTAATTGCTATTGTCTTTATTTCAATTTTGAAAAATTTCAGAAATCATTGCCTCAAATGCGTTAAAACTCGGTTAAACCGAAAATTGTAAATAAAGTAAATAGTCTAGGTTTAAATGTAATTTTAACAAATACAAAAGTTATACAGATACACCACATACAATTCATATTGAATGAGTGAAGTAAAAGTACTATTGAATATTTTAAGTTTACTTGAAAATGTTTTGTAGTTATATTTTATTTTTTAAATATTCTTTTAAAATAAAAATTTTTATTCTTTTATATAGGCCGTATTCTTTTATTATTTCAAAATATTGAATTCTTTATAAAACAGCCAAGTTTGTAATTAGGTTCCTTGGAGATTATGAATTTTTTTAGGAAACATAGGCTTTTAATTAGCAAGTCACATTTTAAGGGCAGGATTCCATTCTTATCCATGTAAGAATAGAATGAGTTTGTTTAAAATAGTAACAAGTAAGTTACTGACAGAAGTATTCATTTGCAACTCATGGATTCAGTATCGAATTAATCATCTGTATTAACATTCATTTAGAGACTCATCTTTCAAATTGCAAACTAGAATCACAGTACCTACTGACTTTGAAATGTAATGCTGTACTTTCTTACTGTAGTCAGAAGTAAACGCATTTATCAAGTTCCTTCAAAGTAGACTGTTTATGTTGTAGCTCTGGAGTAAATACAGAAATGGCTCTAGACGAATAGTTACAGCTCATTCGACAACATAACGAAATTTAGTCATTTCCAACAGACCTTAAAACAAAAGAAATCCACAAAAGCAAGTCTTTTGGACTTTAAAAGACTAAATATAAGAAAAGCAAAATTAATAAATAAAAATCACGTATAGCTTATCCCGCTTTTTCAATTATAATTGAAATTATTGTCGTTTATGAGCTTATGTTGATGAAGTTATTTGCCAGTTACAAGAATTAGTAGTACTCAAATCTTACGAGTATCGTTAATGAAACTATGAAATTAAATTAAACTTTAGATAAATTATCAATTATGCTGAACTTTTACAATGAATTTTAAATAAAAGATACTTTAAGACTTGATGATGCCTACTAATTTTTATTAAAAGCCAGATGAAATAAAAAGTTATTTACAAATATATAAAAATTTACAGAAATAAAAAATTCTAAAAAAAAATTTTGTTGCCAGAATTAAATCTGATGATCATAGTTTGTTCGAGTTCTCCTGTGTCAGTTACGATTCAGCAATTACAGCAAATAATTCTCAGGCATCTGAAAGATAAGATTTGATGTTGAGTTGAGAATAGAAATTTAAAGTTATAAAAAAAAGGACAATATTTTATACGAAGTAAACTTACGCCACTTTATGATGCATCCATTGTTTTCATAGACAGGACTGCACTGATAACAACTTGAGGGCTTTTTCGCTACACAGGGATGGCCTAAAAGAATATAAAACAAATAAGTCTGAGAACATTGAAGTTTAGGCCTATGTTTCAAGAAAGTAAAAGCTAAGAGCAATTAGTTTACAAGCACTTGTGGGAGAAAGCCGCAGTCTAATTTTTTTTCCGATTCGGAAAGTAGTTCCAAAGCGGCCATTACCTCGAAGGCTTGTACCCTCATCTCCGGTTTCACAATAAAAAAAAAAAAAAAAAAATATAGAACTTTAGTGGAATTTAGGGAAATCTTATAAGAGTAAAATTCAATGTGAAAACATGAGATTACCAAGGGAAAGAAAATTCACAAGACAAACAAATTTTACAGGAAGGTGAAGTAATGCAACTAAATCCCAAGCTTTTAGACCCTGTTGAAGTAAAATCATGTAAAGCAGAAAGTTTCCTGTCCAATATCCAATCTGATCACCACTATTAGGAAGCTTTCTAATCGTAAATATGTACGAGCAGTTCACGTAATTTCTTAAGCATACGAGATTAAAAGTATGGATAGAATTAAAGCATGGTTCATATTAAAATGTTGTCTTAACAATTAAAAATAAAGTTATTCAGCAGTAATTATAGTTGCAATTAACTATTTGGTAGGGGTGGTCGCTCGAAATGAATCCAGGTTTTTTCTTTTTTTGTTCCCCCCCCCCCCCGACTGAATCAAATTTTCTTTCTCTTCCAAATTTATTCCATTGCTTAATAATATGTTTCAATTCAAAAGCCGATTAACAGATCTTGTCAAAATACTTTGATCACAAACAGCCTTAATTAACAGCCATTTTACAAATGGTTTAAATATTAAGTTATGATTCACTATTATCAGAAATTTTGAAGTTTAACACCATTTTTCATCCCTGAGAATCAAGCAACGTAAAATGATAGTTACCAAAAACGATTCTTAATAGATTTTAATAATAATGAATAGTTTACTTACTAGATGGACATTGACAAACTTTGCATTTCTTCTGCATGGTTAAATAACATCCATTTTCACAAACAGGGGGAGGCGGACACTTCGGGTTTTGCGGGACGTAAGCTTTAAAATAGGAATAAGCGTTTTAAAACATATTTTAAAGAATTATTCCATTTAAAAAGATTAAAACCAAAGAGAGCAAGTTACAGTTCTAGAATGAAGGATTTAAGTTTAAAAAATATATATATATATATTTCAAATATTTATTGTAAATGAAAGGATTTCAGTTCTGAAGTTAAAATACTAATTCCTCTATATTTATCATCGTAAATAATACTACAAATAAGCCTTACCATTTCTTGGGTATTTTTCTCCTGAATATGCCTGTGTTGATGGATAATAGATTTTTGTCGTGTATTCCTGTTTAGTAGTATAAGTTCCTTTCGTGTATTCCTGTTTAGTAGTATAATAAGTTCCTTTGGTGTATTCCTGTTTAGTAGTATAATCACTTCCTTTGGTGTATCCCTGTGTAGGAGTATAATCACTTCCTACCGCAGGTGTTGGACTATAGCTTTCACTTGTTACAAATGAAAAAATCACCAAAGCAAATATCACGACTGTAAAAGACTCCATTATCACAAATTCACCGCCTCTAAAGTCTTTGTCAACATCCTTCTTCTTATAAAGGGTTCTTATTTGTCAATTGCATTGTGGGTAGAAATAATTTGAATAAAAAATATTAGTATTTTAAATCTTCTGAACGAATTATTTTTACGGATTGGAATAAATTATAATAGATCCCTTGAAAATTACTAAAACTATTTCCAATAAAGAATTTTAAAAGATTATTCTTGAAACTAATTTGAATTTGAGGAATTGAAAAGAAACTGAGGAAGAGTCCATTGTTTGTTTCTCCTTCCCCCCCTTCCTTCCTTGTCATCTCTAAAGCTGAACTTGATATTAAGTTAACAATTATTTTTAATTATAAAATATTACATCATAAAAATACATTTATATGATAATAATAATAAAAAAAAATGAATTAACTTAACACAGACATAAGTGGAGATAAGGGCAGCGATTGAATTAATTATTTCTTTGTTTTTAATTTTTTTTTTTAAATCTTTTAAAACTAATGGCTATTGTCGTTATTTCAGTTTTGTAAATTTCAAAAATCAATGCCTCTAAATGCATTAGTATTTTAGTATGTTGATCTTATTGTGATAATGGGATCATCGTTCAGGAGATAAAATAAAAGAAGGAAGATTTGTGTAATGAAATCTCAAATTAGGTGAGGGTAGGGTCGTCAAATTGTAGGAATGTGAAAAAGCAATAGACATGTGAAAAACGACTGAGAAACTGTAGTACAGATGAGTGGTTCGTAATCTTTTTGAGTCTCCCAAACCTTTTCAATATTACATCATTCTTATTCTCCCCACCTTCATCCATAAAATATATATATATAGCCAAGCCGGACAGCTATCTGGAACTTAAAATCCCAAAACAAATTTCAGAAAACTACAAACTTTGTCATCAGTTTGTTTTGTTGTTGTTGCTCAACTATTGAAATTGGGGCTAGATTTCTATGAAACAAATACTCAGAAAATCGAAATAAAGAAAAATAATTCCGGGATATTATTGCTCTAATTTGGCTCCACCTCCAACTAAAATCTTAAATATGCCCCTGGTTAAAACTTTCGTATTTTTTAACAATATTATTTAACAAGAATAATACAAGAATTTAATATTTAACAAGGAGATAAATTATTTAATATATACATAATGATCAATTACCAAAAATAATATGTCGTATGATCAATTATCTACTACTATGTATTCATCAAAAAATATATACAATACGAAATAACTATTTGAAACGTGTTGTTCAATTTTCAAGAATCATAAATTTGAAATATCTTCATAGAGTTATATATGTAGATTACTTTAATTTGGGTACTACAATCTAAGTATTTTCAGTTTTCATAAGAATGTTACTAATTTTTGTATAAACATTTAAAACGACGCTAAAATTTGAAAACAATTCACTATTCTGTGTATATATATATATATATATATATA
>JAFIDM010000005.1:11576846-11590038 GCA_023159025.1 Thereuonema tuberculata | reverse complement strand
GCAGTCGTGGATTCCCGGTGTCAAAATTCCCAGAAGCAGCTCAGTGATTTATTACGCGTTTTTATTCCATTGTAAACATAAGAATTCATTTATTACAATTCTTGTTTGACTTCCTAATTGTATTTCTATCCGTTATCTCCAATCCATCGTAATAAAACAGTGATTCCATTAAGCACTGATATAAAATTAAGTCTAAACTGAGATAAGGCTTAATGACATTCATGACTCCTTCGAAAAAAACGTACCTTATTATCTCCAAAGTAATACAGGTTTCCAAAATTGTACAAAAAATTTAAATAAAGAATAAATTCAAATATAATTAACAACAGAATCTCATCAGGAACAAAACGCTGTTTCTTTGGTTGTTTTTACCCAGTGGCTATAATGAATTCCCAAAACGTAATCCCTTCTTACTTATTTGAGTTTTTAATTCCAAACAAACAATATTTCGACTTTATTTTATTAAACTTTGATTGGGAATGTTTTTTCAAAGTTAAAACTAATTCCAAAATCCCTCAATATAAGAAATCTTTCAGGAAACCAAAATGGCAATATCATTGTTAAAGAAATTGCATGTAAATTTCTTCACGAAAGATTAAAAAATTAATCAGAAAAAGTTTTATAAAACCCTTAATGCCATTAAGCAATTATCAAGCAAGCTACAACAAGAAATGAGGGAAATTCATTTTATCGACCTCCTTCAATATTCGGCTAACATAGGCTTAGTAACACAGCAGTGCAACAGGGACAGATATCTCAAAAAACTGGACCTGCTTTATGATATTACATATGGAAATAATCATAAGGCGCCAGCAAGCCCCACCAATATAATTAATACAACGCAGTACCCACTTAATAAGCAGCAAGAGAGCCTATTAGAAAAAGGATTAAAATATAATATGACCTACTCCAAAATGCCAAAATTGGAAATTATTGACGGAATCGAATCTGCTTTAAGAAGAAACAAAGACATTACTCAGGATGAGGAAAAAAACTATAAGGAAGAAAATAAAAAATATCCTCCATTGTAACCCTAATCAGCAGGACAGCAATCTAACACCTGAAGAAAAATTGGCATATAAAGAAATAAAACAACTGAAGGACATAATAATTACTGAAGCAGACAAAGGCCAAAAAATAGTCATTTTAACCGATGAACAATATACTAATATGACTATGGAATATATTGATAAATTAGGGGATGATATTCAAAAAATTAAAAAATTAGCAATCAGTACCATCGAAACCAAAATTAATGAAAAACTTATATCTCTACACAACCAAAAACTAATTAACCAACCCACGCAGAAAAAAATTAGCAGTAAGGCATAGTAAGTTCCCATAGCCATGAAGCCTAAAACGCACAAACCTATGATCAATAACACATTTCAAGGCAGACCTATAATTAACTGTATCAATGCCACCATTGCAACTATTTCTGCATATATTACGGAAATATTGAAAAATTGTCTTAGTGATAGCTGTACCAATTACAACGTTATATATACGTATGATTTCAAACAAAAATTACAGCAAGAACAAACAAACCTAAAAACTAATAATATTATGATTTCCTTAGACTTTATAAACGTATATGGCTCATCAATTAATCCGACATGCTATGGAAAACCTCATTGATCAACAAACACTCATTAATAAATATAGAATAGATATCAATATATTTATGGATCTTTTAAACATCTTATTAAGCAACCAATAGTTTAATTATCAATAACAAATATATAAACTAAATAAAGGGGTTTTCATAGGCATAGCTGCCTCGGCCCTGATTGCAGACTATGTAATGAAATACATTGAAACTAAATTGCTTCAATCTAATAAATCTAACATATCAACATATTATCGTTATGCTGATGACATTTTTTGCCGTAGTAAACAAAAATAAAACTGACACCATCTTATGCAATATTAATGCAATGCACCCATCAATAAAATTTGCGCTAGAAATAGAAAAAATAAATCCTTGACATCCCTGGATTGTAAAATAATAAGAAAAGATCTAAAACTTCAATTTGCCGTCTATAGAAAACCTACACATGCAAATAAAATAATAGACTACAGTTCCAACATACCTAATTTCATAAAAAATAACATATTGTTCAATTATTTCAGTAGGGGGTTTAGGATTTCCACAAATCAAAAATTACTTCAAAAAGAAATTGACTATCTATATCAGTTATTTACATTATCTAACTATCCTATCAAATACATTAATAAAAATTACAATAAAGCCAAATATTGTAATCAAAAACCCTCCTCCACACCTAACAAGCAACAGCAAACTACAAACTATGCAGTTATTCCATATATAAAGAACATTAACAATTTAACATCAAAAAATGTCTCAAAAAGCATAATATTCAGGTAATTAAAAGAACTAGTAATAAATTAACATACCGGAAAACTAATAATGAAGTGGATATTCAAACTAAAATTAATGTTGTATATGCCATCCCATGCAATGGCTGCAATAAGAAATATATTGGTTACACTACCCAAACTCTTAATAAAAGACTGAAACAGCACCAGTACAATTATAATAACAAAGATGAATTTAAATCCATTTTATATTTCCATAGCAAAAATACAACCCATACCCCCAACTTTGACAATATTCAGATAATAGACCAAGTCCCCAGCACTTTCTCACTCACATTGAGAGAGTCTTGGCACATAGTTCATGGTTAATGGTAGGGGTGTTGGCTATCAAATACTGTCATAAAAAACTATTTAAATGTATGTTATACGAGCCAGCAGCACAGTTGAAAATAGCCTACAGGTTAGGCTGAAACGTCCTGATTTTAACCTTTTAATCCATGACGAAAAATTACAATCCTGTAATTTGGATATATCATATAATATGGGATACCTTCAGTTTTAACTTTTTATTTTATTAAAGTAAATATTTATTTAGTTTATTAGATTAAATTTATTACAAATTTATTAGATTATAATTTAATTTATTATATTTATTTGATTATAATTTATTTCTAATATCTTTGTTGTGGAAGTAATATATCAATGCGTTGTCATAGGCGGCAGGATACATTATGCTATTTCGGGAGCCATCTGCACAAATTCATGGTCCTGTCTCAATCAATTCAGGCGACTGAAAACCTTTTATATATTTCTTATACGAATGCACCTAAAATTCTGAAAATTTAAATATGAACTTGTGAAGGATGTGGGATTTATATTTTCTTGCTTATAATTTGCAAAATATTCGATAATTTATTAAATTAAAATTCAAAAATTGTTAATTCTATTAAAATCTACTTGTATAAAAAAAAATGCTTCAACACAAATTTATTTTTGGAAACGAACAGCATCAAATGAATTTGCATGATATTTAGAAAGCCTTTAATAAAAACGTTTTTATTATGATTACTTGATAGCACATAAAAAAAATAATAATTTAATCTCAAACAATTTCAAAAAACAAGAGTTTTTATTTTTTTTTAAAAATAAAACAAGTCATTATTTTACAAATTTTTAACATTTCAGGTTTTCGTCAAGTTTCTTTTAGGTTGAAAGTACCGAGTAATACCTCGAAAAAACCCCAAAATTGACTGTTTTTGAAATTTAATTTAATTAATTACTGAATATTTTGAAAATTAAAAACAAAAAAATAGAAATCCCAGATGCTTCACAAGTCATTTTTAAATTTTCAGAATTTTAGGTGCATTTGAAAAAGAAATATAAAAGAAATAAAAAGTTTGTTATCGTCTGAATTGCTTGTCACGACCTTCGGCGATGGAATGTAGGAGCTTGTAGAAATAGTAACAACTGAAATAAATTACATATTTAACTATTCACTAGCAGTTACTATGAATCCATGAATTTAATTTTATTTAACAGATTCCTTAAATCCCTTGGAAAACTAAAAATCTTATCATTGAAAGGCAAGACCTCACATATCGATATGGCAGCTTATGAGAAATACAATTATGATTATATCCAATGATACTAGGGTTAATGTTTGTGACACTCTAATGTACGTGGGACTAACACATATATTACATCAAAATATGCATGTCCATCCATTCGTCTGTGATGTACTGTAATTTTAGAAATATTTTTAGTTTATTTTAGTTTAAACGGATTTCCTCTTTCTCTCTGTCTTTTCTATTTGTTTAAAAAGTATCTGCAAGACCGCTTTGCTTCACTTTATAGTAGACCATTTGATAGGCCTAACGGTCAAGCCTTCCTATGTCTGTTCCTATTACAACAGTAATCTGAATTTCACTAGATTATTAATACAGAATGTAAAATAAAAATAATGTAAATCAATTAGAACTTAATAACATAATTACTTATGTTACTAAAGAAATATACATAACTTAAGAAATAAAAATTATTATAAATAAAAATATGCTTGGTAGCCAAGTTGTAAAGCTCTTGAGTGTGGCGTGGAGGAGCCGGGTTCAATCTCCAACCCCGGCGGAGGTTAGGAATTTCCACTCTGATTTCAACTACAGACGGGTCCTAGGTTTACCCGACCTCTGAAGAAAGGGTACTGAATTTCTTTAATGGGGTTAAAGGAGGGGCGAGCGTCGGACTGACCACCCGATCTGAACTTAGTCCCATTTGTTACGAAACGCCGGGAGCCTTACCTCCCGTCCCCCCAAGGACTTTACATAAAGATAAAATTACACTAAAGATCTAAATAAAATTACAAATGTAATATGTAAGTAAACAATGTAATATAATATAATGTATACTATGTTACATTACATTATATTATATTGTTACATTGCTAGTAACAATAGTAATAATATAAAAAGGTTAAACAATCTGGAATTTACGATGATTTTATGCTATGCAGATTAGAATGTTGTTTATGCAAGTTCAGAGAAGTTCAATTAGAGCAACACGTTATGAGCGTTCGAATTAATGAGCATTCATTTAGATCAGACTACATATTAAGTAAATTAGATATGATTTTAGATAAGTTCGTATTTTTGAGAAATGTGTTATGTGGGCTCCACAATTCTAAAGGCTATAGAAGTTTCGTAACGAGAATTTCCTATCAATTTCCCTAAAACAAAGCTAATTCTCTCTCTCTAGAGATAACGAAAATTAACTTAAAATGGATTATCGGAAAACCAGAAAAGTTAGGAAAACCTGACACTCCAAAATGAATCTGCGCGAATATTGGGACTGTTTAATTCCGCCGTGTAGCTTTTGGTAATTAATTAAATGGTCACTGTCCTTCCATTTGACTCGTTCCACAGATTTGTTGAAATATCTCTGATTGTCTGTTAAGAGATGGATGGATGTTCATTTAGCTGAGATCGCGCTCAGGATTTGTCAATAAATCCACGGCCATGGTCTGCACCTGTTATCGATAAATGTTCTCTGACCAGAACACCGGAAGATTCCACTCCAAGAAATATCAAAAAAAAGAGTTCAACGATCGAAATAACAAGTTCAATAAAGATACTGCTAAAAAACACTGCAGGTCTTCTTTCTTGGAAGAGGGAGTTATTGGTACTTGTTTCTTTTTTTTTTAATAAAATTTCAGTAAATCTAGCTGAAATGGGTGCCAAATCATCGTAAAACGAACTCCATTGGAAGAAAACAGACATCCTGGCTTCTAAAATTAATCATTAAGAAGACATAGTTCTTGTACCAACTTTTGAATAACCGCAAAAGTAAGATCACATATTAAGAAAAAAAAAATTGATAATTTGGTAAATTAAGAAGAAGCTTATTTGAAGGATGATGAAATTGAAGAGGAAAGAAAAGAGTAAAACAGTCAAAGATCAACTGGGAGCAAAGAAGAATGCATTATAGGAAAACAAACCTTAGTTGTTGTTGTTTTTGAGATATCGTAGTAATACAATTAAATTTTAAGATTTTTGAAGTAGTTTTGTCCGAAAATATAAGCTTCTATTCGTTGTCGTTACTTAACAATCAAATATTTAAAACTTTTAAATGAAAATCTTAAAGAATATCTCCCCAAAAGCAATTAATAAGCAGTTATTACTACTTAGCACATAAAACACATGATTCGCTCTGAATTACGGTACTGCAGGCTTTACATGGGAGAAAAATTAATGCTTCCATGCAGGAATTGCTTGATGGTTTCTTGCTGGCTATTAATTTTGGACCCTGTTCTACTTTTCTGTTTTGTTATTAATTAGGTGGTTCGTTGATGGGAACAGCGCTCCTGGTGACAAAATATAGTACCTATGTTATGTTATGTAGTGAATGTTGGTGGCAGAGAAGGCAAGCACTGCGACCGGGGGTCTATTGTCCTATCCCACAGAAATATGGACAGATGGAGAGAAAGACTGAGAAAGTTTGGTGGGAGAAGGGCAGGGGAAACGGAGAACCCCGAGAAAACCTGCCCAGCGCGGATCATCCACCAAAATATAGTACATAATAGCTTCTTAACTGGACTAAAGCCTCCTTAATTTTTAGCATCATTTGGTAATCATAGGAATTTTTAAGATCTACATTTTATTTCATTTTATGAATTTTCTGGTCCATTGAACTATCCTTAACAGTAATCATCAACAAGAAACATGGATCCTGGAAAATGCTCTGTCCACTTCTGATATTGAAAGAGTCATTACATCTAATCAATGGATTATCAACGTATTAGCTAACAAATGCATTAAAATATTTCAAAAATTACTTTTAATTACTTAAAATAAACTTTTTCATTGTTGCCAAAATCAAAAAGGATTCTGGATAAAAAATTTCAAATATTTTTTTTTTTTTTAAAAGTAGCTTGTGAGATGTTCTGGTGCCTACAGAAAAAATGACATTTGAGCAAAAGAAATGTCAAAAGATATCCTTATTAAGAAAGCAAAAAACTTTTTTGAAACAAAAAATCTATCTCAATGATACGCCATTTTGGATCGCGGCGATAACGAGAGTTTCCGTGACTTTTTGAATGGATTTCTGATGGCCGTGTAAAACATCCTTGCAAGGTTGACAGCCATCGCATTTTCATCAGTTTTATTTTTATTTTTCATCAAACACGGAATCACCCGTGTAAAGCCTCCCTAAGAAAAAGCAGGATTTTTTTTTTCAATGTAAAGTTTTTCATTCATTATGATTTTGTTGATCAATATGGAATACAAAGTGAATTCGTAAAAGCTTTGATTATTATTTTTTCAAATGTAAATTTTGTAGTTTTATATCGTATACACAAGAAAGAATGATATATAGGGTGATTCAGGAGGAGTTACCGACACTTACGAAGCTAATAACGACATTTTGAGCAAAAAATATCATATAAACCCGGGCCCTATTCTACATTGAGTTACATTGAGTTCAGAGTAATGTAATGTTGTAGTTAAAACTTCATATAACTTTTTATACGACGCAATTAAGCAATTCACAACATATTATCAACTTCAAAATAACAGCCAATAAAAGAAAACATTATTTTTGAAAAGTTCTTTCTTTATTTCTCATTAGTTTTTACTCCTCCAACATTTACATATTTAATTAGGTAATTTGACTACTGTTACTGCAAATGCTCAATATCCGTTCGAGGTTATCCAAACATTTAAGGAAAAAAAAAATAACTCTCTTTACTTTTGTTCTCGACGTAAATTAGTTTCTGCATTGAAGTGGAACCGGTTCCCAGATTGTGTCATTAAAGTTAACTTAGATTCATTCCATTTGGAATTCATAATCCCTAAGGATCTCATGATTACATAGATTATCTTTATGGGTACCTAATAGATATATATGAGATGGATCATATCTTGTTTTCTTTATACATAATTATATGTATATCGTATGTATCTCATTATCATTTCTGAAAATAAAAAAAGATTGGCTATTTCGCTCGTTCAGGAGTTCTTCTTCTTTTTTTTATTTTTTCTCTCTATAAACTTTATCATTGGTCAGTTCTGAACATTAAAACATCTCCCTTAACTTTCTTTAAATAATGAATTTACTGAAGCTCAGTGGTTAACTATTTAACTATTAGTTACACTATATCTGCAGATAACAGAAGATATATTTACTCAATTTCAATTACATAAAATTGTTGTTTCTTCATTTGTTTGGTTTCTACTCCATTTTAAATACATTTCTATCGCATTCTTTTAAATTTTATCTGAGTATTTTAATTTCATATATTTATATACAGTATTTCATATATTTATGTATTTGTTTTCAGAGAATATTTATATCGTGAAATTTCGTAGCATAAAAATTATTTTCTGAAAGTAGTGGACAACAATTATAGTTGTTGGAGGACGAAAACAAATTCTGTTTCAGCTCCAGAAAATTTGGAGCCCCAGTCGGGTAACGTAGACCCTGAATCATTGATTTTTCGGAGATACGAAATTACTAGAAATTTGTTTCTATCTCCCGAGCCGTGGTTTTTATTAATCCTTTGAATATCCCACTAACTTTTTCGTTCTCTAATACCATTAAAATTAATTTAAACAACTTGTTTATTTATGAAACGCAATTGTTTTAAGAAAGTAAGCTTCAAATTGTGGATAAAATTTAACGTGTATGAATTTAACGTGTTCCTCAGTGAGGAAGTCCTGTTAGCAGGTTGAAAACTTTGTTTGGTTTTTCAATTACATGTCTTTTTAAAGATTTTTAAGTTTTATAAAAAAATCTTAAGCAAATGTGTTAGCTTTTTAAATTTGTCCGTAGGCTTCAAATTCTTTCAGGAAATTCTTGTTAAAATGACTTTTGTATAGTTCTCAAATCAATATACTGCAATTTCTTTAGTTACTAATTTAAGATGTAAAGATTTATTGAGAAAAAAAAGTTTTTTTTTTTTGTTAAGGGTTCACTCGACTAAGTCCAAATTTTTTTTTGGAGAAGAAACACAATAAAATCATTTCCCTTTTCTTGTTTGGCTGAAGCGAGCGACTCACATAAAAAAAAAAAGGTTTTAATACGGAAGAAAAGGAATTAAGGTTCCGGAGAGAAGCAGAGGACTTAGGCTTAACCTTTCAGAAGAGATGAAGAACTCCTTATTCCTTCTCTGCCCCTCCTATTCTTCTTAATAGATTCTTCTGTTGTCGTCAGATGCATTGTAATTACAATAAACTCAACGTAAAGTAAAGCATTTAAAATTGGGACCTAACACACTTAAAAAAAAAAACTACTTTAAAAATTCTTCATTCCATGTTGCGGAGTCCAGGTTCGGATCCCTTCGTCAAATGGAGTCATCCATTTGAGTCTCCATTTGTCATCTGACGAAGGAGTCCGAACCTGGACCGCGCAACATGTAGTGAAGAATTTAAAATAGTTTTTTTTTTTTTAAGTGTGGATTGAATTTCTTTCCTTTTTTATTCTTATTTATATATTGTTGTTTCTTAATATAGAGGGCCATTATCTTGTTGACTTTTGTTTCCTTTATATGTTTCTTGGGATCACTGAGCTGTAAGATACTGGGCGAATCCAGATGTCGATTAGGAAACCTGAAACAGCTGTTCTGGATTCCCGGTATCGAAAACACTAAAAACAGATCAGTGATTCATTATTTATGTGCGTGAATGTTTTTATTGCGTTGTTAATAAATGTAGGGATTTCGATTTTTGTCTTTCAAAAAAATAAGATAAAATAAGGAAGAATTTTAAGGAGTAATAGTTCAAGGAAAGTATGCTTCAAGTTCTTCGCGAACTTGTTTAATACAAGGTATAGATACTTTTCAGCGGCCTTTGTATTTTAATGGTTTATGCAAAGAAATTTAAATATACTTTCAAAGTAGCGGATAAAGATAACATTTTATGGAATTTAAGCAGCACATATCCGTTGCTGAGCAAAAAGCAGTTCGATGCGCGCGCTTTTACCCATAACCCATCTTTTTTATTATTATTATCGTCCGCTAGATGGACAGAATTTATAATCATGCAGAATCAAAAATGCAAAGGAGCATTAATAACGATACAACTGATAACGACAAATGAAATTGGATGAAATGAAAATGAAATCAAACAATATTAAAATTCAACGAAAAAGAATTCATAATAGAGTAGGAGATGCGAACAAAGATGCTGGGACATAATATAAAATTGCAATTAATAAATTAGATCAAATAATAGTATTAGTTCTAAAATTCAACAAAAGAGATGAAAAACATAACGGACCGATCGGCAAATAAAGGAGAATACGGTGATAAACATTTAATTGACTGAATCATAATTTATAGAAGACAAAGAATATGAAGTAAAGAGAATAAATAATGAGTTTCCAGTGAAAATCATCTATGAATCAGCATTTCAGCGATTTTCTTTAATGAAAACAAAATGTTACACGACGACGAGAATATCTGTTACTTGAAGTCAACTTAAACATACATAAAATATTTTGTAATTGAAAGCAAGGTTTTAAGACACAAACAAAGCTAAGACTGATTAAAAATATTAAAAAAAAATAGAACATTAAAAATAATGATGATGGCAGACAATCCTTAGCATTCGAAACTGTCTGATATTATTTTTTAATGTTTTTAATAATATTTTGTTAATCGTTTTAATCTTCTGAATCAATCTTAGCTAGTTTGTTTCTGAATGCCTTCCTTCAAAATATAGTTACTCGAAAATATGATTCAATGTTTGTGTGAAATAGAGACTGAAATGGGTACGAGAAAATCTTCGGTCGTCAACCTCGTACTTGAAAGCTAACTAAATGAATTGGACAAGAATTTACGAGATACCCTTATATCCTTTACAATTATATCCTTAATTTACGATTATATCCTTAATCCATAGCCTGTTCAACTTCGAGTCAACTTTTCTAGTTTTCGTTCGCAAATAGTGTTATATTTGGTTGGCCAAAAAATTCGTTCTGTTTCCAAGTACAAATAAAAGACACATTTCTCATTTTTTCACCAATACTTTTACTGAACAACGTCTTCAGCAGTTTGTTCCACTACCTTCCGCTACGTTTCGGGAAACTTCATAATTCCATCTTCCCAAAACTTTTTTTCTTTTTGAGCAAAAAATGTCCCAGGAGTCTTCCAGGGAATTGAATTTTGTCCATTAAGAGAATTTTGTAAAGAACGAAATCAATGGAAATCCGAAGGTGCAATGTCAGGTGAATAGAGCGGATCAGAACTTCTCAGCCAAGCTGTAACAGTTTTTTCATGGTCATCAAAGAAACATATGGTCTTGCGTGCTTATTGTCTTCCATCTTCAATATTAAATTGGCCACACAAAATTCACCAATTTTGATCAGTTTTTGTCTTAAATGCACGCTGATACGACAGCTGTTACAATACAATCTAACAAAATGGTGTCGAATGACTTTAAGGCCGGCCGTCCATTGGAAGCGACAACGCGCTACATATTTGTAGCGCTACAACAAGCGACAACTAGTGCTACAACGCGATACACGAATCAAACGTATGTAATAGCATTGGAGCTCGTCCAGTGGAAGAACATTTGTCATGCGACATAGCGAGTTGTCGTGCTACATCGCAAAAGATTCAATCTTGTTTGTTTTTTTTGACCGTGTAGCGCGACAAAAATGGATAGTGAGAAACTAATAAATTTAGTTCACGAAGAAAAATATTTGTGGGACCAACAGGAGCCGCAGTACCACAGGAGAAATGTGACGATGAAGTTGTGGAACGAAGTAGCGGCGGAAATGGTGTCTTTCTGCATTCGAAAATAAGAAAAATGATGTTCTTCACTATCCTGAAAATCACTGTACAAAAGAAACTCGCCATACTTCCTTTTATTAGCTAAAATACTATTAACCCACTCTTTTCTCATTTTCTTGCCTCTCCTCCGTCTAAGGAGAGGGAAATCAAGGGCTAAAAGTGTTATCAAATTAAAAGACATTGCAGCATGCGATTGAAAAAGCAGACTGAATTGAAAAAGCAGACGTAAATTCGCTGGCAGAGGACGAGGTCCTGTCGCGCTACATCATCTACCACCCATCGCATGTTGTAGCGCTTGTCGCTTCCAGTGGACGGCCGGCCTAAAGACACCTAAGCGCTACTAGAGGCAAAGTATGTAAAAAACCAAACGAACTTTTTTGGCCAACCCAATACAATTCTGTCTTCCTTAACTAAGAGTAATGAATGTATCAACGTGCAACTGCAATAAATACAAAGCGACCGTTTGCACAAAAACATTAGAAATAGATTTAATAAGAAATTAAAAAATAAATAAAGTTTCAAGTTTCGAAAACCTGTAGCGGTTTTAGTCATCGGACTACAAATATAAAATATAAATTTAAAAAGACCATTGTTGGCGTTTTTATATTTGTATTCCGATGATAAAAACCATTACACGTTTTCGAAACATGTAAGGGTTGCTTTATTTTTATTTTCTTATTAAATCTGTTTCTAATGTTTTTGTGCAAACGGTAGCTTCATAATCAACAGTAAGTGGTTTTCGGTCGTTCTTGTAGGTAGCGAACCACAATTCTTTATTCCTATTGTCGATCGTTTCTATTATTTCCAGTTACATTAAACTGAGATCTCAGTTTATAAAAACTATGATTACATCAAACTCTGTCAAAATTGTTTTGTGTTGCATCAAATAAAAGATAGCGAAACTTAATTTCATCCTCGTCGTTTTGACTTGCAAAACAAAATGTGTAAGCATTGAGTTAAAAAATCATTTGTTTTCAATGTTTACAATCCCCAGACGTGCAACAAATAACGTTTATTTAAAGAGAAATCATATTTGCACAAACTGATAACCAACAATTGGTAGCTGGAACGACGGAAAAAGTTTAAAAAGGAAGTATATAACACTAAAAATGAAGTACGAAGGAGATGACAATGCAGTTAAAAGAGAAGTTTATCAGAATGGACTAAACTAAAGACAGTTTGTAAGGAATCTAGAACCGATTACAATTATTCCTTCTATCCAATGCTGCATATCCATAGAAGCAAGACAAGAAACTTATTCCTGATAAATACTTGTGAAGCAACAAATAAACAAAACAGTGTTAAGTTAGTTCCCAATATAAAGTTAGATTACAGATCCTTCAAGATGACGATAACATCATCTGTGGACTGACTTCGAAAGAACCAGGATCAAGTTACTCCTCCTATTGAAGCAAGAAGGTAAATATCTAATATTTATTTGAGAGCTACATTCAAATCGAGGGCCTACGATCAACAAATACAGAATATATCTAAATAAAAGAAGTTTAACGTGCCGGAATAATTCAAAATTAGGTATCAATCCACGGCACAAAGCTAAAGTTAGGATTCGCA
>JAFIDM010000005.1:11549971-11561215 GCA_023159025.1 Thereuonema tuberculata | reverse complement strand
TTTGTTAATCATTCTATTGAGCAATTTCACTTCTATTAAATTCAATTTTTTTTTTTATTATTTAATTTTGTCCTGTTTCTTAAAAGAATAGTGAATACATTCCTACTTCTTTTGTTAATAATTCTATTGAGCAATTTCACTTCTATTAAATTTAATTCTTTTTTTTTTATTTAATTTTGTTCTGTTTCTTAAAAAAATAGTGAATATATTCTTTTTTTTTTTTTTTTTTTTTTATAAATATTTTAAAAATCTTCACAACAACACATTATCTTTAAAAAACCTTTTATATCCGTGATATTTCGCACTTTTGAGCAAGAGTGCTTCTTCAGACGGTTAGGGATAAGCTTTAATAACCCATTCCCTAATATACAGAATTCGTGACAAATGATGGAATTTTACAGTGAATATATTACATTTTTTATATATTCCTACTTCTTTTGTTCATCAATCTATTGAGCAATTTCACTTCTATTAAATTTAATTCTTTCCTTTGTTACTTGGTTGTGTTGCTGAAAAAAGTAATTTTATTTGTACTTATTTCTTAGTTGAAGTCCAGTGTGGCTGTGAGGAAGAAATTCAAAGTGGCAATGGGGAAGTACTTGAGAGTGGAGGTGATGATGGTATGTTCTTTTTTGTCATTTTGTTTTGACATCTTATTTTCAATGCCTCTTTAATCAATTATTTTCTTTGTTCACTTTGCAATCCATGACAATCAGTTGCTTTCTATTCAATGATGGAATTTCAAATCTTGTTACTTTACATCCCTTTAAAAGAAGTTTACATCAAAATTCCAAATAAAGACACTATATTCCTTATGGTTCAATCCATATTAAACGGTCCAGAAAACATTAAATTGGTTGCTCGACCATTTTTAAAAAAAAAAAATGATTTTTTTTGCTGTTGTTACCCCTCGCTTAAGTACTTCAGAACAGGCATTATTTTTTTTTTTTATTTGACTTCGTTTAAAAATGGCGTCCATTTTTGTTTTATGGTTTCCGGCATTTTTGGCCTTTGCAGACAATTGCGGTAAATTTGATAACTCGGCTAAGAAAAATGATAGAAAGCTGTGGTAAAAAACATTATTTTTAGCACATTTTAAGCTACATTTTACGTCTTATACTTTTTTATCATATCTCTAATGCAAATGGCTGAAATTTAGAATCAAAACTGATATTCGATTTCGAACAAAAATGAAAGTTCCGGTTTTTTTTAGCAGGAAGGAATGAAATAGTAAAGCTATAAATTTTTTAGAGAAAAGATATTCGTCCAAAGGTTTAGCAAAAAATATTTCAGTGCTATTACTGGCTTCCTAATTTAGTTACAGCGCTTGAAAAATGCTCGTTTTTCATTTTGTTTCAAAGTTTGTTTTCAAAGTTTCAAAATTAGGGGGGGACCTAATTAAAATTTGATATTTACAGTATAAAGAGAACTTTATGAGAGGTACCTCAAAATTTTGAGTTTGAAATTTGAGTTAGATACCTGTGTTAGATACAGATATGGTAAAAAGGTAGGACATAAAATGTAGTTTGAAATGTGCTGAAAATAATGTTTTTTACCACAGCTTTCTATCATTTTTCTTAGCTGAGTTATCAAATTTATCGCAACTGTCGGTAAACGCCAAAAATGCCGGAAACCATACAACAAAAAAGGACGCCATTTTTAAACGAAGTCAAATATAAAAAAAAAAAACATAAAGCCTGTTTTGAACTACTCAAGGGGTAACAACAGTAAAAAAATCAATTTTTTTTAAAAAAGGTCGAGCAACCAGTGCTGGACCGTTTGGTATGGATTGACCCTTACTGTAGTTAAGTTATTGGTTGTGTACATTGTCAATTTATACCAATCTTTTTTTTTTTTTCCTTGCAGATAAAACAGTATGGAAGAAGGAGACTTGTACGCTTTTAATTTCTCAGTTTAGAGAAAACGAGGGAAAACTTGGTTCCCCCAAGTATAAAAACAAAGCTGTATGGGATCAAATCTCAAAAGAAATACAGCAAATTGCAAAAGTGCAAGTATCTGCAGAGCAATGCCACCAGAAGTGGCGAAATATGAAAAAGCACTATAAAAAAATTAAAGACCACAATGGCATTTCGGGGAACTCTCGGAAAACATGGGAGTTATTCGATGCCATGGACGACATTTTAAAGTATCGTCCAGATATAAATCCTGTGGCGACAGTTAGTAGTAGTAGGGGTTTAGTGCTGGCGGATCTAAGCAATCCACAGCCTTCAACATCTAACTCCAGGAACTATGGTAAATATGTATTTCTGTATCCATCTTTAAAGACTTTGTTAGCTAAAAATGAAACAGCTGATAGCTTATGTGCTTTAATATTATCGTTAATAATAAATATACTTATATGTACGGTATTTGATCAAACATGACACATGCATTTTGGGTTTCTTAACTGATGTCTTTACACATGTTTTCTACATTTTACATTTGGTTGTTTCATGCTAATCAGCATGAATATAAAATTATAATTTCTTGATGTTTTTCATATAGAATAAAATCACATGAATCTTTCATTTTAATGTCTTCCTAAATTACATTTACAGAAGGCAACACTTCTAAACGAAAAAAAAGAGAAGAACCCCCTAAGTGGGTGCGGGAGTACCTGAGAGACAAGGAGAAGAGGAGGCAAGAAAAGGAGAGGAGGAAAGAAGAAGATAGAAAGAGGAGGACGCAAGAAAAGGAGAGGAGGAAAGAAGAATATAAAAAGAGGAGGGAGGAGCTGCTCGAGATCCTAATCAAAACATTCAAGTCTTGAATATTAATAAAAATATTCAGCATTTCATTTTTTGTTTGTGTTTTTTTTTCTTTAAGTAATGTTTATGTTTGTATAAGTAATAAAAAAAATAGTAAAACAAATAGAATTCACATCAGTACAACAGTTTGATGTGAAAAGAAAAACAAACAAAGGAATTGCAAAAAAAATGAAAGAAACCTTTAATACAAATACAACAAAGTGAAGCAGCATTGATAATAAATAAGATATCATCATTATTAACATAAGTAATCATTTTAAATAAGACAAAAATAAAGCCAATGAGAGGCCAGAAATAAAAAAAGAAAATTTCTTAAAAAATAGTGATTCAACTCAATTTATTGCCAGTAATACTTTGCAAGATATATGTATACATAAGGTTTTCACAACCCAGTTGTAAAGAGAGATCCTGTCGAGAAGACAAGAGGGCGTCATACATTGGGCAAATAACAAAAAGAAAGTGTTAAAAAAATATACAGTATACTCTCGATATCTCGAAATCGAAGGAGCGCTAAAAAAATTCGAGATAACAAGGTCATAATCAAAAAATAAAAATTCACGGAAAAACACAAGATACGGAATAATATTCTAAAAATTAGAGTCTTGATAGATGAGAATAAGTATAAATATATAATGATAGTTAACAATAAGTCTAAATGCAGCAAACGTATCAGAAGGAACCATTTTATTCATAACTGTTCTTTATTAAATTTTATTTTTGTCTTTTAAATATACTTTTCTTGATCATTTGCTTATGATTGCTCTTTCTTGACCATTGGTGGTCCTTTTAGCAGTAACCCTTGCCTTGGGATCCTATTCTGATTATGCCTAGCCGGATTAGCTATGCTCAGGTTGTTTTATAAGAGGCATGCTCCTCTGCAACACTGCATTTCCTTCCCAAATCAGTACAGCAATGGTGCTGTCTCTATATGGCATTAAATGATAAGCAGCATCACCAAGAAAGGGATTCTCAAAAAATACTTTATGTTGAGGGTTAGCTGCCAACTCCTCACTAAGATCCTCTGGTGTCATGTACCGCTTCCACTTGGCCAGCATAACAATCAGTGAAGATACAACTGTACAAAAACAACGTAGGGAAAGCGATTAGTAAACCAATCACAATGCTTCGCAACGTCTTCTGATCATTGATATTGATTTAATTTCCTTGTGTTTATTTCCAATAAACGCAACAATTGCGCCTTTTGACAATCACTATAAATGTGATTGTTGCGAATGCAAAAGACGCAATTGTTGCGATTGTTATGATTGTTTATTAAATATTATTTAAATATTAAATAAATAAATAGTTTATTTTGGTCAATGATATTAATTGTATGTTGATTTTGAAAGTGAGGCAAGTCCACTCTAACTAAAATAATTTTAATAAAAATTGAAAACCGTGCTATATTAGTTAGATTCCATAGTTACGGAAGAGCTAACAATAATTTTTATCATTCTATAAGTAATGTTTTTTTTTTTTTTTTTCTTAATAATTTATTTTTTTTTTTTTTTTTTTTAGAATTTTTTATTTATTTCTAAATTTAAAATTACAGTCCTGCTAGGATTGTAAGTATTTTGTAAGTATTGTGAAACTAAAATTCTATAAGTATTGTGAAACCAAAATATTGTGGGATAAGCCAACTGCATCCAGAGGATCACAAGAAGTAGCTTCCTTTTGTCTAAAACATCTACAAAATGTGACAACTCAAAAAACATGTTATCATCTACAGCGATATGTGCAGTGGCCAAAATAGAAATATAAAGTTGGTCTTAATGTGGATGAAAATTGTTCAGTCTTGCGATAACAATATAGATATTACTGACTATAAATTCTTATTATCTGGACATTCATTCTTGCCAAATGATCGCGATTTTGGAGTTGTAGAAATGCATATTCGAAAAAACAATTTTCTGTACATTCCCGAGGTTTATTACAAATTAATACAGGGTGGCCACTCAACCTGGAAACCGGGAGAACCGGGAATTGTCAGGGAATTTGAAAACTGCCAGGGAAAACCGGGAAAAGTCAGGGAAATTTACGAAAATTTCTGGAATTTTCTCCCCTCCTGCCTTAAAATGCATATGAATATAATACAAAGTGTTTTTTAATTAAATGATAATTTACATCTATTGTAAAAACTCAAGTAATTTTATTACAGAAAGCAAAATTTCAATAAATATAGAAATTTAATGATACTAAACACAGACCTCACAACAGGTCTTTTTATTTTAATCTGAAGTCCCTAAAAGTCAGTTTTTGTCGAATTTGGTCCGTTTTTTTTTTCTGTTTTTTTTTTTATTTTCAAGTTTTTATTTTGTTATTTATTAATTGATATTAAATTTGTATTGATTTTATTATTCAAAAATAATTTTGTTTTATGCTCCCTTTTTTAATTGGCGCCCACGGCGGTGGCTAGTTACGGCGCTGCTTTTTCGTATTCCTCTACAAAATTGCTAATAGCAAGCATGAGGATCTTCCGATTTCTATCCCCACCCGCTGTTGTTTTCTTTAAGTAATTTTCCCAGAAGGTTATAAGAATGAAAGGAAAAGAAAAAAAAACTTGGAAAACGGCAGAAATCGCCGTTGTACTACTGCATATTCGCGCCATAATTTGAAACGATTTAGTGTCAGAGTATACTCAATCCTTCTGCATCTTTCCAAATTTTTTATTCTTCCATTAGCCAAATGTTTAAAAAGCTACTAGTGTGTTACATGGTAAACATTTAATATTTATTTCTCCGAAATATTTATTTTTTCGCGGGGGGGAAGGGGGTGTCGTTTTGTTTATGCGTTATGCGTTACAATGTGCGTGCGTTTTTTTGTAAAATATTAGTTTATACAAAGTGCTTATGCAATCTAAAAAAAAAATCAAAAAATGAATAAATAAAACCTTAAAACTTTATTACTTTTCAATATGCCACATTTCTTCTTAAGGGGGTCGAAGGCCCATTTTTTTTAAAAAAAAATTATTAATTACCGGTAAGTTAAAAATATTTGAAATTTTTTTTTGGTGATTAATCATGCAATGACTACACAAAAACACTTAATAAAACTTTTCTTAAACTTTAAAAAAAATTAAAATTTTAAATTTTTTTAAAAAAAGTGGAATAATTTAAACTTGATATAACTCAAAATATTATTAACAGAATTTCAATTTTTTTTTCACTTAATTAAATAGAATTACATTATTTTTAATTTGTCTTTGGCATTTAAAAAAAATATATATAAATTTTAAAACTGATATATACAACTGATAAAACTAAATATATACATTTTAAAGTAAAATGTTTGAAAATGTCATATTTAAAATTTAAACTCTCTTTATTATTCTAACCAATACTTTATTCACCTTTTTCAAGTTTATATGATACCTCTTTACATGAAAAATAATAATAAATGATTATTTTTATCAAATGCTGAATTTTAATCAAGTCATATCGAAAAGTTTAATTCACATACACTTTACATCAGTTTCCTCCAGAAAAGTAATTCTACTTAATTAGATATTGAGGGAATTTTATGGTAAGTAATGTCAGTTTTAATCTGATAATTTTGGTGTTTCTTCGCTATCTAGTTTCTTCAAATAAATGTTTGAGGCATTTATTCTAGCATTTTGGTTATCACTGTATTCTGTATATTACTTGTGATATTCATGCACAACATTCATAAAAGGTTCTTTTCCTCTCAAACATTGAAAAATTATATTCTATAATGTTATATTCAAATCTTCTAAAATGTTCACTAGCAATAAAGTAAACAAAATATGCATAATTACCTCTACTGAAATATAATTATTACCCTGAAATTTCATAATTTGAAATTGAAAATGTTTAATTTTAGGTCTCTTTTTTTTAAGATTTTTCGTCCCTTTTGGTCCCTTTTTTACCTAGGGACAAAGTGAATATCTGTTGCAAGCCCTATAAACAGTTTGCAAGGTTGTGCAATAAACATATACAATGGTTTCTATTCATAAATTATAAGAAGTAAAATTTATTCTGTTAATGGAGTAAACTTATTTCAGAGGAAATTATTAAAAAGAAAATATTTAGTAAGAGAGAAAAACTTGCAATTGAGTTATCGAAATCTAAAGGCAATCATTGAAAAGGGTTTCTACAATATCGTGTACAATTCATGTCCAGCCCCGCACCTGGCTTTTTTTTTCAATTCACCTGGAAAACCTGGAAAAGTCAGGGAATTTTAAAATGTCTGGAGAGTGGCCACCCTGTAATACAAACATGTCCCAAATAAAATCCATTTTTACTGCACGAAATGAAAAGTGAAGACTTTTATTCAACCAAACCTCTGGAGGAGGCAATTTTGAAAAGAATCAAAAATATTGATGGCGAAACTGTCAACTGGCAGAAAATCTTCTGGATACGAGTTTTAAGAAATGCTCCGGGTAAATTGTATTATAAAACATCAATCGAAAGGGATTCACAATAGATTTATCGCCAGAAGTTGAATACAAAAAATTAAAATATGCGCTGAAGAAACTTTAGAAACTACAGTTCAAATTGTAAACGAATTTACCATTGGATTCCATAAGTTGAAAGGGCTCCTTGGCCGGCATGAGATAATCTAACGCTACACTCGTTTACAACTTGAACTCACTCTAGCTTCTACAGTTTCTTCAGAGCTTCTTTTAATTTTCGCAATCACCTGATCCGCCTCTACTTTCGCACCAGAACTACTATGTGAATACTCGTTGATTGTCAATTGTGTGGATCCTCGTTTTACAACGACATCTTTGCCCACACAGTCAAATTTCCACACTACCGTCACTAACTGTTTTTTTAAACATATGAATAAATCCGTCATAGTATAACTTTTCTATTCCACGCTGAGACAATAGTTGACCTTCCATTTCTAACGAACTTAACCACTTCAAAAACCAGGAATAATTGAAGCCAAGATTTATCTTTGCATTCTGTAAGTAAGGTCAGAATTAATGGACAAAAACAATTTCTAAAATTTAAGACAGGTAAATCGGATTACTTTTAATTTCCTAAGTACATATGAAAGCCTCTGCAAATATACAGTTGTATAGTATATATAATACTATAGTCATCAGTTGTATTTGTCATAATAACAAATTTATCACCATGAAGGTAAATAAACTGCTAACTGCTAAGTTTGTAGAATTACAATATTTCGCGACGAGTCGAATTGGAGGCGGCGACTTGCTTGTGACGATTTGTGCCTGACCCCTATGAATAGATGTACTTCATTACTTGTTAAAGTTTGAGGCTTGTCTCGATGTTTTGTTTCCATTAATTCAGAAGCAATAGTACTTGAATATTTGTATTGCTATAATCAAGTGTTTGAAAATTCTAAACCCAAGATTTTAAGACTTTTTTACAAAGAAACAAAAGAAGTAGCAATTTTCTTAGAAAGAAACTTTTATGAACTTTTATATGGATAACTTCTTAAAATATTATTTAAATTTACACTTAAACATTCTTAACAATAAATTGAGAAATGCTATTTAAACTATAGGTATTGTACGTCAATTTATTACTTACTGGAATTTCGTTTTCGGCTTTGTTTTTGTTTCTTACTTCATTTACGCTGAAATATGAATTTTATAATACCAATGATAAGTCAGATACTAAAAGAAAATTCTGATTTCGAATTTTTTTTATAATAAACAAATAGCAATGAACTATTAATGGATAATAGAGAAAAATAGGAAATAAATTAGTTGCTTTAAAATTCTTTAAGACGAATAGATATTCCGAAGACCACTTACGTTTTTAACAATTCTCTGAAGGCGTTTCAGCGGAAGTCTGAACGATAACAAAAGTTTACTGCGGTTTTTTAAAAATTTTTTTAATTGATCACTTTTGAATAATACATATTCAGCAATTAAAAGTTCATAATGGCCAAAAATAAAGGAAATTATCGAATGATTATAAAATATTTTGTTTGTATCTAGTTATGAGCGATATTGTGAAGATGCGATATCAATGATTTCAAACTGTTATTGTGATCATTGGTTTCATCCCTGTTACTATACAAAATCAAATTCGGAATCAAATCTTCAGGGACATCACAGTTTTCTATTTTGCTGTCAAAGAAAATAGGTCCAACTTGCCGGCTTAGCAAAGTATTATCAGAAGATTTTAATGATCGGTGTCTTCAAAAACGGGAATATAAGTCTTCTAGTACTTGTATCAGAAGACTAAAAAAAGATTATTGATCAACCTAGCCTAAAAGGAAAGCAGTGAGGACGAAAATTGAACTGAAAAAAGAACTCCCTACGAAGTTTGAAAGTGAAATTCGTGTCTCGGATCCGGCCACTAAATATAGTTTTTAAGCATGATTTTATGCATTAAGTATTAATATAAATGTTTAAATAAGCATCATCTGGGATTCTGTAACGGATTAATCCAATCTACATCATTTCTTATGGGAAAAAATGATTCAGCATTCGTTCACATCACAATTCGAACTGCTTCCTGAAACGAATTGTGTACAAATAGCGAGGTTCCACTGTATATTCTAATGAATATATGCTGGTATTCGTTCTATATCTTCACTGATATGAACTTACAAAAATAAAAGTTCATTATAGTATAATAGTCACAAGAAATCATTGCGAAGCTTGAAAGTGGAACTCGTGTCTCTGACCTGGCAACTCAGTATGGCATGGCGAAATCAACCATATCGTTTTCATAGTTTTTATGTATTTTAAGCTTCAAATATTATTACAAAGGTTTAAATAAGCAATCATCTGTGGGTCTTGAACGGATTAATCCAATTTACATTATATCTTATGTGAAAAAATGATTCGCCATTTGAACTGCCTCCTGGAACGGATTGTGTACGAATAGCGAGGTTCCACTGTACACAAAATGATCTGATGAATTATAAGTTTCGTTCTATCTAAAACTAAAAAAAAAAAAAATTGTCCCAGGCTTAGTTTAGTTTAGTATCTTTTTCTTTCAATCACTTAAATATAAGTAACAATAACAGTCTACGTCAATACAATTCCATACTTCGGAACTGTAACAAATCTGCACTGCATTTGCAGTTATTTATTTATTTTTACTCGCATATATTCAATTATGGTCGGAAGCGCAGTGGGGCCTCAAAAGAAAAATACTCACTAATGAAATATAGGTGAGAAAATTCATGTGTCAGCAGTGCACCAGTCTAAATGAATTTTTTGAAATTATAAAAAATTTCAATCTGCGCATTGAATTATTAATAAATAATTAATAACAATTTGTTCTTAACTTTTGTTCTTTACATATTCAATTACTTATATTGCTTTAAACCTGGGTATCCAGGTTTAACCCAGTATCGCATTGTTCTTTCAAACTACGATGGAATGAATAATTTACTATCGTAATTTGTTTTTTTAAAATCAAAATTTTTATTTTTGTTTCTCGATCGCTTCCTAATCCTTTCAATATCAGTGAATAAAATATTCACAAATTTAATCACAGCTGAAGAGTATTATAATGATAATAAATAAGGACCTGATGAATTTAGTTAAAAATGCTAAAAAGAAATGTATATTTGTATACTATATCTTTTGCTTTCCTCAAATCTAAATTTTAGTATATACATATTTCTCTTCGTTATTTTATTTTTTATTTAATTTTTATTGTTGTTACAATTGTAATACTTTATAAATTTATTATGTTTTACAATAAAATCATTTAAGTTAATTTGATAAAATTTAATTTTAACACAGAATATGTTAACGGAAAAGTATAAGAAAAATATCCAGAGGAAAAAAAAGAAAGAAAAGCAACATTAAATAATAAATAAAATAAACTTCCTCTTTAATAATAAGCTATTAAATGGTTAATTCCTTCAGTAATAACATAGTTTAAATTCACTCAACCTCTAGCAGTCTTCTATCATCTAATCCCCTATCAGTCGTAATGGTAGCTCTCTCATAATTTTAAGGCCCTGAAAAGGACCTTTTTCAAAAAAATTGCACGTTCAACGCTCTAGTGTTCTGGGCCGTTTCCTCTTCTAAGAGCTAAATATCTCTTTCATTATTTTGTGGCCCTGAAAAGGGCCTTTTTTTTAACATATTAAAAATCATCGTTCGGGTTCCATATCCTCGGGTTCCATATCCTCTGATTCCATATCCTCAAGGCGATTAATGGCATTGTTGATCAGCTCCTCGATAGAATCCAATTCCTCCATTAATTGCCTGACTTGGTCTTCAGAAAGATGCCACTCTTCGTCCAACAGTTGGACTTCTACCCAGCTCAATTCATCCTCCATCACCTCTGTTCTCGTTAAGCCAGGCATTTCCACTGGTTACGTTAGAACATTGCCCGCCTTTTATTCAGGTTCTTACCATTCTCTCTTCGGTCCGACAGCCAGCTACACAATACGATTTCCCGCCAAAAGACCACAAGAATTAGAATGAAGTACCTCATTAGATATAAGTGTTTTGAAGATCATTCCAATATTGTACATGTGTACACTTCAGTATAGCTCAAGGCACTGC
>JAFIDM010000005.1:11539519-11549571 GCA_023159025.1 Thereuonema tuberculata | reverse complement strand
GCCTGGCTTAACGAGAACAGAGGTGATGGAGGATGAATTGAGCTGGGAAGAAGTCCAACTGCTGGACGAAGAGTGGCATCTTTCTGAAGACCAAGTCAGGCAATTAATGGAGGAATTGGATTCTATCGAGGAGCTGATCAACAATGCCATTAATCGCCTTGAGGATATGGAACCCGAGGACATGGAACCCGAACGATGATTTTTAATATGTTAAAAAAAAGGCCCTTTTCAGGGCCACAAAATAATGAAAGAGATGCCAGTATTGGGTCTGGGATGGGAGTAGGTTGAAATAAAGATGCTATACTATAGAAATACCTGAAAGAATTGTGTTTGTTCTTAAATAAGTTATTTTAAACAAATTAAAAAAGAACACTTTCTGAAGCGTTGGAATATAAAACGAAATTGTATTTTTTTTTTAATTTTATTGAAAATAGTAGTTTTAAACAAAAAGAACAGGGGAAAAGAATTTTTTTTAAATGTAGACAATACTAAAAACTTTAGCAGGTTACTACATGTTATCTTCAGCGTCAAGATTAATTCTAACTAACAAGGACTTTTTCAATCAGTTTGAAACCGTTCTTGTTTAAGTATTTTATTATCTTTCCTTGATGAATTACTAATAAAGAATTTTTATTATGTGTTTTTAGTATTGTACACGTTTACAAAAATGCTTTCAAACCGGCCACGCTTAAAAATAATATAAAAAAAGAAAAGATAGACATTTTGATTCAATGGATTATAAGTGATTTTGTTACAAGCATTATTATTATTATGGGATCTAAACATTATTATTATGGGATTTTTCCTGAATCTTTTTATTTTTGTATTTACGTTCCGATTTCTTTTCCATCTGATCTGCACTTTGTAAACTTAGCGGAATATACAATGATTGTCCTTAAATTAAGGGATATTGCAGAATGAACGGTTGTGGTTGTCTGGTCCGGACCAAACTTGGTAGGCGGGTACAGAAGGTCTTCCCAATACCATCCTCACACAAAACTAAAAATGGTAGAACCTGTTCTGTCTGAATAAATAAAGTTCAGAAATGCCACCTATGTATTGGTAGTGCGGATCTCACAAAGGACGAATTGTGTGACAGTTTATTGTCACTTGATTGTACAATCGGATATGAGTTTATATATCTTTAGTTTCCATCTCTTTTATCAAGATTAATTCAATATTTATCTTAATCCTAGCAGATTATTATAAAGGAATGACTTTTGAGGAATGGGATAATCCAATCTTCAGTCTTTTCTTTTTTAATGAAGTACAGAAAACTTTCTTTAACTTTTTACTTTTCCCACTACACTGTTTCATAAAAACATTTTAAATTACATTGTTCATTTAAATATGTATTGAAGATTGATACTTTGGTTTTTGCAATGTCTAATACTGATTGTATTTGTATTAATTACCTTATTATTCTCATTTTTTTTTAGATATTTGATAAATTTTAAAAAAATTACAAAAATAAAGACTAAATTCTTTGTAAGAATTTATTTGAAGAAGATTTCTCACTTGAAGCCTTGATTAAACCTTTTCTGGACGGAAGATTGGATTATCCCATTTCACAAAAGTCAATCCTTTAAAATAATCTGCTAAGATTAAGATAAATATTGAATTACTCTTGATAAAAGGAATGGAAACTAAAGATTGAAATGGTTTTTGAGGAAATCCATATGTATCACATATTAAAATGTTCATACCCGACTGCACAATCAAGTGACAATAAACTGTCACTCAATTCGTCATGTGTCATGATCCGCACTACCAATACATAGATGGCATTTCTGAAGTTTATTTATTCAGACGGAACAGGTTCTACCATTTTTAGTTTTGTGGGGTTGGTATTGGGAAGACCTTTTATACCCGCCTACCAAGTTTGGTCCGGACCGGACAACCAGAACCGTTCATTCTGCAATATCTCTTAATTTAAGGACAATCATTGTACATTCCGCTATGTTTACAAAGTGCAGATAAGATGGAAAAGAAATCGGAACGTAAATACAAAAATAAAAAGATACAGGAAAAATCCCATAATAATAATGTTTGGATCTGCTTGTAACAAAATCACTTTTAATCCATTGAATCAAAATGTCTATCTTTTCTTCTTTTATATTATTTTTTAGCGTGGCCGGTTGAAAGAACTTTTTTAAACGTGTTCATTATTAAAAACTTCAGCACACATAATAAAAATTCTATGTTAGTAATTCATCAAAAAATTAGGAAAAGATAAGAAAACGCTTAAACAAGAACAGTTTCTAACTGATTGAAACCGTCCTTGTCAGTTAGAACTTATCTTGAAGCTGAAGATGAAGATTAGCTATATAGGTATTTATTCTTTTTCTTTAATTTTAACACAAATGATAAATAATTCCATAAACACATTAAGACTCGATAAAAAAGAATAAAATCTTTTCAAGAATGTTAGTTTTATTATTAAGTGTTTTGAAACATTTTTGTTTAGTTTTAGATATGAGAAATGCAGTGCCTTGAGCTATACTGAAGTGTACACAAGTACAATATTGGAATGATCTTCAAAACACTTCCATCGTATGAGGCACTTCCTTCTAATTCTTGTGGTCTTTTGGCGGGAAATCGTTAAATGCAACTGGCTATCGGACCGAAGAGAGAATGGTAAGAACCGATATAAATTATTATTTTAGTTTTCATATATATTTTACATTATCATTGATTGTACAATTGTCACGCGTACACTTAAGAATGAATCATCTTACAATTATGTCTAGAAATTTACCACAGAATTCTATAAATAAATATTAATTTCACATAAATAAAAAGTAACAAGAGATGTAAAATATAAGACAAAGGATATATTAAATAAACAGTAACTATTAGCAACGTTCTTTATTTCTTTTTCTACTGAAAAAAAAATCTTTTGAATCTTTTGAAAGAGAAATTAAAAGAAGTGAAAATTTCCTGGGTCTTTTCCTTGAAATTAAACTTTACTCAACTACTTCTTCAAAATCTAACTTCCAAGAGCAAAATAGCCTCTAAATGAAGTTAAAAAAACCTATTTTTTTCACCTCTAATTTCATTATTTTCTATTGACATGAAAACGCAGAAAACTATAATATAATAGAGCGAACTTAAAGATAACAATCTCTTGGAAAATTATAACTGGTTTGCTTATCCTGGAAGTGGAGCTGACGGACGTGAAAGAGCTTGGTAAACCGCCAATATAAAAACGGGGTGGACTATAGAATCCTATCCATTCAAGATGCCTGGTTTGAATAGTTCGGTGCCAGTAGCCAATTGGAAGTACAGAGGAAAAGGAGGTCCACAATATGAGGGAATCCTTTCCAAGGAAGAGTTTGTACAGCGCATGCGTGAAGCGTATTTAGCCCTTAGGGAACAGAGAAGAGGAAACGGCCCAGAACACTAGAGCGTTGAACGTGCAATTTTTTGAAAAAGGTCCTTTTCAGGGCCACAAAATTATGAGAGAGCTACCATTACGACTGATAGGGGATTAGATGATAGAAGACTGCTAGAGGTTGAGTGAATTTAAACTTTTACAGAAGGAATTAACCACATAAATAGCTTATTATTAAAGAGGAAGTTTATTTATTATTTAATATTCGTTTTCTTTCTTTTTCTTTCTGGATATTCTTCTTATACTTTTCCGTTAACATATTCCATCTTAAAATTAAATTTTGTCAAATGATTTTATTGTACAGTACAATAACAGTAAAAGAACAGTAAACTTCGTTTCGCTCAGGAACCCTTGCATACATAGCATAAAAAAAAAAATAGCAAATTAATATCGAGATCGGAAGATATAGAAGGTTGCCTTCTCCGGATAACTCAGATGTATTGGGGGTTAATGCCACACACCTATTATATCGCTAAGGCAACTTTAAAGCGAAAATATAAATCCTCTTTATTCCCTATCCCGTGGAAATTTCGAAAAATCCGACCTTATTCCTTGTCTACATCATAAAGAGAACTTCTGTGCAACATTTCAGCTTTCTAAGTCCAAGAGTTTGGTCTGGGCGTTGGTGAGTGAGTGAGGACTTTTCTTTTTATATATGTAGATTATTCTCATCCGAGTACGAAGCTTCGCTCCATAATCTCCTTTGTATCTGTAACGTAAAAAAATGCTGTATTTATTTAGCAAATTAATATCGAGATCGAAGAATATATGACTTCCCAGTCCTTTGTGGCCTTCTCCACATCCTAATCACTTGAAACTTTCCCGCTTAACCCTGTTGTATTCCAGGTTGGCACAGTGACCTGCTTTCCACTACAATCAGTTGATGGTCATCCTTTCCAAATAAAAAAGCTTATTTTTATACTTTTTACTTTGTCTACAGTATGGAACCTACTCACATGCCAAATTTCAAGTTTGTAGGATGTTGGAACGTATGCTGAACAGACATACATATCCACAAATTCTCCTTTTATTTATATATTTTATTATTGTTTTTTATAATCATTTCCCATCTTTCTTACGTTTAGACATTTCAGGTCACTCTTTTCTATTAAGAAAAAAACTAAATTTCAAGAAGAAAATGCTTTTGGATAAGTCAAAAAGCGAGCGGCCTTTCTCGGTTGAAATTATTTTACATTAGTTCGATTTGTTTTTCCTAAATTCTGAACATCTAATTCAGTTCAAAGAAGATCTTTTATTTTTTAAAAATGAAACTATTAATGAATTCTTAACAGAGCCTGTAAACAAGTGCTTCTCAAACTTTTATGACTCAAGACTCTCATTCATTAAAATTCTTAATGATTAAGCAAATATTTCTTTTTCTTCTTTTTTTAGAATTTTCAATATTATGCTTAATTCTGTAGAATTGGAATCCTTCTACACAGAATCAACTTCTTTTTCTTAATTATTTAAAATATATCTATTCACTAAAAATCTATTGAATAGTTTAATAACATCTATATTTATTTACAAAAATAATTCAATAAATGCTCATAGAACAAATGAAAGAATTTCGTTTCTCCAATAGTTTCAGTTTCATGAAATATTTCCAAATGAAAATAAGTTTCAGGATCTGCTCTCATGTATTTAAATGAAAGAATAAATAATATTTTACTTTACAAAACAAAAAGGAATAATGTAGAAATAGAGATTTATTTTTTTTAGAAATCCGGAATTTCTTATCACTTTGTGGATTTCATAAGAGATGAAATCAGATGTTGAAAATATTATCGCAGCAATTCGATTTTCTTTATAAGTGTTGTTAAATAAATTCATCATGATTTTGGAGATTTGCACGGCTGGAATAATAGTGTTCATTGTTCAAATCGAAGCGCAATGTGTTAGTGGAGGATATGCTACGTGATAGATGCGAGCACTCTTCATTTTTTCTTGGATTGTTGCACGAGAGAAGCAGCCACGTAAAGTTAGGAAAAATGTTCTTTTGACTTTGTCTTTGCTTGCTGCATCACGGCGTTGCAAGGATCGAATGCAAAGGGAGCCAGTTGGATATCAAAATATATATATCCTTCAGCGATTAGTAGGTGGAGAAATAGAATTTCAAATAACTGAAATATCCATTCTACTAAGGATTTCGCTTATATAGTACGTTTGCTAAAATATGTGTTAAGCGAGTATTTGCAGGAATAAAATCTACAGATGTACTATTTCGTCCAGTACATAACACGCTACAGGGCTCCGAACACCTCCTGTTATTTCTTGATCACCCTGTATATAGAAATTTTCGAAAGGAAATCTTCGTCCTGACTTTATTAAGTAATTCATTTTGAAACTAATAATAATGGGTAAAAACAATAATTAAGAAATCACATTACACAATTCTATTATTAATATAACAAAGGTAAATGATAAAGCTAGATCAGGACATAGTTGATAGTTATTGTTTTTGGGATATATTTATCAAATTACTTGCTAACTTTACAAAGCTTTCATCTAATTCTACTACGTCATTTCTGTTCATATTTTTTCCGTTAGAATTCCTTTTTATTAGTTTTAAAATGAATTACTTGAGAAAAGAAGAACGATGATTTCCTTTAGAAAATTTGTATAAAAAATTGATTTTATGAAATAACATAATAAATAGAAAGTAATAAGACTTTATTCTAGCTTCTCTTTTTTGTGACATTCATTATTAAAAAATCTTGTAACGATAATCTTTTCTATGGAATTTATAAAATTGTTGTGAATTTTCTTAAAATCCTATATTAATACACAATTAACAATTTCATTTTTATTTGAAAGCATCTATTTCAAAAGATATGGTGAAATGAAAAGTTTATTATTAAAGTTTTTAATTGATAATTTTTTAAAAAGACAAATAAGCAAATTGTAATAATCGATATAACAAAGCAAGCATAACATTCTGAAATCGATATTAAGCCACAGTTTTATTTTCAAAAAGTTTTTTATAAAACATTCTAATTAAATCTTGATTTATTAGAAGTCAGTTAAAAGTAGCTGTTTTTTAGTTCTGATTAAATTCTTAGTAAAAACCATTCAAGGATTATCTTAATCCTATCAGATTAACAGAAACCGTTGGTTTGGAGGAATGTGATAATGTAATTCTAATTCAAATGAACTGTAAAGGATTAAAAAAAGGCCTGATTGAGAAATGCTTCTAATTTCTTAGTAATATCTTTTGCCCTTTTTAAAAACAAAAAGAAAAATCCTGTTATTTGTTTGCAATTTATAAAATATGAAATGCTAAATAGCATTCTGTTGTCGTACAAATCTAAAAACAGTGCATTAGGGGATTTTTCAGAATCTCTTTATTTATCTAGTTTTATTCCGTTTTCTTGTCGATCTTTCGCTGCTTTTGTAAACAGAGAATTTTTGTTCATGTTTCTCAATATATAATGAATCTTATAAAGTTGATAAATAGTAATTCTCAATTATAATTTTTGCGACTGGATTAGTGGGGCTTCGTTTTGAAACTGTATTTATTCTTGATATTATATAAAAATAAAGAAAGTCATTTTTAATCCATATTCATTTATTTGTTTAATTAATCCACAGTTTTGTTTTCAAAAATCATTCAAGGATTATCTTAGTCCTATCAGATTAACAGGAATAGTTGGGTTTGGAGGAAGTTTCCCTTGAATGGGATAATGTCATTATAATTCAAATTAACTGTAAGGGATTAAAGAAAGGCCTGATTGAGAAATCCTTGTAATTTTTTAGTAATCTCTTTTGCCCTTGTTGAAAAAATAAAAAGGGTAAATTGCTGCTATTTGCTTGCAATTTATAAAATATGAAATGGTAAATAGTATTCTGTTGTCGTATAAATCTAAAAACAGTGGATTAACGATGGTCTTGATACGATTCCATAAAAGTAAAGCCAATATTAATAATTATTGGATTTTACCCCAATCTCTTCAATTTTGTAGTTTTATTCTGCTTTTGTAAACACAGAGAATTGCTTCAAATTACACACAAGCAATAATAATTTATTACAAATCTCATGCCACTATTTCGTCTTAACTTAACATTAAGACTTACTCATGGTTCTTATATTACAAAATACAAATGAAAAGAAGAAAATTATTCTTAATTTAACAAAATGAAACATATAACAACTGAACGACATCAATCCTTTGTTAAAAATAAAATAATGTTAAATAATAATAATAACAATAAAAACGATAATAACAATGAACAGTAAATTGAAATCGGAAAGACATTGGTCGTAAAACCTTTTTTAAATCTTTAAATTCTTTACTTCAATTTCACAATTTCTTTTATTCTTTTATTTATCATTTATATATCCCACTAACCTTTAGGGATTTATCTCTATTAAAACAATAACAACAATTTAACAGGCAGGATTCTAATATAAATCTTTTACTTTCATCTTGAACATCACATACTATGTTCACAATGGGGTCCGGATTGTGCCCATATCTGAAACAGTGGTTTGTCCACTGTGAAATGTTTTTTATTTTTTCCTTGAACCGCTCGTAAGTGTTCATCTAATCGTTCTTTCCTTGCCCTGCCCGTGCTCCCTATGTATATCCCCTAACAATCTCTCCATTGCAAAACATAAACCACCCCCATCCTATGTAAAGTTTCTTCATTTCTTTCACATTTCTCAAACAAACTATTATTTTTGAAATACATTATGTTTACTTCATTCTCTTTACGAGCGTTTCAAGGAAACAACAAAAATATTTCAGAGTGGGCAGACCACTGTTTCAGATATGGGCATAATCCGGACCCCATTGTGAACATAGTATTTGACGTTCAAGAGGAAAGTAAAAGATTTATATTAGAATCCTGCCTGATAAATTATTGTTGTTGTTTTCATAGAGATAAATCCCTAAAGGTTAGTGGGATATCGCTAGCCCTTTTTTGAAAGTCATTAATGAAAAATAAAAGAATAAAAGAAATTGTGAAATTGAAGTAAAGAAATTAAGTTAATAGAAGCAAAAGAAATTGCAGTAATAGAAGTAAAAGAAATTAAAGTAATAAAATTAAAGATTTAAAAAAGGTTTTACGACCAACGATATGGTCTTTCCGCCGTGCCCGTGCGGTCTGCCGTTGCGGCCAGTACGCCGGTACCCGGGTTCGAATCGCGGTCGTGGCATGCATGTTTTCTTTCTTCTTCTGTCCGTTCCAGCGGGTATCACTTGATGCTGCCTCCCTTGGCGTAACCTGGGCAACGATTCGTCGGTTAAAGGCATCATATCTCACCCCTAGTTGTGGCCTAAAGACAGCTGATCAAGCTACGAGCCCGGGTGTTTGATGTTGTTCAGTTTTATTTTGTTAAATTAAGAATAATTTTCTTCTTTTCATTTGTATTTTGTATAAGAACCATGAGTAAGTCTAAATGTTAAGTTAAGACGAAATATCGGCATGAGATTTGGAATAAATTATTATTTCTTGTGTGTTATTTGAAGTTTATGATACAGAAGTATTTGTATACAGAGAATTGCTGTTCTTGTTTCTCAATATATGAATATAATGATTGTAATAAAGTTGATACATAATTTAAAAAACTGTAATTTTGGCGACTTGTCAAAAACAGCATTAGAAGATGTGGGGCTTCATTTTGTAACTCGTAACTCTTTTTGATCAAAACAAAAATAAAGAAAGTCATTTTTAAATTATATTATTTATTTCTTTAATTTTAAAATTATGTTTGTGTCAAACTATTAAAATTCAGTGAGATAACACATTTCTCAAAAACCCTTAATCTTATGTTTTATCTCTTGGTTCTTAAAAATGATTCAATGATTATCTTAATGTTATCAGATTACAAGAAAGAAATGCTTTATGAGAAAGATTTCACTAGAATGTTTTAATCCAATTTCAGTCCCGGAAACAAATTCAGCAGGGCCTAGAATGAGAAATTTCCAATTTTGTAATATTCTATATTGTTTTTATTGACATAAAAAAAAATCAAGTTGCTTTATAAATTTCAAAATTATATGATGCTATAATCTTGAAAGGGAGGACATTATTTTTTATTTTATTTTAAAAACAAATTTTTACAAGAAAGTTACGGTTTTTAGGGAATATTATCAAAGTTTATCGAACATATGAAATGAGGAAATTATATAAGTTAAAAATAGAAAAACTTATTGTTCATTTGATTTACTTAATATAGTTAATCATCGTTTATAATATATAATGAATCCTTTAATTGCATATTAAAGTTTTATTTACTTTTGCCACTGTCACAGGAAACTGGCATCTCTTCCATAGTTTTTTGTGGCCCTGATAAGGGCCTTTTGCGATATTTAAATAGTCATTCAATTCTTTCAACCCGAGCGACGGCTTCGTGGATATGTTTGTCCTCCTCTGACAAAATGGTTAAGTCGCTCTATGAAATGGTTCAGTAAGTCTCTGAAATACCGCAACTCTTCCAACGTAAATCGTTCCCTATGGTTTGGAGTAAGACGTACCCAGTAATGAAGTAAAAACTGCAGAACTCTTTGCTCAGCGTCTTCCATTCTATCGAAGTTCACTGCAATTGGTGAGGGTAGAACATTGCACAGTACTTATACTAGTTGTTATCCTATCTCTCTTCAGTCCGCCAACTGCACTTGACGATTTCACACCAAAACACCCCATGATTCATTGT
>JAFIDM010000005.1:11501953-11512298 GCA_023159025.1 Thereuonema tuberculata | reverse complement strand
CTGACTGTGTTTACTACTACATAGATAATGACACTAACTTCACATCACCTAAAAGACCATAATAGGATGACTGTGTATATTTACAGGATGACATATTAACACTGACTATATTGACTGGCTGTACATTAGACTGGCTATATGTGTGGGTGTGTATATATATATATATATATATATATTTATACTATGTTTTATGTACCTATCTTATAAAATATAGTATAATATAGCTAACTGAAAAACAACAAGTGTAATTCATTTTTTTTTTAATTCTTGACTAGTACAAATTACAATAATTGGATGAGTACATAAAGTACTTTAATAGCTCATAATTAAATTGTTCTATTCTTCAATTTGATTAAAAGTTCTTAGTTCAATAATATTAATATCTATGCTGGGCATTGCTTAAGTTGCTTAAGGAGTCTTATCGTTGAAGGATCACTAACACACTGATTATGGAAGTTCACACAAAGTAAATCACATGACGTTCTGTCACTGCTTAATAAATTAATAAATTCACTCACTAAAATACGTTTGCTAATTTCGCACTCTTTCAAAATTAGCACATAAAATCTTCTACTTGAAGATCAATCAAATAATAAACTTATAGATTTAATCACTATCGAAGTAATACACTTGGTTCTTCTGTAATTCAAAGCACTATTTTGCACTATCTCGCCGATGTCTTATTATCTTCACTTTAAGATAAAGTTGTAATATCAGCTTCTTCAAAATTATTCACTTGCTACTGTCGATGATATTCACCCGATAAATGTTCGTTGTTATTTCGTAGATTATCCACTTGTAACTTTTAGTAATGTATCCACAGTTCTTGAAATGATTTGACTATGTTGACTTCTTATGACAATTATTTCACACAATTTCGCTTGTTAACTTTCCGACTTCTCTTAATTTTCCCGCTTGCTTGGTTCAATAAACAGTCAAATGAATAACCTGCAATGTGGTTTTCTTTTGAATCAATCGTATGCTTTGAATCCTCAGCTGTGTGCAGTCTCCGCTTGAACCATAAAACAGCGAATTGCATTAGGCCTAACGAATTCTACACAACGAAAGTATCGCTCAAAACTAACTAACCGTATATAAATTGCTGCCAACTTGTCTTATATATGTTCAGCAAATCCGATATATTCCAGGGTTGATGAAATAAATTGCTTGAACGTTAAAAATAACTTATTTTAACATTCTTTAACAAGACCGCTTTCGAGAACCGTTAACGCTTCTCCTAGGATGAAGGATCTCGTTGATCACGTGATTTCTGAGAGGCACGGCCTTCTGTTTCTCGTCGGCCTCGCAATCATTTCGTTTTTAGGCGTGGCTTCTGAATTTTTCTATTTGAAAGCAACGCATTTCGTTGTTTTTTAAGCAAATATTATTATTAATTATATAAATCAATTTATCTTTTAACTCTTTAATTAAATTAAAAAAATAATTATTTTAATCATAGAAAATAGAATCATATGGATAAAAATAATTAAATAATGAACAAATAAGGATACTACAATACGAATGAAGGATTATCATTTCGAAACCAAAATGTATTTTCTTTCTTTAAGTTTAAGTCTAATCCAAATGTTGAAATCTTAATCCTAAGCAGATTCTCTGTATTATCAGTAATCTCTTTTCTGGAATAAGATTAAAATATTCTTCTTCTAAGTAGTCTATTATCTGCAGATTTAAAGTTAATTGCTAAGCATACAAGTATTAATGATTGAAAAGAAAAATATATTTAATATTATGGCCAACATGCGAACACAGAAGTTAAAAAGAATTCTATATAATTCAAATTAGATGAACGTTTGCGAAACTCGCCGCGTTCCTTTATCAAATGTAGCATGTTTCGAAAGAGTACATGTAATTTTAAATGTGTATGAATCTTTTTATCTTCTGTGTTTATGTCTTGGCCTTAATTTTAAATAGAATTTTAATAAGCACGTTAAATCATTTCATTAGAAAATATTATATAATCGTATTTATATTTTTTAGTGCAGTAAATTTTTCCTAAATCAAAATTCATACTTTAAAATTTAGGTAAGAAGAAGCATTCTGATTCTCATAAATAAATAAAAATAAAAAATACGAGGAATATAACCAGTGTTCAATTCTTAAGATAAATTAATTAACTATATAATAACAATTATTTCAGTTAAGAAAGATTTACTTCAGTGGTTTACGTTTTCAGGCAAATTTTACAAACACATTTGTACAGATGTATTATCGAAAAAAAACTTTTGATGAAAACTCATGAAACCCGTTCATGGGTTAAATCATATCCGTTTTTTAATTTATGAATTTTATTTATTTTCTTCGAATCACGTGGTTTACAATAATTTATTTGTTACTAGAAGGAAGTCTCATAAATATGTCATGTGATTCCAGTTAATGAATGAAATCAACATTGTATTTATTCAAAATAAAATACGTTACATCAAGTGAACTACAAACTAAAACTTACAAATATAATGAAAAATATATTAAAGTTTACATTCTAACAATTACTTGCAATATAATACTTATACTTCTAAACAATTTCTCTAATGCACTTTCTCTGCGTTTGAAAAATAATTTTAATTTCCGGTGAAAACAGAAATAATTACTACAATGAAACGTCCGCGATAGGATCCGAACCTGCAACCTTCTGATCCGAAGTCAGACGTCTTATCCATTAGACCACGGGAACTACACTCCATTTATAATTGTTAAATATCTCTTATCACTCCCTCTATGTGTGTGTGACGCAATGAGAGAAGAGCCAGAGAAAAAAACTAAAATCTCATTAATTCAGCCTACTAAACTAAAACTTCAAATTTCAATGTTCACTTATTTTAGGCTGCTACAAGCGCAGGCCAGACGAGCATTACACGCAGAAGCTCAGCGACGAACTAAGAGTCGTTAGAGACATTTCTCGACAATGAATGAAGAAATTAAAAATAATATTGAAACACAGAAAAAACTTCTACTTATAATACTCTAATCTCAACTAAAAGCCGTCACATTGTTCTCCCGTCATTGTTGACGTTACATTGTTATTAAATATGCTACTACGTAATATTTTTGGTCCTACATTTTAAAATATTTTTCAGATCTAAAAGAATTCTGATAAGTTCACCATGCAACTTATAGTTCTGTTGCCTAGCAACGTATGTCCGACTTTGTTGTGCACGGACACACGTAATATCGTTGAGTTGACCATGCAACAATTCGCCTGTTGTCTGGCAACGCGTCCATTGTTGCCGATGTACGCACGCGTGCACACACACATACATACATTTTTTTTTAAATAATACTGGTAATGGATAACAAATCAATTTATAAATTTCTATAATTTTGAATTTAAAAGATAAACTGAAATAGTTTGAAATCAATATAAAACGCATGAACTTATTATAATAAAATTAAAAAAAAAACAATAAAAAATATTAAATAAAGAGTAATGTAGCCACTGAAAAATGGTTTATTCTATTAATTTCTATATAAAAAAATATTCGAACATAATGATTGACCTATGTGGAGAGGTAACATTATAATAAATTATGAACGAATGTAGATATAAATAATGCAAGGTAAACATTTAAATTTATTTCGATTAACTTACCTTACAATCCATTCAGCGTTAAATATTAGCTCTGTTTTGTTTTCATCGAAGTGATAAGGATCTTTTTTTTAAACTTTTTTATTATTCTTTTGCTCTATTCCAAAAGAAAGTTAAAATCGTTTTGTTATTTATCTTCTATAGTTTTCAAAAATATTGTAGAACAATTATTAAAAATTATTGTGTGTTTGGTTTGACATTAATAAGTCTAAGTTAAGTTAAAGTTGAAGTTGCGATCAGGCCCAGAGGACCGCGCAATGCAGCTGGAGGGTAGGCTCCAGTGTTCAGAACCTACGGGACAAAGTTGAGGACGGGGGGTCGGCCCGTCGCTCGCCCGCCTTTAACTCCCGGGAAAGAAACCCGGTACCCATTCTATAGAAGGCTGGGTAGACCCTAGGGCCCGTTTGGAGGAGAAAGAAGCGTGGAAAAATTCCCGTCCTCCGCCGAGGCCGGGAATCGAACCCCCCACCTCCAACCCGCAGCCAAGCGCCCGAACTATATATAAATATATAAAAATCTTTACTTACAATACATTAAATTAATGCCAATACATTAAAAAAGAGTACAAATCATTAGAAAGTAATACATTTATCTATTAAAAATTAATTAAACTTAAATACTATAATTTTAATGACATTATAAATTTAGACCAAATCTAAATATTAAAATGGTAATGTTATATTTAAACCAATTTTAACTTTGCATTGCAAAAAAAGCATTTATTTCCGAAACAAGTTATTATTCAATTTCGTAATATTTCGTAATAGCAAAATGTCAACCTTGGTTTTGAAAAATAACTATTTCCATTTCCCCGCATTAAAAGGAGGAAGCCCTCCCCCTGGAGTTTTCAGTTTTTCCAAGAGTTTGGCAAATACAAAAATATACATTTATATACAGACACACATAAACGTGCAGATACTTAGAGGGTGGCCCTGAAATGGTAACTTAAAGGCCCGTGCAACGTAGCAAGATAACGATAAAAGCCCATATGAATATGGGAAATGCCTTATTCAGATGTTATACAATGATTAACATAGGCTATGGTGCAGCCACTATTAGATTGACACAGGAAGAGCTTCCGTCCTGAATCCTGTGGACTTGTTTCTCTGAAAACTCTAGTGTTTTACATATATGCTGGTTCCTAATGTATAAACATTGCCTTACCGCGTTGTGGATGGATGTACAACGATTCAGGATTCTCCTGACACGTTTGAGCGTGTCCGGAAATCCTCACGACGACACTGTGAGGCGTGACAGTGGTTACACCTTAGCCTATGTACATTTTAATCATTCTATAACATCTGAACAAAGCATTTCCGTAATTATATTCATAAGGACTTTTTTCATTATTTTCATAAAGTTCGGTGTTGTGTCGTCTTCTCCATTCTCCCGTAGCTTCATCCTGGATTGGTCCATAAATTTCCCTAAGGACCTTTCTCTCAAATGTCAGTAATCGAACAAGGTCTTGTTTTCGAGTGCTCCAGGTCTGAGAACCATAGAGTACCACTGGCATAATTAAAGTTTTGTACAGCCTTAGTTTTAGCTGCTGAGATAAACTTCTGGATTTTAAAACCGGGTCCAGGGAGTAAAAACATCTGTTTCCTGCACACAGTCTTGCTTTTATCTCTGTTTCAATTGACGTTATATCAGTGAAAATTGATCCAAGATATTTGAACTCTTTCACATGTTTAAACCTGGTGCCATTAACTGTTAGGTCTTGGGAACTCTGGAGCTTTCTTCCAACGATCATGTACTCAGTCTTCTCAATACTAATTTGCAGTCCAAATCTCGATGCTACCAATTCCAGGGTCTGAATACTTCTTTTCAATTCCTCTTGTGTGCATGCCAATAAGGCAATGTCATCAGCATAGGCCAGGTAGGCAATATTTTCATTGTCGATTTGAACATCCTGAAGGTTCTTTTCTTTGTTAAACTCTCTCATTACCTTTAGCATACACACATACATACATACATATATATAAGCCAGACAGTGATTTGTGATTTGAAACACCAATATCAAAAAAACTAATCACTGTTTAAAATTTGCCAATAACAAAAAACAAATCGCTGTTTCCATGGAGATATAATTTGAATATCCCCACTTTACTTTACGAAATTTGAAGACCACCAGCTTCAAGTTTTGTGTGTTGGATCATACATATATATACATGTATTTATAGTGCCTGTTTATTTTTCCCTTCCCAATCAAAAATAAGCTTCTCTTTGCTAAACACTGCATCCAATTCCATCCTTGGAGATAATTTATACTAAGTTCCATATTTCTAGTACCTGTTTATTTAATAGTCACTTTATTTTTTTAAATATGGCTTATAATACCGTTTAAATCCTTTTTTTGAGGGATTTTCCCACTCCTGGATGAGATCTGCTCGATATTTCGGTCTGGTGCCTCGGGCCTTCTTCGGGATCGGACCGAAATATCGAGTAAATCTCACCCCGGAGTGGTAAAATCACTCAAAAAAAGGAACTATATAGTACCATGTCCCACTCCTCCTTCAGAACCAAACTATATGGCTCATAGTATTATTTCGAATTTACGCTCGTAGTCAAACTTAAATTTTAGTTTAAATACAGTAATCCTTCCATTTACACGAGTGATTGGTTCCACAAAAACAGCGCGTAAATGAAAACCACGTAAATGGAGCCTGGCAAAGCTGTTTTAATATTAGGTATTTCATCCATATTCTCAAATATTTTGTGCAATTTCAACCGCGTTAAAGTGAATTCGCTAAATGAAGACCGCGTAAATGGAGGGATTATTGTAGAAAATAATCAACAATAGTAACATTACATCATTACTTCATATTGAAAAAAAAAATATTTAAAACAAAAATTTAAAATTTTCATTTTAAATATTCTGAATTCAACAGTATTTTTTTTTGTATATGTCCTTTTTTTATAAGCTTAAATAATTGGTTTCTAAAAAAAAAACCCAATTGAGTTTACATTAATGATAATTTCATGTTTTGAATTTCATTTTATTTTAACAGAAAAAATTAATTCCCTCTCTCTGGCTTTGCTTGCCAACCCCTCAACTTCATTTTTATACAGATCTTATTAATAATTCTGTTTTGTTGTTCTTATTTCGATCTTATTTTTATTAAGTTATAGATGTCATAAACGTAAAAAAAAATCAAATTTTGTGGTGGACCAAAGACTTTTATTCATTAATTTTTCTTTAAAATTAATACATGGCTGACATGAATAAGTTTAAATACTGTACATTGAGAATGCAAAACAATCGTAAATATCTAATAAATTGTATTTTGAAGTTCATTCAGTATGATATGGTGTCAGATAAGTGAAATGTAATTGAGATTCCAGCATTTTTTAATAAAATCTGAGTTAACTGTGAGGAGATGATTCTCAGGAGAGAAGTTTCATCTTGAAAATATCTGTTGGCATGAGACTGAGGATGCAAACACTGCCATATATTTTTTGGACATTGATTTTATAAAAATCCAGTTTTGTTCTGTTTTAAAATGTCTGCTTCTTTTAAGTTCAATCTGTAGTTCAATCAAATCGAGCTGTAAGTCAGGTCTTACTTTTTCTAGGGGTGGGGTTGAATTTTCCGGTCGGTTTGCCCATTCCTAAAAAATTGTCTGAAAATTAAATCAGAATATTTTGATTAAATTCATAATTAAATGAATTACACAATAAATTTTATTTACTCCTACGAAAACCAAATTGAATAAAATAATGAAGTTCTTTTTGTTAACTGCTGCATCACAAACAAACTGAATTTTATTAATACGTCATTATTATTAATATCGGTAAATAAATAAATAAATAAATAAATAAATAAATAAATAAATAAATAAATAAATAAATAAATACGTTTTATGTTCATCGGAAATATATTATTTTAAGCTGCATTATTAATAATTTACCCATAATGCTTTGCAATTAAAGCTCCTATAAATATAGGAAAATAGAACTTGACGGTAGTCAGTTTGTAATTTGTTTCTGCTCCTACAATGGCACTTTCTTGTTTTATTTCCGTTTTAGCTGTTCTTTTGTTTCAAGAACTGCTAGTTTTAGGTCAGACAGGAAACGGAACAACTCTTTCAAAATCCACCGCTCTGGACTTCACAATCACGACTCCATTATCTGAAAGAATTCCACCTGCCTCTGATTCTTCACGTTCAAACGGTATGTTGTAAATTTCTATTTTTAAAACACGTAAACTCTTTTCGTTCTATATTAATAAGATTTTCAGCTTTCACTTATTGAATATTATGTATTTTTAATAGATACAATCCAGAAACTTCCATCTACCGGTTATTTGACGTTCATTTGTCCAGAGAAGCCTGAATGTGCAACGGCCTGTTCACTTATTAATATCAATGGTTGCAAAGTTTGTCAGTGTCCAAGTGGTAAGTACTTGCATCTGATCAAGTGCTAATTCAAAGTCACACTACCTGCTTATCTTCTAATACAATTTTTCTCTTTTAGTGCATCCTTGCGTTATTATAAGAAACCATCTCCCTCTGGGCTGTAGCCAATGTATTCCTATCTATAGTTCAAATGGCTGTGTGAAAGATTGCGAGTGTACTGCGTGGCTACGTAAGTAGGAAAATTATACATAGTCTTACCTAATAAATGTTAAAATTCATATACTTAAAATACTTCAGTTCGCTCTCAGTTGTATATTACATTTATTCTGTTCTTTAAGAAATTTTAAAACTTTACAAATTCTTATTTACAGGTGATCAATTGGAAGGATTTGGTAATTCCTTATTTCGACCTTTTAATGGATCTTCCAACAAATAGTTGGAAATTGGTAACAAAATCTCGAATTGTTACTAAAAAGCCTTCTTTCTTAAATTTGAATTTTAAGATGTAAAATACATTTTAATTGTAAACTCTTTATTTTTAAACAAATAAAAATAAAAAAAATATCTCTGAGCATGACTGTTAATAAATACCATCATTATTTTGACAAATTGTAAAATTTTTCTTCTTGGACTTCGAATCAGTGAAATTGACAAGAATCAAAATTTAACTTTCACTCGTAATAAATTCGTCACACGATTAATATAACTTCCTAAATTATTAGCATGTAAAGACTACGATAGAAGACTGGCTCCACCGTGAAAAGTGTTTCTATTGGCTAGCCCAATGACGTCACCTGGATTGCAGAGCAATTTAGTGGTCCAACACCCAATTACTCAAATTGAAAGTTTAGAAGTATTTTTAATTTTTTTTTTTTTTTTTTTTTTTTTTCCCCGATTGCAATCTTATTATTTTTGTCACTTGCTAACGAAAATTTAGAAAACTGAAAAAAAAATAAGATTAAAATGATTTTTTATTTCTTTTTCTCTTAATGGTAATACAAAATTACTTTCCTTAAAAAATAACTTTGCAAATACTTTCTTCATGTATTTAAAAGATAAACGATATTTTGTCAATGAAATCTATCTAACTACGAAAGTTTCCGCTGTAAGGAAATTCAAAATTTTTCTGGACTACGGTAATCCTTTAAAGAATGTAAATTTGCTGTTCTTTCAATGAAAATGATTCCTGATTAAATTAACCAAGGTTGTGAGTTCTACGCATTCTTTTATTATTATTTAAGATTGACCTAAATTATTGTCCTCAAAATGAAAGATGACCGGCGGAAGTTTGAACTGCGCAGCCCTTCCGGTAGCTGATCAATTATGTTTTCCTGTCACAATGGACGCCCGTCGTCTGTTTTCACTGAGAAAGACTTGTTGATAACGCCAAATTAAAACTTCTCTCGACTATTTACCGTTATTTCAATACCAGTTGCTAACAAGTATTTATATAAATAAATAAATATATATTATTTATAAATACAATGCTCTTTTGCAAAGTAATAAGCCTTTACCGTAATGGCGACGTCCAGTGATAAACTCATACGGAAGTGCCTGACCAGAGTAATCGACGATACATGCGCAGATCTCACAAAAACAGGGCGGCCATCATTCACTGGGAGCACAATAGTGTGTATAACATATCTGAGAAGAACTAAAAATCTTATCTTTAAAAAGTTCAGACAGGATATCATTTTTACTGTTTAACCAAATAGTAAATATTACATTTCAATTTTTGAAAAAAAAAAAAAAAAAAGCGCTCTATTCATTATTTGAAAGAAGATAATTTCCAAGGTTGCAATCCATGTGACGTCATGCTCAGATAGAAAATAATGCGTTGCCTCTACGCAGCGATTTGGACCCTCCCGGACCACGATTGCTCTGAAGACGTGTTGGGTCAAGGCGAATGCTAAAAGGAAGGGTTTGGTGGGGAAATAATCTATTTCTATGTAGATACAGGAAATAATTTAAGTGTTTATTGAAATAGGAACTAGTTTAATTTAAGACTATTGATTACATTATGGAGAAAGGTGTAATTTAAATTTTCATTCAAATTTTACCACAAAAGAATCTAAATCCAAGAATTTTCTGTTAGTTTATTTCTAAGTTTAGGATTAATAAGTCGGAATGGGATTTTAGTATTGATAATATTGGGTATTTGATTGTTTTATAGATTTGAACTTTATAAATGATAGAAAAGGATTATTTTATAATTTGGGCATCACAGTAATATATGTATATATATAATTATATATAATCCAACACACAAAACTTGAAGCTGATGGTCTTCAAATTTCGTAAAGCAAAGATTTCAATTAATCATTTGCAATTTAGAATTCAAGAAGCGTAGAATATAAGAATAAAAATTAACTTATATTACTAAACC
>JAFIDM010000005.1:11477365-11501553 GCA_023159025.1 Thereuonema tuberculata | reverse complement strand
TAGTTTTTTTTGATATTGGTGTTTCAAATCACAAATCACTGTCTGGCAATTATATATATATATAATGTGTGTGTGTGTGGGGGGGGGGGTTAAATCCGTAAATATTCGATAGGTCAATATTTCAACAAAATGTAGACTTCTGTTCTATAATTCCTTTTCTGCAATACTTCTCAAAAATTTAGCTTTTATTCTTAACAATTATCATTAATCTTAGTAAAAGCTAATATTTTACAATCATCGCAGCGGTTCTAGAGTTCTTCCACAATGCAATGCATATCATCGATTGTACTATCCTGACAGTTTGCTCGGCATGACCGACTGAAAATAAAAAATGGCGGCCGATGCTTCACATTCATAACTTCAAGGAAAAGCCATCAACAGTCAATCCAGGGAGATTATTCTTAAGGTTGATCGTTTTTTTTTTTAAAAATTCAATTCTGTTAACGAAAGGATAGGTTTTCGTTAGCAAGAAAAAAATAATTTGTTAATTGATTAGATTTTTTTAAACATAATTTCGCTTAGCTTTATCTAATTTTTTTTTTTAAATTTATTGTTCAGTAAGGAACTAATTAAACTTTTAATATCTTTCTCCCTTAAAAATTCTATTTATATTTCAGTTCAAGTTGTTTTTGTATAGAAATGATCATTTTAATTAAAGGGTTAATTTTTTAAATGTTTCATTTTTACTTGATTTGCTTAAAATTAAAAATAGATCTAGCAAACATTAAAAGTATTAAAAAACGTAGAAATTATCCCAACTGGATAGAAAGCCTTAAAATAATATTGTTGATGGGGATTAAACTCTCCAATGAATGGCTCTTGGTTTGTCGATCATTGCCCCTACAGTGGTCCACTAGCCGAAGGGCGTAATTGTATTTCTCCCGCTGCTCTTCCTCGTCTTTCTTATTTTTTCATCTTCCTATCCCTTCCCGATCTTAGTTTGTGTTTTTCTCTTTCCTATGCATCCTTCTCCAAAACACCTATTTTGACAAGAATGTAAAGGTAGAGGTTCAGTCTCATAAATAGAACGATATATTACTATTTTTTTTATATGATAGATATTAAAGCAATGTGGATTTATAGAAGAAAATTAAAAAATATATTATTTATACTGTGTTACGCGGATGCTTCGGTAATTTTTGATGTAACATACTACTGTATTATACCATTTTCTAATTTCTAGAATATTGTCAATTAAACTATTAAAATTTATTTATTTCAATTATTACTGAGCAGGAAGTCCAGAGATTTTAGAAACTAATAATATTTTCTGAAAACAATACAGGTTGTATCCCCCCCCCCCCCACCCGTATTAATTTTGTTGAAATTTGAGTTTGTTGCTTTACTTACCAAAATTATAAAATCAACGGTTATTCACATTTCTAGAAATTTAGAACACAATATTTAATAGATTGCTAACCTGTAGTAGAGAATTTAATTAGTTATTTTACCTGGTAATTTTTCAATAAATATTTTTTTTTCTTAATTCGAATTAGCAGATGTTAAAATCGAGTACTATTCACACATTGATAAAATTAAGTTATTTTTTTTTATTAAAAACTTAAATATTTACAATAGTCAATAAGTTATGAAATATGAACATTCAATAAAAAAACAGCTTTTTTTTTTTTTTTTTCCTCCTAATTTAAGCATTTCAACTTAAGTTGAAAGGTCGTTTGACTTTATCTTTTAATTCGTCAAACTGTTCACCTGAAAATAGAAAAAAAGAAGGGTTTTAGAATTGGGCATTAATTATAACTTAAAATAATATACTTTTAAGAACATTACTTAGGATTATTTTCCTCCCACCACAACTGTTTATATTTAAAGAGGTATAAAAGAATCAAATTCCGAAAAAGGGGTAAAGAGGGGCTTTTTCTGATACTTACGTAGCCACTTTGTGCATTGGCAGTCAGAAACACATCCATCGGTACTGTACACAGCAATACATTCACTACAGCCCAATGGAAGCTTCTTCTTTATCACTACACAAGGATGCACTGCAGAAAACAAGAAATAGAAAATTAATTTAAGTCAATCCAGGATGAAATCTATTAAAATGAGGATGTATAAATTGGCTGATAATAGTAGTAGAATTTAACACTTACGACTAGGACACTGGCACGCATTGCACCCATTAATATTAATAAGGGAACAAGCTGATGCACAGACGGGTTTGGGTGTGGCACAGGCCGAGGAATTGCTTAGGGATGGGTAGTTGGTTTCTGAAAAAGGAAAAAAAAAATGAACATGACATTGACATGGAGCTTTATAATAGTGAACTAACTATTGTTTTTTAAAAGTAGAATAACGTCTTCTTCTGTTTGTGTTAGAAATTGCAGTGGCCCTTAAATAAACTTAGAATAGCCTCCACTACCTTGTGGTAAATGGTTGCGTCTTATGTGGAATTTTGTAAAATTTAGCTTTTCCGGGTTACATATCCAAAGAAAAAAAAGTAAGTTCTAATAAATTTATATAGAACTTTGTAATAATTTGTGTTAAATTGATCAGTAATAATTCTATGTCTTGAATTAGTTTACAATAAAATCTATTTTTCAGTTTAGAAAAAATATTGAAACATAACTCACCATTTTCATATTTGTGAGCAGCTGGAATAGTTGTTGTTACAGATAGTGACGTTGTAACGGAATCGTTTGTTGAGACTGCGTTGGTAACAGCGAGATTCGTTGTATTTTCTATCTGACCGACAACCAGAAGTCCACGGAGCAGAAGAATACCAGAAACAACAGAGATGAAGCACGAAAAAGCCATTCTGGAACTATCTAACTGTGTACAAGACAAGTAGGAACTGATTCTTGTGCTGTAAGTGACTGTATTTATATTTTACTTCTACAAGAGCACTATGGGTAAAACATTTCCAAACTTTGTAGTGAAACGATCCAAGTTTCGTCACGTGACCAGTTTCTAATGAAAGCAACCAAGGTTAAGGGTGGGTGGGGGTATTTGGAAACTCATTCGACCCAAAGATGACGTCAGACTCGATAATTTGCGAACTGCAAATGTTACAAGGAAGTGTTTGGTTTTCGTCAATATTGAAGTCCCTAAAGCATATTTCCATGTGAAAAATTCTAGCCTAATTAAGTTTACAAACTAACAAATATTAAAAAAGAAAAATTAAAATTAAAATTCAAAAACAAATGCAAAATAAAAAAATGGTTAATTTTGTAAACATTGATTATAATTTTAATGCTTTTTGTTTTTTTATAGCATATTTAAATTGTTGTTATTGCAATTAAGAAACTAACAGCCTTCTCTCCCCTTTTAACTATGAATGAAGTTTTAATGATTGAAATTATATCCTTCAGAGAAAAGGAATAATAACAATTAAGAAATTTATTACCTAAAGTAAACTGACTTTACTCTTCATTGTAAGTATTATTATCTTCTTTATTGCAATATTTCATTTTCTTATGCAGGAAACGTCTTCAGGTAAATTCGAAGACGGGAAAGTTTTTTTTCTTCTCCAGAATTCATTAATAAATAACCTAATCATTTCTAAAATAATACAAGACAATAAATGAGTTTCATTTTTATGATAGGCCTAAATTCAATTTTCAACAAAACTACAGTAATCGAAATACTACAGTAACTTCCTCTCATTATTTCAATAAAATCTTTTATTACAACATTAATAAAATTATATCTAACCATCATTCTTCTTTTTACATATTCATACATTATTCACATTCTGTTTCATTTATTTTCAAAAAATTTGTTTTTATTCAAGCAGGGCATTAAATCGATTTATCATTAACCTATTTTTTTTCCTCATATAAAAGAAAAAGATAGGTTAATGATTGAATCATTTATGATCTATTTAATGCCATGCATGAATAAAAAGTTTTTTTTGAAAGTAAGATAGGATATGAATATTCTGGATATTTTGTATGAATATATAAAAAGAAGAATGATGGTTTGATATAATTTTATTAAAGTTGTAATAAAAGATTTTATTAAAATAATGAGATTGAGTTACTGTTTTGATTATTGAAGTATTGTTTAAAATTGAATTTAGGCCTACCGTACAGATGAAACTTATTTATTGTTATGTATTATTTTAGAAATGATTAAGTTATTTATTAATGAATTCTGAGTTATATTATCAACATAATTTTATAGTTATATATTAATGAATTAACGAGTTATTTAGTAATGTAGAGGAAAAGAAACTTTCCTGTCTTCGCATTTACCTGAAGAAGTTTCGTGCATAAGGAAATGAAATATTGTAATAAAAAAAAAAATGATACTTTTAAGTCTTCCTTGTAACTGTGTTTATTTACAACTTAAAAGAGACAATTTTGAAATGATAAATTTATTAGACTACCTTTTGTTTTTATGGTTATTTATAATGATACCTACAGATATTCTTTATCCCAATCAATGCTTCAGCTTCACAACAATGCTGCAACATTTTATTATTATTACTGTTATTTAATAATAAAGCTGACAATATTCACATTTATATCAAAATATTGATGGAAGAAAATAATATAAAAGTTTTAGTTATCTATTTATTACACATTATTTCAACTTTGAAAAAAAAACAACATTATTTTTACTAATTATTTGCTTTACTTTTTCTAATAAATGTTTTATCTAATTTCCCAACAGAAAATAAAGAAAAAAAACCCATTCCCAATTGCGAAAATAGGCAGAAATGTATAAAATATATTTACTAAGTAGTATGTAATTACAGTCGGACCTCTATTTAACGAACCTCTATTTTGCGAATTTCTCTATTTTGCGAACTTTTCTTTGGAACCAAGAACATTTTGCTAATTTCTTCATAAAATAACCTCCAAATAGCGAAGTGCATTTTCTATTTAACGAACTTTTTCTTGGTATCTATTTTTTTTTTCTCCTTGAAATGTTTTTATTATTAATATTCCCTTAGAGGAAATGAAAGAAATGTGGATACAGTTCAGGGAAAAAAAAGAAATTAACGATGATGTGCTGATTGATGATTATCTTTCACTTGATTTTGAAGTTGAGACCTCGGAAACACTAACTGAATCGGATATTTTGGACAGTGTGAAAAATAAAAACAATACAGCCATGAATTGCGATGAAGATGAAAATGGAAATGATCATGATGAAGAAATCAAAAAACCTTCGTATAATGAAATGCTAAAATCATTTGAAACAATCAGACGTGGAATTTGAAGAAAATACTGAAGGGGTTTTTGGTGCATTGCAAAGATGTGAGATATACTAAGAGCGAAAACACTTTTCAAAAAAAAAAAAACGCAGACAAAATTAATAGACTTTACTAGTAAAATTTAAGTACGCATGTGGTAATGTATGCATTACGTCATTAAAATTATTACTTTTTTTAATAATATTGAATAATAAAAGGTGAATCTCTATTTAACGAATTTTCCATATAACGAACTTTTCTTCGGGATTTAGCGACTTCGTTAAATAGAGGTCCGACTGTATAATAAAGGCCATTTAACATATAATCACCAGTAAAATTTACCTTGTAATATCGAATCCTTACCACAGTTTTGTTTAAAAAAACAAAACAATGTTTGTATTAAGACGGCCTTCTTCAATTTGGGATTCAAATATTCAACTTCACAGCTCTCAGATATTTTTCTAGAGATTCTCGAATATTAATAATCAAAGAGTAGGCTATATTTTCTTTTTATTTATACCTTTACTGTTTAGAATTCAGATTATTCCAAGGTTAAAAAGAAAATCTCCCGTTTTCATTGCCAGATATTTTAATAAATATTATTCAAGTAAATTTTTTTCTTAGAATTAAATGCTTTCGATTATTGTTAAAATTCTCGAAATAATTTCAAACCAATTAAATAATTCATGTATTTTATTGGGATTAGTCATTTTGATGCCATTAAATAATATGTTGCTTTTGTCAAAATAGGAAACAGTGTTTACAGTGTTTTATTCATGCAGGACTTCTTGCAACATCTCAGAAGGAGATGCATTTTCCCAAATAAATAAATGAATGAATAAATAAATAGAAAATTAATAATATATTTCAGAAAAAAAAATGAAGCCATTACTGAAAGTGATTACAAAATAAAATATATATATAAAAAAAAAAACTTTTCCTTTTATATATATAATATAATCAAATGATGGTAAGCTGGTGCTTATTTGGACAAATAAAAAAAAAATTATTAGTAAATTATGAAAAAAGTTTTGATGGTTTGTTTGTTCTTGAAATGATAGACTTGTATTTTCCATCAATCTCGCATTAGCTGTTTGGAATGAAAAAAAAAAAAACATAAGATGATCCTAACTTTAAATCAAAATAAATTTATTAAATAAAGACTGTTATCAAAAAGAATATTAGAATATTAGAAAAAAGGACATTTATTTAAAAAAATAATTTTAAATTTAAATTTGTAAATTGAAAAAAATAATTTTAATTTGTAAATTCAGTTTTTTTAATTGAACGTGATTGAGTCCACGTTCCTTGATTGTTAGATTTTTGGATTGTTATATTATTATGTAATTAAGGCTTAAGAAAGAGAGAAATTATTTCTCTATTCCTTAAAATTTTGTAAAACGGCCCGATGAAGTCTTAGAAATAAGACGAAATATAGCCAGTAGGAGGATGTTGTTAAATAGTAATAAAGAGTATGTGAAGATTTATAGATTTATGGCATTTAAAAAGTTTTATTACAAGTACTTTTTATTTACATCGTTTCACGTTTATTTAAGCGGTTAAAAGACCCCTTACTAATCTTGTGCTGGAGTCCATTGAATGAATTCGAATTCGGGACTTGGAGCAAAGACTCCAGAGATTCGCAGCCAACTAGAAAGACGAAGCTGATCCTAGAAACAAACGCGCTCCCTTTTTACAGAAACCGAAATCTAGGGCTCAATTCTAAATTATGATAAATAAATATCAATTTTTGTCCTATTTTTATTTTGGAAAGTTCAAATGTCAATTTGTTTGAGGTGCGTTTCATGAACATCGATTTAATATTAATTAAAAACTCATTCCTAATATTCTTTTGTTAAGGGACATATTGTAGAATTACAAAACAATGAAAATACCATTAATATAAAAAATACTTAGGAAGTAATAAAATCTTTGGCATCTTTTTGATTAACGAAGATTCCACACAACGTAAACAGTATATTTTAGAAATATATTAGAAATTGGTTAATAATAAATTTAAATCCTCTGGTTGACTAACATTAAAATTCTAAATAGTTTTTCTCACTTACGATAATTATAATTTTATCATTATAATTTTTAGGATAATGACTTTGTGATATTTATATGTATACGATTTATTACGTAAAATTTAAGTGTTGTTTTTATATTTTAATTCCTAGCACATGTTGATGGGATTTATTTGTAACCTAACAGGACTATGTTTTGGACTAATAGACTATAATAAAGAAATAAAAAAAAAATGTTATCTAGTTTATATGCATTTGCAGTAATATTTATTATGTTGCACAACTATAGGTTTTCAGTATTTACATAAATTATTTTAACCTAGTAGGGCCAAAAAAAAGCAAAATATTTAGGTGCCTTTCTACTATTTATATAATCAATATATAATTTACCGATTCCTTTGATTTTAATGAGTCTACAGACGTTAAAGTGAAATTCTAATATACTACTAATACTAATAGTAGACTAATAATATACAACTATTAATTTTTTTGTATATTTGATTATATTTTTAAGATTTGCAGTAAAAAAAGACATGAAAAAATATTTCGATTTTAATAAAATGTATGTAAAACAAAGAATAACATTACGGTATTACTCTTTTGCTAAAAAATCCATAGTTGAAAAGAAAAATGAACTACATTCAACAAAATTACGTAAGTCACGAAAATCAGGGTTGAAGCTGTGATCACAAACTGAATTCTTAGTGTGTTATCTCCATCAGACCTTTTGTAATAACGTTTGGGGCGGCAAATTTTCAGATTTATCAGCAGAAGGACGGACGATGGCTTATTAATATGTTTATAAAAACTTAAATAAATATACGGTTCAACATGATATTACAACATAATTATAATAAAGTGTAAATTGTATAAATAATGTAAAGCTCATTTATTATTTTATTGTAGATTATTTTATAACTTGGAGGAATTTAAAGAAATTTTGTTTTTTGTTTTAGTAATAATTTAAATAACGATTTCAAAATCCCTTATCAAATATTCTAATGATTGCGTTGTTTTCTTTCGAATTCCTTTGCCAGAAAGTAGGTGAATCATTGACGAAACCTTCACTTCCTGGATTAACCAAATCAACCACTTCATCCTTTTAATAGGATTTAAATTCTAAAGAAAATAAGTTTGTTTGTTTTTTGTCTTTGGAATTCTACCATAAACGGAACTGAATTAAAATAAAATAAAAAAAGGCAAAATTCAATTAGTAAAAAAAAAATTATATAAATAGAAAATGTTAAATATATTATCTCTCAAATGTTTCAAGTATATTACCTATATAATTAAATTGTTATTTATTTATTTATTTATTTATTTATTTATTTATTTATTTATTTATTTATTTATTTATTATTCTTTTTTTTTAATTGAATTTTATCTTTGTTTTTTTCAAAATGAAAATTTCTATCAAATGTATGTAAAATAATCGATAATATGTCTTAAAAAATTAAAATAAACAAATATAGAATTCACTAATAAAACGAAGAATATTTGGTTAATTTTAGTCTAGCTTTACGAGGCTAAGTTGTTTTGTTTGTTTTTATATTGTTTAGTTTTAAAATATCTTTTAACTAATTGTATTTTAATTACTATTTTATTTTTGTTTTAATTTATTTTTTCACAATTATATGAAGAATTTTATTTTTTTTGGCTTTATAGTTATGTATGATTTTATTGCTTTATCAAACCACGATATCCTACATTTCTTTCCTTATTATATTAGTTCAGATGAAACTTTGTGATTATATATAATGAAGTTGCTAACTAATTAAATTCAGAAGGTCTGTTTTTAGAGAGGGTGTTTGTTTCATTAATAGTTTAAAATGGCTTCTTTATTTTTTCCCTTACTAATCGGACCTCATTTTGAGATAAAATTTTGATTTTTTTTTTTTTGTTTTCATTGTTTCCTGAAGCCACGGAAGCTAAATTTAAAGAAATTTACTTTGATTCTAAGATATGAGTTTTTATGTGCCATAATTTTAATTTCAATGTTGGGCAATATTACAACAGCTCTATTGACAAAGTACCTATTTTTTTTTTAACTTTTTTAAAAAAAAAAGAAAAATCAGCTTTACTTTGATAGAATTATAATCAAATATATCGAATCTCTATTTTGAATTTTGTAACCATGATTTTGCTTAGAGATAATGTTGAAATAAGGTTTAAACTATAAAACGCATCAACTGTGCTCTTGACTGACTTGACTGTCGGAAAAAAAAAAAAAACAGGTTTCATAGTTGGATTCTTAAATTCCCTAAATGCTACAGGGAATCAATGTTGCTCGTCATCATAGAAATGTTAAAACTAAGGAATAAGTCACAAATTAACATAAATGGTGGAATTTAAATATCAGATGCTTAAAGAGTGTGGAATTTATATATGTATTATATAATACATAATATCTATATAAGTTTCATAATGTATTTTCTGCTAACTTGAGATTAACCATTTCCGTATATCAATAGTGGCACCCCATGTTCAGCCATACTGCCTTAGGCCTCACATATGAAAAATATTACCTTAATTGGATGATGTGAGATTTAGACCGAATTAATTACTTAAACGAAGCTTCCCTTATATAAAACTTATATAACTTTAGAAGGTTCGCAGAAATTAATTCTTCTTCCTGTCCGTTTTAAAATTCACAAAGTTTTTCATTTTTAATTTATTTTATCCATTTTTTTAATTTTTTGTCTCTCCCCACATCTCTACACTTACACGTCAGATTGTGTCTGTTTCCATGAGATATTTCAAGCAATTTTCTTGAACTATGCATTAATTAAGAAATTCGGGGCGGGCTAAGAAATGCACTTCACTTTCTTTCTTTTTTATTTATCGTATTTGCCGGCGTATAAGACGCATTTTTTTTTTTCTAAGAATTTCTCAAAAAAAGGGTGCATTTAACACGCCGAATGTATCAAAAACGGATGAATCTTATACTACAGGAAATATGGGTTTTAATTTCAATCATTTTGTTGTTTTTCTAACAATTTATATTTTCTAATTTCCTTTTGGAAACAGGCGTCGTCTTTTAAATGTCGATTATTTTTTTTTAAAACTTCATACAAAATCTTTTAACAAAATCTAATTTTAATTGAGTTTAGAACACATTTACTCGATCTTTAAATTTCATTGAAAACTTTTGTTAATAGTTAACCATAAATTCTCCGTCCAGGAGCAAATTACACACTAGTTTAATTTAATTTTGTTAATTTAATATTACTAAAAGTAAAGTTTAATGATAAAAGTACACAATAAAATGGTAGAGTGATTTTTTTTTTTTTTTTTTTTTGTAAATTAGTAGTAAAAAGATAAAACATTAAAAAAAAATATTGCGCCCAATTAGCATTATTTAAAATTTCTTTTTCAGCTATTTATAAACATACACACAATGTTTGAAACTTTTTTTTTTTTTGGAAATTTACAAAGAATTTTTTTGGTGATCACATTAAAATTTACCTTCTTTAAATACGGATGTATTTAGGGATAAGCAAAACTAAAGATTAGCGTCAGGATTCTAATAATCCATTTGATTCTGATAATCCGTGCAGAAACCCAACATTGATAAAAAGATTAAATTGATTCGTAGAAACTTTAGGGCTGTGTTTCTTGCAATCATTTCATTTTCCTAGAAGATTTGTGTTGTTTTTTTTTAGAAAAATCTTTATTTTAATGTGCCCAGGTTTTAAAAAATGAATTTCATAAGTTTTTATTCACTTTAAAATAATTTCCTAAAAAAAAAAATAATTTTTCTTAATTACTTGAGGTTAAAAAAAAAAAAAAAAAATGCTTAAAACAATAATAAATAAGTTTCATAAAAAATATCCATTAAAACTAACAAACTGAAGAAATTTATTAAATTATATTTTTATTAAAAGAAATAAATAATTACAATTGATTTCCATTACTTTACTTATCTCTGTATTTGGAATTAGATTTATCTCCTTTTCATATCAGTTGAAAAACACATTTCTTTGCTATTTTAGAAATATTGAAATTTCCCATTCAAAAAATGAGTCAGCTAGTTAATATTTTTGTTTGTATCATATACCAAAATTTGTAGAATCATTTAAGAACGAAATACTTAAAAAAAAGTGGTCCGAAAATGATTTAAAAACGAAAAAGGTATAAATTACACAATATTAAAGTAAAAAAAAAAATATTTTTTTTTAATTCATTATTATTATTTTGTAATTAAACAAATTTCGCATGTTACATACATACATTAAAACCAAATTTTTATGTTAATTAATTCACATTTAATATTTACAAAGAAAACTGCAACATCGTGTGTCTGCCAAGCATGCAAAATTTTTACGTTTCTGTCGCCCAGTTGACAGTGTCTGGTTTTTCTCAGATTTCCTCTTAATTTTTCGGTTTTATGTATTTCTGATCTGTTCTAGAATATTCTAGGGTTGTACGTAATGTAGATACTATAAAAACTATTGATTGAAAAACAGAAGGTAAAATAAAAAAATAAGCAATTATTTTAAAAATAGGTAGACAAATTTTTTGAACGTAGATCGATTGTAGCCAGATATGAAAATCTTCATAGTTATCACGTTTCTTTCGAATATTTCTTTCTTTAGATTAGTAAGTAATTTTGATATACACTTAAAGGAACGCAGTCACCAAAGTATTTGAAATAAATGTGTTTATGGTGCATGTGATGTATTAAATTATTTTTCTATTGAGAAAGAACTTTATATTTAGATAAAAAATTTTCCAAGGGACACACTTAGCAACAAATTGAAATCTAAAAATAATATGTATAATAAAATGGAAAAATTACAAATATCCACTTGACACGAACAGCAGTATAAAGTAAAATTTATTATTACTATTGCTTCATTACAATGCATAAAACTTGTTAAATTGTATGAAAGTATTTTTTTTTTCTTAATTTAATTATTTATTATTTTTAAAAAAAATTATTTTCCAGGGCTTTATCATTGAAATTCTGCCCCTCACCCTTCCAAAAAAAATGGCTTCAAAATTCAACGAAGCCTGGTCATATTTGCAATGTTGATAAATTGTCTTGTTGTTGTTTTTCTTATACTAAAATATTCAAAATCAGAGGTTATAGACTTATGGTATATGTGTAAAAACCAGGTATTCAGGTTAAGTGTTTTGGAAAAAAAAATAATAATTTCAATCAAAATAAGTAAAAAAAAATGTTTCTACAAAAATGGCCTTCATTAAAATCTATTAAAAAAAGTTAACCTCAAAAAATTATCCTTAAAAAAAATTGACTCAAAAATTGACCAATCATAATCTGTGTTTCAACATATAAGAAGATGTTACTCCGGTGATGTAATTCTCTAAGACGAAAGATGATTGGTGGATTGCTAATCCTGCTAATTAGTCTAAACACAAGCAGTATTAAAGCTCCAGTCGTCCTTTACATTTCCACATTTTGTCTTTCAGCTTCTGAAGTGAAATCACATCACATTCTAGTCAAAATGTATTCTCTAACTTTCGTGTTCGTTGCCATTTTATTGACACCAGGAACTGATTCCCAGGAGATCGACAACAACCCATTTGATTCACTCGTCGCTAGCAGTAAGTACTTGACTTTTCAATCTTTATTCCGAAATTTGTTTTCAGTCAAATATATCATAAAAACATTTATATTAATTGTAGCTATTCAATTTTAAACTATTTAAAACTATGCTAGATAGGGATTTTGCTTACAGTATAATATTTCTAAAATGTAAATAATTATAAACAAATTATTAGTAATGTTTATTGGTCCCGTGAAGTTTTTTTTATTTGTCAATACATGGTTATTACACACCTGTCAGATGTATTAAATATATATTTATATATATATATTTTAAAACTAGTTTAAAATTAAAAAAAAATTAGAAATTCATATTTTTAAAATCCTGCAACGGAAATATAAACTAATGAAGATTGATATAAAATTGATAAGATAAAGTTTATAGTCAGTTGTTATTAGTCCGTACATATATATATAAAAAAATAAGCTACAGACTGCGTAATTTTCCTAAATAGTATCATTAATGAATCGGATAAAATAAGAGATTGTACAAAAATTACGGTTTATATATTTCTCGTCGATTAAAAATAAGATAATACATTTTTTTACAAGTTCTTCTATTCGCTTAAAGTAAGTGTTTTTATAAAATTAGAATTATTTATAATGTGCTTATACCATGGAAAATAAATGAGAGTATTGTTTACTGTTCATTTCTTATTTTAATTTGTTTAGAATAAAGTTTAGTTTCAATCTGGCAAGTATTCTACCTGAGAATTTAAGATTTAGAGAACGACCCAAGATATAATGAGCTTAAATTGAAAAACTAAAATAACCAAATTTAAAGATTTTATTAAATTTTATTTGCATCAAACGTAATTAATTACTCTTTGTTTTCAATAGGTACAGGCTCTCCCAGTACCACTCCTAGTGTAGCTACAACCACAGGTACCGTCTTTCCCAGTACCACTCCCAGTGTAGCTACAACCACAGGTTCAGTCTTTCCCAGTACCATTCCCATTGTTGCTACACCCTCTACTACCGACAATCCAACGCCTTTAGTATTTGCTCTTCCACAAGTCAACTCCAAGAATATCCTGAACAAGAAATGTCCTTCTACTCCCACATGTGCTGTTGGTTGTGGTGTGATCAGCATTGACGGATGTGATTTCTGCCAGTGCCCATCAAGTAAGTACAATACTGTATTGTTGATATTTATTGTGCTTTAAAGAAACGATATTGTAGCAAATGAGATATAGAATGTAGTAATTTTCATATCTCAACATTTAATTCTTGTTAGCAATATTAGCTGCTATTAGCAATAAATACATTAATATTTGATTATTTAAACGTTAAATTGTATTTTTTTTTCAGTCCATCCATGTGTTATGTTGTACGATAAGCCTGCCTTAGGTTGTACTTCTTGTACTCCTGTCTACGCTAGCAATGGCTGTGTTAGCAACTGTACTTGCAACGTGTGGCTGCGTAAGTAAAACGTCCTTTCACAATTTTGATTTAATTGACAGTTAATTAAAGGAACCAAAACGTCTTTTGTTAAATACTATTGTAACTTTGGTATTAATAAGCGTTTAATTATTTCAATACTTTTAATTCTTTTTTTTAATAATCTTCCTTCGGTAATATAATTTATTAAGTCAATCGCAAAAACTATACATTAGAAATTTACATTTTTAGAATTTAAATACTATTGTTACTTGCTTTTCCTTTCCTTAACGTTCCCTGAAGCAATTGCAGACGACTGCAAACCTTTTATTTCTTTTTATGAACCTAAAATTCTGAAAATTTGAATGTGAACTTGTGAAGCATCTGGGATTTCTATTTTCTTGTTTTTAAATTTCAAAATATTCTACAATTAATTAAATTAAAACTTAAAAACATTTAATTTTTTTGGTGTTTGAGGTATTACTGTATTTTCAATTCAAACTTGGACGAAAACCTGAAATGATAAAAAAAAAAATTAAAAAAATTGTAGAATAATATTTTGTACTGTAACTATTGCGCTAATAACATTTTATTTTTTAAAAAATAATTCAATCTCACAAAATTAAAAAAAAAAATATTTAAAAATAACTGTTGCACAAATAATAAATATTTTAAATACAAAACATTTTACAAATTTTTTTATCATTTTTTTTTAATTGAAAATACCGAGTAATACTCAAAAATACCCAAAAAACGGAATTTTTTTTTAGTTAAATTTAATTAATTGCAGAATATTTTGTAAATTAAAAATAAGAAAATAGAAATCCCAGATGCTTCACAGGTTCATATTTAAATTTTAAGAATTTTAGGTGCATTGGAAAAATATATAAAAGAAAGGTTTGCAGTTGCTTGAGTCAGGATCTTAAGTATATGGTATTGCTTGCATTCTAGAATATCTTCACATACGTACTTTTACCCAATTAATATTGGCTTTATTTCTTTAATTTTAGGTGAACAATTGTCTGACTTCGGCGATTTCTTATGGAGCCCAATTAAGAAGGTTCTCATCTGATTGTCTTCATTTTTATTTTATTTATTTATTTGTCCGAAACTTATTGTAAAATGTAATTTAAAGATTTATTGTGTAAATAATGTGGTGTAATTAAATTGTGTTCTTAATTGAAATTTTGAGTCTTTGTTGGTCTATCATAAATTATTAAAGATATTTCAACTGTTAATCTAATGTTTTAATTGATTATAATAAATTTATGCTTTCATACTTTTCTACAATAGTTTTAATATATTAAATGAAAACAATTTAGATTTTTTAAAAATACATTTCTATTAGTCTTTTTTTAGACTAAAATAGACTATACTGTTTACTTATTTTAAAATGAAACTTCTAAAATAAGTTTTATGTTATTTATAAAAATATTCTTTTTTAAATTCCTGACGTTAAGATAGCTCGTGGAACTTCATCCTAGAAAATAAATTAAAATTATAAATTCTTAGAATGGTTTTGGCATTAACATAACTTTTGTAAAAAAAAAAAAAAAATAGTTAATATACAATCAATGAATAGTATAAAAATATAAACCTATTTTTATCCATTGTTGCCGAAGTGCAATAAATTTATTAATGCAAGTTAGGAATTGCATTTTTACTCATTTTGTGTAATTTACACCCAAACTAAATTACATCTACTTTGGGCTTTCTAATTATGTATTATAAATAGAAGTAGCCAATGACTGTTTTATACATATATATATATATATATATATATATATATATATATATATATATATAAATAAAATGAAAGTATTAAAATTTTAGCTTAAAAATAAATCATGAATATATAAATTACTTTGCTAATTATCTGCTACTATTTGGAATGTGTTTTCTATTTGTTTTAACTCCAAACGATTTGTTTACGTCCCTTTTCGAAATCTGGGGAAGATGAGCTGTTTGGAAGAGTAGCCATTGTTGCACCACATCTAAGAATAGAATTGAAATAAGATATTTTTAAAATTGAATAATAATAATAAAAAAAAACAAGTGAATTTCGAAAGGAAAATTATATTAAGACATAAATTATTTGTACAAATAGTTTACGATGATAAATTTATAGAGAGATCTCGAAAATACTGTATATTTTATTGACTGAAGCCATTGGAACATTTACTCGATCTGTTTATCTTCTTGAAACGGTTCCTGTAAATCTTTAAAATTTAGTACATTACTTATTTAGTGTTAAACTTACAACAAAGATACATTAATTGTGTGATCTGTGACTTCATTCTGCAATTTCTCAAAAAGCGACTCTCAAATCCCTAGCTGGAGTGATTTGCTTACAATTTAATACGGTCCAACCATAGGCGAATCCGGGGGTTGGGCGGTTGGCTAGTGGGAACTGTAGCCCCTCCCTTCAGCTGTGAATGTAGATTGGATAAAATGGGTTTACAAAGGCTGCTGCCCGATAGGACATTAAAAGTGCCGTGTGCTTACAGACTTACAGATTTAGTCAGTTAGCCCCCCCTTTAGAAAAATCCTAGATCCTCCAGTGGGCACAACATACTTTCATTCCAATTTGAAATATGAGCAACATCAGTTTGGTTTCCATCTATTTCTTAGTTCAGACTCTGAAATCCCTCGCTGGAGTGATTTGCTTGAAATTTGATACGGTCCCAATATACTCATTCCAATTTGAAATATGAGCAACATTAGTTTGGTCTCCACCCATTTCTTTAGTTCTTAAAATTGTCTGTTCAATCCCTACTGTGAGACATAGCTGAGCATACATCTAATACTTTTCATATTAATGTACCTGTATTTAAAGAATTCAATGAAAACACACGTAATTTTGCCCAATCTTTTGAATAGTCCGAATGAATTATTTTATGAAGCTTTTCAGTCTTTCTTGGATAAGTATTTAAATTCTTACCATAACCCGCAACTGTTGATGCTTCTTCAGAATAAACCTGAAACGAAGACTCACACGATGTTGGAATTGTAGTAATCAAGAAAACAATCAACATAACCGAATATAAAGCCATTATTTCAGATTTACAGCCACTTAATAAGCTTCAATTTCTTTATAAGGGGATCTTCATTGCTATGCATTGTGGGAAATACTCATTTGCATATATAAAATTTTATTTTAAGTTTTAAAGAAGTTATAATTTTTTTGCAAAATTATTAGATTAATAAAATTGGAAATTACCAAATCATTGAATCAATTAATAAATGATGAAATTAATTAATAATTGTTTTCACGAAAAATGTTAATTAAAAATTAGAATGATTTTTAGCTACGAAATAAAAAAAAAATGATTTTAATTAATATTGAATTAGATTATTTGATAAGAATAAAATAAAATATAATATAAAATTAAAAAGATATTTTTAAGACTCTGCAACAGAGGATAGGAATTCAGCATTACCACGGGAATTCATGATTTTTTTTCTAGTAAATCTTAGTGAAATATAACATGTTTTACTAATTGTCAAAGTAATTCAAGTTTCAGTAAACATTGCTTTTTACAAATTCGTAAAAATGTTTGATGAATTGAAAATGGAGATTTGCTAAGAAGATGCAATTGAAGACATACAAATACGATGGGGTAAAAATTCTTTACCCATAGAATCCTTTCATGGGTGTCTTGAGAATTTCTTTTATGAGTCTTTGTTCGTCATGTCGTCTTATTAATCAAAAGAACGCATTCTTTTAACATCTAATATCAGAAAAAAGTAAATAAATAAATAAAGAGGTGACAAAGTACACTTACCAAAATACGTTATAGTCCTCCAAACTAAAGTTGGCCTCCGTGTGTTTGTGAGATCTGCGCGTGTTGCATCGATTAGTCTGGTCAGGCATTTCCGCCCTGATCTTCTGACTGGAATCCGCCATTGTGGCTGATCTTCTGGTTAGTTAACAAAAGGGAATTTTATTTATGAATTTATTTTGAAGCCATTTCGCTGCTAGTGATGAACAAATATTGCTACCATTAAAGGAAAAAAGGAGAAAAATTCCCTGCTAACGAGAAGCACTTAATTCTGTTTAAACCACTAATAAAAAAAAAACATCTAAAATCTAACAGACATACTTTATAAATGAAAGTTAAAAATAAACAAGTATTTTTCTGCATTAGAACTTCTTTGACAATTAAACGTTACAACAAGTTAAATAGTTTCTCAGTGAGAACAGACGGAGCCGTCCATTTTTCCAGGAAAATATAATTGATCAGCTACCGGAAGGTCTGCGCAGTTCAAGCTTCCGGCGGCCAACTTTAGTTTGGAGGACTATAAATTAAATTGAATATTACGGTTTGGGTTTAAGGTTTGTAACGTCTTTTGGTCCCAGAGAAAAAAGATGAGATGAAAACAAAATTGTAAGGTAAAACTTCATTGTAAGCCGAAATACATATTTCTGTCCGTGCGTCTATGTTAACGCAAAAACTGCATACCTTAGAAAGCTGAAATTTTACTGATCGATGGAGTTTGTGGTACCGGTAATTCAGATCTCTAATGATATTAATAAAAAAAAGACACAAAATAATCAATATAAGTGAAAAATATATATATATTTTTTTCATTCTAATGAATATCTGCTTTTTTTTTTTGTTCTTTTGTTTAACTTCTTATGCGCTCGTATAGTGTATTCGAAAAGTTTCCATGCCAATTATTCTTGTATTTTAATGTTTAAAATAATTATTTATTTAATAATTCAGTATACTTAATATTAAGTTTTCTGTTGAAAGTGTTTGTGTAATTATAAAAAATATTATATATATAAAAGTGAATTGCTTTCAAATTTTAACGTTGTTTTAAATGTTTAAAAAAAATATCAGTAACATTTTTATGAAAACTGTAAATACTTAGAATATATAATAGCCAAATTATTCTACAACTATAACTCTATGAAGACATTCAAAGTGTTTGACTCTTGAAAATTAAACAACACGTTTCAAAGAGTTATTTCGTATTGTGTACATTTTTTTATATTTTTGTGTGTGTATGTTTTCTTTTATGAAGACAAGGTAGTAGATAATTGATCACATGACATATTAGTTTTGGTAATTGATCATTAATTGTTCATTTTAAAATATGAAAGTTTTAACCATGAGCATATATAAGATTTTAGTTGGGGGTGGTGCCAATTTAGAGAATTAATGTCTCGAAAGTATTTTTCGTTATTTCATTTTTCTGATTATTTTTTTCATAGAAGTCTGGTCCCAATTTCAATAGCTCTATTTACGCCTATGGTTTTAACTATGAAGATTTTGTATATTATAAGTTGATTAATATCATGGTTTACTGCTTTATTCCTCAGTTGTGGTCTAGGATTAGTTTGAAAATATGTTTTTCTTGTAACGCTACAGATTCTTACAAGTATACTGTGAGGATGTCCCTGGAAGACCAAAAACAATTCAGAGATAATTCTTAATAAGCATTTAGATGCGTACATAATCGAATGCAATAAACTCGATTGAATTCTACATTATCAATCAACTGAGGAAATAAAATTTAAAGTTACATTTCAATGAAGTATTTATTTATATTCAAATCAGCTGAATAAAATAATGTATTTAAGGGCATTTTTAAATATTAAAAGAATCTGTAAATCATATGAGGTACCGTAGGATTATGGAAAATAGTACCATAAGAAATAGAACGTAGAAGAAAAGGAAGCCGAGAGATTTAATTCTTTTGTATATATAAATATAGAAAGCTTAATTAATAAGGTGGGGAGAATACGAATGATTTAATATTGAAAAAGATTGGGGGACAAAAAAAATTACGAACCACTCATCTGCACTAAAGTTTCTTAGTCTTTTGAACATTGAATTCAATTCCTGTTGTTATCTCCATTTCTGTGTTGAGATAAATATTTTTATTATTATTATTATTATTATTATTATTATTATTATTATTATTATCAAATAAATGTATTTTTATGATGTAATATTTTATAATAATAAATAATTGTTAACTTAATATCAAGTTCAACTTTAAAGATAACAAGGGGAGAGGAAAGGAGAAACAAACAATGGACTCTTCCTCAGTTTCTTTACAACTCCTCAAATTCAAATTAGTTTTGTTCAAGAATAATCTTTTAAAATTCTTTATTGAAAATATTTTTAATAATTTTCAAATGATCTATTACAATATAATCCAATCCGTAAAAATAATTCGTTGAGAAAATTTAAAATACTAATATTTTTTATTCAAATTAATACTACCCACAATGCAATTGACAATAAAATCCCTTTATAAGAAGAAGGATGTTGACAAAGACTTTAGAGGCGGTGAATTTGTGATAATGGAGTCTTTTACAGTCGTGGTATTTGCTTTGGTGATTTTTTCATTTGTAACAAGTGATAGCCATATCCCAACACCTGCTGTAGGAAATTATTATCCTCCTAAACAGGAATACATGGAAGGAAGTTATTATCCTCCTAAACAGGAATACACGGAAGGAAATTACTATCCTCCTAAACAGGAATACACGACAAAAATGTATTATCCTCCTAAACAGGAATACACGACAAAAATGTATTATCCTCCTAAACAGGAATACACGGAAGGAAGTTATTATCCTCCTAAACAGGAATACATGGAAGGAAGTTATTATCCTCCTAAACAGGAATACATGGAAGGAAGTTATTATCCTCCTAAACAGGAATACACGACAAAAATGTATTATCCTCCAACACCGGCATATTCAGGAGGAAATTATCCAACATATAGTAAGGCTTATTTGTAGTATTATTTTAGATTATAAATTTAGAAGAATTAGTAATTTAAATTCAGAACTGAAATCCTTTAATTTACAATAAATAGGTATCTAATATTTCACCTATATATTTTTTTTTTTTCTGTTAAGTCCTTAAAAGCTAAAGTAGTTAAAAAAATAAAAAAAAAAATTAAACAAAACTCCAGCTTTCTTATACACATAATTTTGTGAAACTTAAATCCGTCATTCCAGAATTGTAACTTTCCCTTTTGATTTTAAACTTCTTAAATGGAATAATTCTTTAAAATCTGTTTAAAAAAACTTATTCCTGTTTTTAAGGCTATACCCCGCAAAAGTGTCCGCCTCCCCCTGTTTGTGAAAATGGATGTTATTTAACCATGCAGAAGAAATGCAAAGTTTGTCAATGTCCATCTAGTAAGTAAAATGTCTATTATTATATTATTATTATTAATACCTAATTAATATTAGGAAGCTATCATTTTACGTTGCTTGATTTACAGGGATGAAAAATTGTGTTGACTTCCAAATTTCTGATAATAGTGAAGCACCACTTAATACTTAAACCTTTTTTAAAATACTGTTAATTATGGCCTTTTGTAATCAAAGCAAGTTGACAAGATCTGTTAACTCTGCTTCTGGAATTGAAACATAATAAGCAATGGAGTATATTTGGAAGCGAAGAAAATTTGATGCCTGCTGTCTTCAGATATAAAACGGGACTCGTTTTAATCGCCCATCCCTACCTAAAAGTTGGCTGCAACTACGAATTTTGTTGGATAACTTTTATTTTGGTAATAAACTTAATATTCTATCCAATTCTTAAATATTCGTTTAATATTCTCGCATTTTTCATAAATTACAGAAGATACGTGTAGGATCTGTTAACTAGGATTTTTCTTTCTTCAAACCTTCCGTTCTGGGAAGCTTATTATATGCGCCATTTTATATGTAATTAATATACAGAGCTGAAGAAGATCGAAATATCGATCAAACCTCAGCCCGGAATGAGAAAACCTCAGACTAGGATCTATCAAATATTTTATTTTATTTTTTTTAAAACTTTGGGATATTCCTGTGATGTATCTTAATTCATTATTTTTATCCTGATTAGAAATATTTCCCAACATTTCTTTCCAAATTTTTCATTTCAATTTTTTTTAATATCGTAATCTTATCTTTCAGATGCCTGAGGATTATTTGCTGTAATTGCTGAATCGTAACTGACACAAGAGAATTCTAAAACTATGATTATCAGAGTTAATTCTGGCAACAATTTTTTTTTATTTAGAATTTTTAATATCTGTAAATTTTTATATATTTGTAAATAACTTTTTATTTCATCTGGCTTTTAATAAAAATTAGTAGGCATCATATCAAGTCTTACAGTATATTTTAATTTACACTTCATTGTAAAAGTTAAACACCATAGATAATATTTCTAAACTTCAGTTTAATTGATCACATTAAAATTTACCTTCAAATACGGATATGTTTAATTTCTTTAGCTTAAAAAAAATAAAAAAAATTGCTTATACCAGTAAGCGAAACTTGTGCATAAAAACTAAAACTGACGAAATTTTTAAATTATAGGCCTAAATGAAGAGGGTGGAGAAAAAAAAATATCACAACTCAAAAGCAAGGGATATTTGCCGTTCTAATAATATAAAGGTAACTAATCTTTATATGAAACAACGATTCAAAGTCAGGATAGGAAAAAAATTGTCAGAGGGAAGTGGAATAGGGAGAGGGGTGCGACAAGGATGCCCTCTATCCAGGGCCGGATTAAACCAGCGCGGGGCCTGTAGCAAATGTTACCAAGGGGGCCCCCTCCTTCAGAATGGCAATGCCCCCCACCCCGGGAAAAATACATTTAAGTGTAATTATTTGATATTTTAAATATAAAAATAAATTAAATTAAATATTTTTTAACTTATTGGCATTGTATTCATTATTTGCAACAATAAGAATGCAATTATTTGAAGGTATATGCGAAAAAATGGGATTTCCTTTCTACTTTCCATTTCGAACACAAAGGGCCTGTCCCTCCTCCAGAAAAATTCTCTAGTTACGCTTCTGGTTTTGTATGATAATAAAATAAACACAACTTTTACAAACTCTTTTCTCGATTTAATGTGAGCAAATTTAGAGATAATGCTGTTTAAATCAATTTCTCTAACAAGGAGACGACACAGCCTGTACGTTTAGAATTCAAGTGCCCTTTTGTGAGATGAAACTACACATCAAATACTTCAAAAATATATATACATATGGGGGCCAACGCTCTTTAGATTTCGAGATATTCGGCATTGTTTTCGTCGATTTTCAACTACTGCCTTATTAACTCATTGATGTCACTAGCAAGCAAGTGTTGTCATGTAGTAGTGGTTAGCACAGCGGATATTAAATCGGAGGGTCCTTGGATCGATTCCCATGAAGTTAAAAGTAATTTTTTTTTTTTTATTTATTTTCATTTTAATTTCATTTAATTTTTTTACTTTCTTTTTTGTTTTTTCTCTTTTGGTACCTTTTTCTTTATGATAACCTAATGTAAGTTTTTTCCGTTTATGTTAAGAATATTAAACAGAAAACCAATTTAAGATTAGAAGTAAATAAATAATCTTCTCGTTAACTTTGTTTTTTTTTAATTAATTAGTTAACTTAATTAACTAAACTTTTTTTTCTCATGTGGTGATGATACTCATTTACTGTTTGTATTTAAAATTATTTCAGTTGTTCTTTTATTTTAAGTTTTTATGTAACAGTTTTAAATGTAATACTTCACTAACTGAATTTTAGTTTTTCTTTGTTTGGTTTTTTTTTTAAAAATAAAGTTAGTATTCTCGTTAATTTTGGTTTTTAATTAGGAGTACTTTAATTCAGAAAAATAAAGTAAACATAATCTGTAAACCGGGTGATTCAGAAAGTACTGGAAAGTACTGGTGGCTTTCACCGCCCCACATCTTTGAAACTACTGCTCATAAAAATCTGAAACTTTTTATATAAATATAAATACCCCCAATATATCATATATTTAAATAACTGTTGTGATGTAGTTTAAACTCTGATACAGAAACCTAATTAGGAAAATTTAATCTAAACACTTTTATCATTAATTCCTTTGCTTAATTTAAAAAAAAAAACAAAAAAAAACTGTATATTATTTTGAAAATGCATTCTGACAAATGACTTTTTTGGGAGACAGTCGAATAATTGTTTGGATAATAATTTCGATATATCGGGGGTGTTTGAACGCAAATAAAATGAATTTCAATAATAATGAATAAATAATAACATGAAAAT
>JAFIDM010000005.1:11444374-11472262 GCA_023159025.1 Thereuonema tuberculata | reverse complement strand
ATGAATTGTTTTCAAATTTTAGCGTCGTTTTAAATGTTTAACAAAAAAATCAGTAACTTTTTATGAAAACTGAAAATACCTTGAATGTAGTAGCCAAATTAATCTACACACACACACATATATATATATATATATATATATATATATATGTAGAATTATTATTGTTTAAAAATACGAAAGTTTTAACCAGGGACATAAACAGGCTTTTAGTTGGGGGTGAATCCAAATTAATGAAATAATATCTCGGAAGTATTTTTCTTCATTTCGTTTTCTGAGTACAGTGGAACCTCTCATAACGAGCATAATTCGTTCCAGAATCTTCCTCGTTATGTGAAACACTCGTTAAGCGAAACAATTTTTCTCACATAAATCAATGTAAAATACGATAATGCGCTCCATGCCGAAAAAAATACTCATTTTTTTTTATTTTTAACATTTATTCAAATAAAATTACTGTACTTATAAATTGTTAAGGAGCATAACAACCTGGAATGCAATTTCGATTTGCAAAAAACAACAAAAAAATCGAAATAACTAGTTTATTATTTATGAATTTATGACAAATAGTATATGACAAATAGAGGATAGTGCAAATCGTTGATGTAGACCGATTGTATGTGCGCGCTAGATCAGCCACGCTCACACCTCGTTCTCGCTTTTCAATGATTTTACGTTTCATTTCTACAGTTACTTTTAGTCTCTTACGGCTGTCTTCTTGTGGCTTTTTCTTCGGGGACATTTTTGCAAGGGTTATTAAACTTTTCACAAAAAAAATTACAAATAATGTCTGAACACAAGTTTGGAAAAATGTGTGATCACATGTGACACTAATGTGCTAGCGGAACGAGTGCTAAACACAGACTGACGCAAATGCGCGGAAGTCCCGGCTCACAAGTGAGTGACGTGAAGATGGGACTTTCTCCTTTCTGCATCACTCGTTATGCGAAATGTCGCTCGTTAAGGGAGCAATTTTTTCACAATTTTTTTTGCTCATTATGAGAGGTGCTCGTTATGAGAGGTTCCACTGTATTTTTTTCATAGAAGTCTAGCCCCAATTTCAATAGTTGAGCAACAAAAACAAAAATTAAGGTTTCGGGAGGGGGAGACTTCCCACTTACTCTATTTGCGCTATGAAAATTTTGCATATTATAAGTAGATTAATATCATGGTTCAATGCTTGATTCCTCAGTTGTGGTCTGGGGTTAGTTTGAAAATATCTTTTTCCTGTAACGTTAGAGATTCTTACCAGTGTACTGTGAGGATGTCCCTGGAAAACAATTCAGAGATAATTCGTAATAAGCATTTAGATGCGTACATAATCGAATGTAATAAACTCGATAAAATTCTACATTATCAATCAACTGAGGAAATTAAATTTAAACTTACGTTTCATATCGTTCCACAAATGAAGGTTAATAATATATTACATTCAAATCAGATTAAAAAAATACTATATTTAAGGGTTTTTTTAAATGTTAAAAGAGACTGTTATTTATCTGTAAATCATATGAGGTTTTCCAAAGCAATTTCAGCAAAAAACAAACCGTCCTTGATGTACCGTAGGATTATGGAAAAAGAACCATAAGAAATAAACGTAGAACAAAAGCAGGCCAATTCTTTAATTCTTTTGTATATATGTCTAAAGCTTAGTTACTAAGATTAAATACTCAGGCCAAAAAGAAAATTTGTGTAGTGTGCAGTGCCATAGCTAGAGGATTGGGGGCCCCGGGGCAGTGCCGGTGCTAGGAGGGTCTCGGGCAAGATGAATTTTGCGGGGCCCTTACCAATCCTATTTTAACAGCTTAAAAAAAAGGACCAACTTATTTTAACAACCAATGAAAAAAAGGACAACAAGTGTTTATGGTTTCGTAAAAAACAAATCCCCCTTCGTTCTGGGGCCCCCTTTGCTCAGGGGCCCCGGGACACTGCCCCGGTGGTAACTACGGCCCTGGTAGTGTGTTACATCTTGTGCATGAGGAACCATTTAGTGCCAGAGGAACCTCTCAGGTGTTTGCAGCAAAAACAGCATTATTTTACTGCAGATTCAAACTAAGTGTCAACAATAAGTAGTTGTTGAAAATATTTTTTTCTTCCCTAAACAATATTTTTTGGCTTTTTATTATGGATGATGTAATGTTGAAAAGGATTGGGGGACTCAAAAAAGATTATGAACCACTCATCTGTGAACCACTCTAAAGTTTCTCAGTCTTTTATCATCTGTCTATTAGTTTTTAGCATTCCTGCAATTTGACGACCCTACCCTCACCTCCTTTTATAAACAAATTTGAGATTTTATTAACACAAATTTTCCTTCTTTTATTTTGCAAAGGTTTTCATTTTCAATCGAAGCCTCAACGATAATCCCATTAATACAATAAGATCAATATACTAAAAAACTAGTATACAATGCATTTAGAGCCGTTAGTTTTAAAACATTAAAAAAAAAAATTAAAAAAAAAACAAAGAAACAATTAATTCAATCGCTGCCCTTATCTCCACTTATGTCTGTGTTGAGTTAAATCGTTTTTTTTTTATTATTGTCAAATAAATGTATTTTTATGATGTAATATTTTATATTTGCAAATAATAGTTAACTTAATATCAATTTCAACTTCAAAGATGACAAGGGGGGGGGGGGAAAGAGAAACAAACAAACAATGGACTCTTCCTCAGTTTCTTTTCAACTCCTCAAATTCTAATTAGTTTTGTTCAAGAATAATCTTTTCAAATTCTTTATTGGAAATAGTTTTAACAATTTTGAAGAGGTTTTATAATAATTTAATCCAATCCGTAAAAATAATTCGTTCAGAAGATTTAAAATAGTAATATTTTTTATTCAAATTATTACTACCCACAATGCAATTGACAATAAGATCCCTTTATAAGAAGAAGGATGTTGACAAAGACTTTAGAGGCGGTGAATTTGTGATAATGGAATCCTTTACAGTCGTGGTATTTGCTTTGGTGATTTTTTCATTTGTAACAAGTGATAGCCATATTCCAACACCTGCGGTAGGAAATTACTATCCTCCTAAGCAGGAGTACACGAAAGAAAGTTATTATCCTCCTAAACAGGAATACACGGAAGGAAGTTATTATCCTCCTAAACAGGAATACACGACAAAAATGTATTATCCTCCTAAACAGGAATACACGACAAAAATGTATTATCCTCCTAAACAGGAATACACGACTAAAATGTATTATCCTCCAACACAGGCATATCCAGGAGGAAATTACCCAACATATGGTAAGGCTTACTTGTAGTATTATTTACGATGATAAATTTAGAGGAATTGGTAATTTAAAATCAGAACTGTAATCTTTTCATTTACAATTAAAAGGTATCACTATTTTATCTATATTTTTTTTCTTTCTTTAGAGTCCTAAAATTGTCCAAAAAAAAAAAAAAACCCCAAAACATCCGAGTTTCTTTTCTCTGATAATTTTTTAAAACTTAAATCCTTGATTGCAGAACTGTAATGCTCTTTTGGTTTTGGAATAATTCTTTAAAATCTGTTTTTAAGGCTACGTCCCGCAAAACCCGAAGTGTCCGCCTCCCCCTGATTGTGAAAATGGATGTTATTTAACCATAAAGAATAAATGCGAAGTTTGTCAATGTCCATCTAGTAAGTAAACTATTCATAATTATTCCTAATAGATTTTAATATTAATAATCTTTTTAGGAAACTATCATTTTACGTTGCTTGTTTTACAGGATGAAAAGTTGTTAAACTTCCAAAGTTGTGATAATAGTGAACCATAACTTAATATTTAAACCTTTTGTAAAATGGCGGTAAATTATGGCCTTTTGTAATCAAAGCATGTTGACAACATCTGTTAATTGGGCTTCTGGAATTGAAACATAATAAGGAATGGAGTACATTTGGAAAAGAAGAAAATATGTTGCCTATTGTTCTCAGAAATAAAACTGAACTCATTGAGCACCCATCCCTACCAAATAGTTAGCTGCAATTAGTCTGAATTCTTTCAATTAGAATTTTGTTGGATTGCTTAAATTTTGGTCGTAATTTTAGTTTCTATCCATGTTTTGATATTTCGCATGTTTTGAGAAATTACAGAAGCAACACATCTGTTAGCTAGGATTTTCTCTTAAAACCTGCCGATTTTAGAAGCTTATTCGTACTTTTTTCAGTGGTACCAATCCAATGCCTCTTTTATCCAATAGAAGTGTGCGAAAATTCAAATTGTCTCTTGAACTATTCAGAACTGTTGCCTTTAATTCCAGAAGACAAAGTAATTGTACCAACATTACTTTTTATTAGTTAACTGTAGTCCCGCCTATGGGACAGCTATTCCGATATCTTCTCCAAACTTCTACAGAACCGAAACTTTCGATAGGTTTTAAGTTTCACATCTTAGTTTCAATCTTAACTATCAATCCAATTCTGTAGTCAAACTTAGTTTTATCAACCTGAGACCGAAATATCGAGTAAACCTCTCCTCAGAGTGGGGAAAACCTCAGGCAAAGATCGAATCAGCATTCTATTCTGGATCAACAGTCCATCCTCAACTGTCATCCTATCTTGACTCGGACTAAGATCAAATCAATATTCTATTCATTTAAACCATTAAAACGTGAGATACTCCTATGATTTTTTTTTTTTTTTTTTTTTAACAACCAGTCCTATTAGGTATAATTACTCCTGTATTATAGGTTCTAGAAAATTTTATGTAATATGTCATTACGATTAATACAAAAAAAAATCATTAAATAAATCAAAAAATTTTATAAACTATTCATCTTGCATAGAAAATTCCATATATATATATTTGATATAATATAAAATTTAGAAAGTTCTCTTTAATCTTATATCATAAACCCAGTTGGTTTTGAATTGCTTTTATGTTGCCATAATTAAAATTATCCTAATTTAGTTGACTGACTATTCTAAACTTTTTTTTATTCTAAAACCAAAATTATTTTTAATTTTAGGTATTTCAAAAACATTTAACCAATTTCCTCTAGTTGAATAATATAATGTTCTTTTTATAAACATTTTTCAGAATTTTATGAATAAATTTTTCTTCAATATTTAAAATTTTATACTTGTTTCTTATTTTTAATTTATTTTCCACAGTTTGGTACTTAAACAAAATTAATAATATTCTTAATTATATCAATCTATTTCTATTATTTTAACTGATGTTTAGTTAGGAAACGCCAACATTCCAAACAATGATTTATAAAAAGCTTTTTAGTTATATAAATTTCTTAAGTAATAAAACGTGTGTGTAATCTATTAATGATATAATTGTAATGTTGATGCCAATTGTAATTGTCATAAATCCCTAAATTTTTATTACACTTAATAACATTACAATCGCAAATGTTTTTAATTTAACTAGTAGTAATATCTTATTACAACAACAATTACTACGTAACTTAAAAGATAAGGTTAAATCAAGTTTCTTTTTAGTTTTTCTAATTCATTATCTGTTTTCCTGATTAAGATCTAAGTTTGGATTAATATGGCTTTATTGTCGGTCAGAAGTTCTTCTAAACACAAATTGTTTTCTTTTAAACTGACTTCAATGTTCTCGGACTTATTTGCTTTTATATTGTTTTAGCCCATCCCTGTGTAGCGAAAAAGCCCTCAAGTTGTTATCAGTGCAGTCCTGTCTATGAAAACAATGGATGCATCATAAAGTGGCGTAAGTTTACTTCGTATAGAAATACTTCCCAACATTTCTTTCCAAATTTTCCATTCTCAATTTTTAAACTCTAATATTATCTTTCAGATGCCTGAGGATTATTTGCTGTAATTGCTGAATCGTAACTGACACAGGAGAATTCTAACAAACTATGATCATCAGATTTAATTCTGGCAACAATTTTTTTTTAGAATTTTTATTTCTGTACATTTTTATATTTGTAAATAACTTTTTATTTCATCTGGCTTTTAATAAAAATTAGTAGGCATCATGAAGTCTTACAGTATCTTATTTTAGTTTAAAATTCATTGTAAAAGTTCAATACCATAGATAATACATCTAAACTTAAAATATAATTTAATCTCGTAGTTTCATTAACGATAGTCATAAGGTTTGAGTATCGCCAATTCTCAAACCTCGTCCACATAAGCTGATAATGTCGTGAGATTTAGACCGAATGATTTACTTAAACGATGTTTTCATTATATAAATTTTAGACTAAATTGGAAGATTTTTTACATAACTTAAATTATCTTAATGAATTTACAAATAATAATTTTCCAAATAAAGTTTTAAATATATATATTTTACAATTTCAGAAAAAATTTAAATTTCAAATTTATAAAAAATATAAAGTTAAATCATTTTATTCTTCAAGATAGAATTTGTTAATTTATAATCATTTAAGTTATCTTATGACAATTCAAAATTAAATCCTTTATTTAAGGAAGTTTTGAATTTGATCTGATGACTGTCATCTATATTTGTTTATTATTATTATAAAAAAGCATTAAACAAGCAAAAAAAGTATATAATATAAAAGAAATTAAAAAAAGATATAAAAATAAAAAACTTAAAGAATATATACAATAAAAAAGAACAAATTTCTTTAAATAATGCGTTTTTGTGTCTTCCAAATTTTACTTTCAAAATTTAACACCAGATGCCTCTGATGAAGTGAATGTAGTTTGGCTGTACAGTTTTCTGAAATTTGTTTTGGGATTTTAAATTTCAGATAGCTGTCCTGCTATTTGTTTAGTAATATAAGTTCATTTATATTCTTTACATTCTAAATTGCAAATGATTGATTGAAATCTTTGCATTGCTAAACTCGAATTGGTGTCATTTGAGTTTGGCCATCAGAGATATATATATATATATCTAACGGCAGTTTTTTCTTACACTACAGAAAATGTGGGTTTAAATTTCAATCCTTGTTTTCCAACAATTCATAATTTATTAAAACGTAGAAACATATTCATTAAAAAAAAAAAAAAAAAACCTCATTAAAACCTAATAAAAGCTAACCTTAAAGAAACTTATCTTTGAAATTTATATATAATACAAAGAGGAAATTTGACTACAGAACTTTAATGGTATAAATGCTTTACCCATGGATATTGATATAAAGTTGTTTGATGAAAATCAGAGCGGGATGTTACAAACATTTTTACGAAGAAAAGTTAAGTGGCACAAGAAATGTGCATTGAAATACAATTGTACAATGTTCGAAAGAGCAATGTGAGAAAGCGTCGACATCATCGCATGGACGTAAACAACGATCATTTTGTTCCAAAACGGTTTTGTAAGGATCAATGGACCACTTGAGGTTTACGCCCCTATCGACGTCACGTATGACGTAAGCACATGCGGCGAAAGCTTGTGGGATAAACAAACATATAACTTTGTGTGAATTACTTAAAAAATCGTCAATTTTTAATATTTCAAGACGGAGGTTCAGTACTGTGCAGATATTTATTGTAATAATTCTGTAAAAACGCTTGGAATATCCTTCTTTAATTTAAAATTTCCTCTATATCTACACCGGTGAAAACAAATCACATGGCTTTGTTTATCCCACATGCGAAGCAGTAGCCTGGTGGGGTATTTTGTAACTACGAAGCCCCGCCTATCCTCAAGTGCTCCATTAAATTATATCCTTCTTAGAAAATATATTGCTGTTGTCTTCTTCAATAGGCGATAATCAACTCTAAATCCAATCTGAAAATTTTGGAAGGCTTACAATCGTTGCATCCAAATCAAATCTTTTAGTTCAGCCTCTATATCTACTAGGATTAACACGAAGCACATGGCTTTGTTTATCCCACAAGCCCAAAAGTAGACTGTTGGGATATTTTGGAACTACGAAGCCCCGCCTATCCTCAAGTGTTTAATGTGACTACATTTCTTGTAGATCAGAAGGTGAGGAAGTGTGCCAGTGAACAAGGAAATAATATTCTACTATCAAAACTTAGTGGTGGGGATTTCATTACTCTGGACGCAAAATACCATGCAAAGTGCTTAGCATGATTGTACAACAAGTCTCGGTGTAGTGAAATGCAAACAACAAGCAGTGGTGTTCATGTATGGGAGGAATGGGTTTTTTTTTTCTTCAGAATTAGTAAATTTTATCGAGAAATCGTTAATGAATTCAAATGAAACACACCCAGTTTTCAAGATGAGTGTCCTGACAAAAATGTACAAGATGCGACTAATGCTGTTATTGGGAGTGGATGAACATCATATGCCTGATGTACACACTTCAAGATTACTACAGAGGGTTCTTGCATACTTCCTGTATATGACGGCAAGCATGTCCGGCAGAGTATTTTTTGACATATGACAAAGCTGATGGTGAGGTCATGCTACAAGCTTGTAAAGATGAAGATGCACTTGCTTTATTGCGTGTTGCGAAAATACTCAGAAATGTTTCAACACAGGAACACATTCAATGGTGATTTAGATTATGAATCCAACACAAATCTGTTCCTCGCTCCCTACTTGCTGTCGTGAATATGCTATTATATGGAGCCAATATTGAAGCCAATGAAGTTGTTACCCAACCATCTCTAACCATATCGCAATTGCTTTGCTTTAATATACAGTCCCGAAAGCCAACTGGTAATATATTAAGATATCAAACTGAAAGAGAAGCCCTTTGCTGTTTATATGGGTCTTTCCATTTTTGGGAAAACTCGAAAAAAAAGAAATCGTGGATAAGTTGAATTCACTTGGACTGTCGATCTCATATACGCCTGTACTTGAACTCTCAACAGCGACGTGTGAAGTTGTAAACGTTAAATTCCAAGAAGAAAAGATATTATGCCCATCAAAATTACGCGAAGGAATCTTTACAATTGGGGCATACGATAATAGACCACAATCCAAGCAGTTCAACCTCCGAAGGTTCCTGTAATGGAACAAGTATATCCATATTTCAAAATCCTACACCTGATTGTTTAGGAACAGTAAGGCCTACACAAGATATGCAGTATAACATAAGTATCTTGACCAAGCGAAGAGTGCCCAGTCTTCCAGAAGAATTTGAAGTAGTCAAGCCAGCATTCCTTCCTTCGAAAGAATCTAATATTAGAATATAATATCTAATATTCCGATGTTACATCGAAACATGTTGTCAACCACTACGATAGATGACAAGAAAGGAGAAATCGCATGGCTGAAACACGTTATCAGTAACGATACCAATATTAGACTTGAAGCATCATGGGCTGCCTACCATGCAAGTAGTAAAAAAAACTCCAATTGATTTCATTCCAGGAATTTCAACACTTTTACCACTATTTTACGAGGATTCGTCGTCAATAGCTATGATTCAGCATGCGATGAGCTTAATTAAACAAGTTAAACAAATTTCTCAATGGAAATCGAATTCCTGTCATGGCATTGGACCAACCATTGTTTGCGCTAGCAAAACTAATTCAGTGGAATAATCTAGACATACATGGGTGAAAACAAGTTTGTGGTGATGTTTGCTGCATTTCACATCGAGCAAGCTTTTCTTAGAGTTTTAGGTCAGTGTATGTCAGGAAGTGGATGGAGTGGTGCAATTGCTCACGCTGATATTGCAACTTCTAGTGCTGCTGAAAATTATCTGAAAGTAATCCACGTGAAAAAAGCCAGAGGAATTTGTTGCATTGATGCTTACCAAGAAGCAGATTCCGAGCTTGAATTTCAGACATTGTGTAAAAAACCAGGTGACGAGTGTCTTGTTCAAATATTGGCAGCTTTGTCTTAATATGGAAATCCTCTTGCTTCTCGTTGTTCGATCAATCAGAAGGAAACCACATCTTGTTTCGTGAGTGTTTGAAAGAAATGATGCCTTGGTTTTTTCGCTTGATCATCATCATTATGCACGTTGGCTAACAATCCATCTGAAAGACCTTTATGATGCAGAGATTGAACTACCAGACATACATCGTTCATTTCTTGCTGGACAGTTTGTGATAAGAAAATCAAATAGAATGTTCTCAGCAATCAGTGTAGACCAAGCACATGAACAAAACAACACAGTAGTTAGAGGTGATGGCGGTGCAGTAGGGTTGACACAGGATCCATCGGCACTTAGGCGTTGGATGCTTTCTGGACCAGAAATTAGTCGATTATTACAAGAGTTTGAGAGTGGCATTCAGCTACAACCTAATCAAAATAATCGACTCCATCATGAGCAGTACCATTCATTTCAAGTCAAATATGTTCCTAAGGTTCGAGCACTTTACAGCACATTAAAAAGAGTTAGGAAACATTTTTAGAAAATGATATTGTCATCGACCGCAGGATTATTGTACACAAGCAAGTTAATGCAATAGTTTCTTCAGCAGAGTCAACTGGTGTTGAGCTATTCCACAATTTCATTGAGGAACGACTAGTAAAAAAATTTTCAACAATATTTCAATCTTTGAAAAAGAACAACGTTCCCCTGTTCAGTACTCCTGAGATGAGCTTTAGCAAGAAAAATAATACACAAGATTTTAAAAACAGACGTCCAGCTGTTTTCCAGACTCTTTATAGTTACAGAATCGTCATTTAGATATGAAGAATTTTTTCAAACATATCCACCTGCACTTTCCAGTAATGGTCAATTTCGATTAGGCAATAAAGGTGACCTACCGCACATTTTAGATGATACTGTAAACACGAATGACCATGCCTCCCCAGGAACCTGTGATGCTATGGTTTATGATGGTGTAGTTTTTACTAAAATTTTAAAGCCACAAACTTCGAAGACATTTGGTGATTATTACATGAACACATTTCACCCTCACATTTGTAAAGACATTGAAGCTTTCGGATGTCAAAGAATTGATTTCATTTGGGATAAATACGTTACACCAAGTAGCCTATTAAAGGTCAAACTAGAGAGAAGAGGGAGCAGCAACCAGGAGACAAGTGCTTTCACATATAACTGTACCTAAAAATTGGCAAGGCTTTTTGAGAAATTCCAATAACAAAGAGGAGCTCTTCAGTCTATTTAGAACCTTAGCTATAAATACCATCACTTACGTACAGGTAGTAACAACGTCAGATGAAGACGTCAAAGGAAATATTAATGCACAAACTTCCCTCATTGGTGTTACTTGTCCTGGTCATGAAGAAGCGGACTCAAGAATAATACTGCATCTCCTGGACATGGTGGAAAACGGCTTCAGGAATATTTGCATACGCACTGTAGATACCGATGTCTTAGTTTTAGCAATTGATTATTTCTTTACCTTGTCAACAGCGGGTCTGGATAAACTTTGGATTGCTTTTGGAACAGGAAAGAATTACAGATTTATTCCAGTTCATGCTATAGCTGAAGCTATTGGAAGGAAAAAGGCCAGGATTTCATGCCTTCACAGGCTGTGATAGCATTCCTAGTTTCACAGGAAAGTCCAAAAAATCAACTTGGAAGACATGGATGCTCTTCAAAGAGGCTACTACTGCATTTTCATTTATCTCACAATCACAAAATTCCATTCCTAATAAAATTTTAGACATTATTGAAAGATACATAGTACTACTGTACTGTTCAACTAGTGACAACGTAAGTGTTAATAATGCAAGACAAGAGTTGTTCATGACCAAAAATCGTCCACTTGCAAGTCTGCCACCGACTAAGAGCCCTGACACATGAGGCGATTTCAGTCGCGCGATTCGAGTCGCGCGATACAGTGAGAACATAGATTTCAGTTGGAGCGGTCACACGTAGTCGCGACTCGCACCAAATCGCGCGCGGTTTAGAGGGGAGGGTCGACCACCGGCGACTCTGCGAGCGACTTTTAAGTCGCGACTAGACTGTCATCCACTGTTTTCTATACAGCCTGTCACACGACGCGACTTGAGAAGCGGCGACTTTAGAATGGAGCTTGACACTGAAGCCTTCATTTACGAAATTAATCAATGTTTCAAGTCCTTTATCTGACATAGAACTTTTTTGAAGGGAACAAGTTCTCATTATTTGTACTCAATATTGAGAATTTTTTTATTTTATTTTGTAATATTAAGTATATTTATTTGTAGTTGTATATTAAATATATTAGGACTATTTGTATTTTTTTTGTCATTAAGTTTATTTCATTCGACATAATTTAATTAGGTTCATATTCCCTGAATACCTTCTTTTTTTTTTTTTTTTGATCCTGGTGTTTTTTTAAATAAATAAATAAATAAATACATGACTAATTTTTCTTCTGGTGTAACTGCATTTCTCATGATGGTGTCCTGACGGGTATACTATTTCATAGTATATTTAAATATTTTTAATTATATATGCAATAAAAATAAGGCTCACTTAAAGCCCTTGCAAGGCACTCGCCAACCAATGAACTTATTAATCGCATTAAATATTAATTAAACCTTATTCATTTATTAATTAGATCAGTATATGAAGCCTTTTTCACAGATAGTTGCTTTCAGCTTATCCTTCCTGACGCGAAATAGGTGTACTACGATGATACTAATTGTAATAAATCCTTTCAAACAACAACAAAAAAAAAAGACAGATAACATAGAATTATGTGAATTAGTTATACTTGATAACATTAAATGTTTGAATAAAACATTTTGCAATAATTACATATTATTTCTAAATATTAGAAGTATAAAAATGAATTTCACTAACTTATTGATAAATGTTGCTAATTGAGTTGAACTAATTCATATAATAATTCTAGTTGAAGTCAATATAAATAGTGAAGAAATAAATTTTGATAATACACCAGATTTTTAATAAAACTTATAAATTAAGATCAAATTCTAGAGGAGTCCTATAACTTGAGAATCACGCAATTTGGTTTCAACAGCTATGAGCTAGTCTTGGCAAGACCTTTTTAATAAGGTATATTATTTGTGTCATTAAGTGTAAATTATTAGGCATAAATGTATTAGATTCATTTTCCCTGATTACCATCATTTTTCTTTTTTATTCTGATGATTTTGCTTTTTTGCATCAACTAAAACTAATTAAAATCTCGGGTCGCGAGTAAAATCGCGAGTCAAATCTCGTCTGAAATCGCCTCGTGTGACCCCCGCAATCGCTACAGCCGGAAGGGTCGCGACTCGAATCGCGCGACTGAAATCGCCTCGTGTGTCAGGGCTCTAAGGGTGCATTACAACAACAAGTATTACATAGTGCTTTCCAAGCTGGACACATTTGAGGACAAGCAAACAAACGCGCAATATGTGCACCATCTCCAAACGATTGGGGATGGAAGTTGCATGATGATTCTTGGCAGCTGAAATGGTCGGAGTTACCAGAAATTTCTAATTCCTGCAACGAGCTTATCAAATGTATGTGCAAAGTCTGCAATAACAACTGTAGCTTAGAAATGTTGGTTTATCTAGCACACTATTGTGCAAATGCAAGAACGAATGCGAAAAATGAAGTAGTGTCGGTGTAAATATTTAGCATAACTTAGACTTTTAAAGTGCATTTTTTTTTATTGTTAATACTAAAGGTATATGATTAACATTTCATGTAAATACATTTACATTTAAAACATTTTTGGTGTGCTTACGGGTATATTAAAAGTATATACATTCTGTGTGTAACCTTTTGTGCGAACCATATTCGACAAAAAAGCATCTACATTAACATTTAGTTTATTTGGCATATGTAAAAAAAAATCCTTGACCTGAAAAACATATAAATCGATATACAGCACTCTTTTGCATGATATGTATCACAAAAGGTGTAGCAAAATCAAAACACGGGTAGCCATTTTGAACCGTTGCCGCCATCTTGGATTATAGTCACTTTGGGCGATGCCTCCCCATCTTATTTTCATTGTATAGCCATAAACTACATTCTCAACAAAGGGAATATTCTTATCACAATTTGCATTTTTTTCATGATTTCTGTCGTGTAGCACCTGAACTTGGGACCGATACAGTCATTATATGCGAAGGCTGAGGACAAAATGAAGATGGACTCAATGCATTTCCTACGGAAATCGGGAACACAGAAATCTAATATAGGGGGGGGGGGGGTTCTGTAAATTTATACAATGATGAAGAGTTGAGTGATGTTGGTAAATAAGGTAGTCCGGATTTCTGTTGTTATGGCTCTACGGAAGCAGGTCGGATATAGACTTGGGGGATCTCTCCAATGAACATGCTCTGATGATTTTCACACTTCCTTGACATCCATGTTGAACTCCTTCTTCAACTCGTAAGGTAACTCTGAATGGTGCAGGAAGCTGAAGAAGTGTTTATAATATTGTAAGGTAAAGCCGAAAAAATGTCCGAATAAAAATCAATAGAGACGTATTGTTGATTCTTCTTAGTAAGGTTAATGTTGGAGTCTCAATACAATAAAAATAACTAAAAGATAGCAAACAACGAATTCCAGAATTAAAAGCCCTGCCCAAATTGCACAAAACACAGAATAACGATGGGTAATTTCCGATAAGGTCAATTATAAATTGTGATAACTCTGTTTTAAAATTATTATCAGATTGTCTCTATAATAGAATAAAAAAATTGAATAAAAAAATTGTTTCCAGATACAATGTCAGAAACCAAGTGAATTTATTCGAATAATTAGGCCGCAGCAAATAACAGACGATTTTGAGCTATTTTCACTAGACTTAAACACATTGTTTACATCTAAGGATCTTATTTGTACTTCCACTCAACATATTATAGATAAAAATCGCTGGATAAAAATCGCTTGCCCGCATTTAACTCCGAAATAAGTAACCCGGTGCCCTTTACAGTGAAGTCTGAGTGAACCCTAGGGTCCGTCTGGAGGAGAAATAACACTAGGCAACAAAATTAAACTTTTTCTCTGTATCTTTGATGAAAATAGTTGATCTTTTTGTTCTCGAGCGTGCTAAACATGAAAATGGCCATTAAAAGGAATGTTTAGCTCTAGTTTTTTAGATATCTCAACTTATTGTAATTATTCTTAAAAGCATAATGCATGTATTTATCATAATGTTTCCCCTCGGAGGAATGTCTTTGAAGACGCAATCGCTTTGCCTGCCTTTGTATTCTGTTGCTGGTGATTCTCTGATGAGTGTCCAGCAGTAATCTGCCAACAAATCTGGATTCTGCAAGTGTTTTGATAATAACGTTACCTTTTCCAGGTTCAAGTGATGGACGCATAGGCCATTCCTTCTGTTTGTAGTCGCATGCCCTTGCACGACTGTCCCACACACACAAAAAGCAACAGAATTTGGTGTAAGCCAAGTAATACGGCAATGACTTTCAGATCACCGGAAATGTGCCACTTAAACTTCTCATAGTTTACTCTGCATAACAGTTGCTTCATATTGTCATAGGTTTCCTTCATGTAAGCTGCGTAACCAATTGTTACAGATGGAAACAAGTTACCATTGTGTAGAATACAGGCTTTAGACTTATCTTTGATGAACAATCTCCTATGAATAATCTTCATTCATCCCTTTTATAGTCAATTTTCAGAGCTGTCGTGAGACCCTCAATATCACTGCAAAATACCAAGTTATCCTGTTTGGTGAAAAACGGTAGAAATGGAGTGTGGCTTTCACGGAACACACTGACATTTACCGATTGGTCAAGACAACAGTTCTGATTTACCTTTAGGCAATTCCAAATCTCTTACCAGATCAACTGTGTTACTTTGTGTTGCTGTGTAGACTCCTCATTACACTGGAAATCAGGATCTTTCGATGTACTCGGTTTAGAATGCATTAGAGTCACTGCTGTCCTCGTCACTAACTGTATAAGAATCAGATGGGATGGGAACAGATAGTCCATCTCCATGAGGCACTCGACGCATAGCTGATCTTATGTTAGGATACGTCAATGCTGAATTTTTCTTTGAAATACCATATTTTAAGGGAGTTGCAAAAATAACAATCATTTACGTGGTTTAATGGTTCTCTCCAGGTCATCGGAATAGCAAAGCCCATTGACGATCTTTTACGATTCAACCATAAACCAACACCTGTGGCACAAGATATGCAACATATATGAGAGTCTCTCCCCTCCCCTTCTCTGTTGCCGGGCAGTGCGGATAAAAATAGGCTTCCAACACTGCATGATGTGAAGTAAGAGAGTTAGAAATGCTATGCTGTTTAAGGTACATGGGATTTCCGTGGCAATTTCAAGACAGGCAAAATGAATTCTTAGCACTAACTGATTCTGAATCCCATCCCCCGTATCTATGAAACTAGAGCTAATCTGAGATTTTAATGGTCATTTTCGTGATAAGCATGTTCGATTTAGTAAAGATCAAATGGTTTGGTTCAAGATACATTTTCTCTGTTGCCTAGTGTAATTATCGTGGAAAAATCATCGATCGTCACTGGGTATTATTACTGATTTATTAATTATAACTGACCTTATAAAACTCTGCAACTGATTTATCAAATTTCAGCACATTTAAGAAATCTATAATTTTTCAATGACTTTCAAAAAACATCTTCTTTATTCACTCAAAATATTTCGTTCCTTTAAAGTAGAACTCAATTAGACATAACTCTAAATTCGTTACAAATACAAGAATTGGAAATTACAACAATATAATAACCGATGTCGCGCTTAATACAAATTTCTGTTCAATTGACTATACAAAAATTTAAATTTAAAATTTACGTAATGTATGAATAATCAATTTCGTGCACATAAATTTTAGAGATAGTAGATAACAAAAAAAAAAAATGTAAAGCATTATTCTAAATTAATGAATAAAGTAATAAAGAAAAGAAACTCAGCACTTGCATAAAAATAGAAATTGCCTTTCTGATTTGATTTCGGGAAGGAATTGGGAACGGCCGTTTCGTCCTCCTACGGACTCATCAGCCCAATCCCCGCCTTCCCTTAACAGAATCAGAAAGGCAAGATGTTGCCTTTTGTTGTTTGTGGGATCACAGCCAGGTTGGCGGTTGCTTTCACTAACAAGATTTTGCCTTTTGATTCTGTCAACGGAGGGCGGGGATTGGGCTGATGAGTCCGTAGGAGGACGAAACGGCCATTCCCAATTCCTTCCCGTAATCGAATCAGAAAGGCAATTTCTTTTCTTATGCAAGTGCTGAGTTTCCTTTTCTTTATTACTTTATTCACTGATTCTCACAGCACGTTAAATCTCTTTTTTTTTTTTACATTATCCTTAATTAGTTCAATTTTTTTGAATGAATAAATGAATTAATTCCAATCAGTTATTTGATTTCCACTTTTCCACTATTAATACTGATGTTCTAAAACTAAAATCCCAAATTAAAGTCGGGCAATTAAAATTAATAACGTAATTAAAGAAAAATACTAGTCTTATCTTATATGATTACTGAAATGCAGCCTCAGATCGTAAGGTTTTAATTCCTCAAGACAATGGACTCGAAAATTATAGAGATTTAGACACTAAAAACAAAAGATAAAACATTGAAATAATTATCCCTCAGCTGAAGAACAAATACTGGATACTAATTTTTAAATTATAGATAAGTTAAATTTTTTGAATGAATAAATTTATTCCAATGAGTTGTTTAATTTTCAAATTTCCATGAACACTAAATTTTCTAAAATTAAAGTCGGGCAATTAAAACAAACAGCATTATAAAAAAATAAAAAACAATATGCGAATCAAAATCAAAACTTATTAGAAAACTTATTAGCAACCATTTACAGTAAATGAAATACAAATAATTTCGTAATATTTGATTTGAAAAGATCATACATTATTATTAATGAAATTAAGTATATTTTGATTTAGAAGATGTTCATTACAAAATGAAAAAAAAAAAAAAGATTTTAAATATCGTCTAAATATTAATAATGGTAAAACGAAAATTACTAAATACGGAGTTTCACAAGGCTCTAATTTATGACCGCTTTTATTTATTACTAGCCGGGTACTGTCGCTTCACTCCGGAACCCTTGCATATGTAGCATTAAAAAAACAAACTTCATTTATTTAGCAAATTAATATCCAGATCGGAGAATATACAACTTCCAAGCCCGTTGTAGCTTCTCCGCAGGTGTATTGCGGGTTGGCGTCAAACACCTGGGGTTGTCAAAAAAGCATGTTTTTACCTGTCACGGGTGTGACTTATATGTAATAGCTACAGAGCTCACGATTATCCGCCAGTGCCGCGAAAAAATTTTTTATTACGAATCTCAAAAAAAAAAAAAAAAAACAATTTTAATCCAAGCCAATAACAGGGAAATACAATAGACCCTACAGTGCGAAGGTCGAGAATTATTAACAGGTTTATTGTGCATCGTAATCCTATAGACCTTCTCGGAATTTGTGGATGCAAACGTAGATCAAGGGGTTTCTGCTTTACTGTACATTTTTTAAAAGTTTTACATATTATGTTTTTTGTACAATAAAACGTAGTTTTTAATGGTGGGATTTTTTTTTCGTGTTTACATCTCATTTTTAGTCTTTTTTCGGGTTATCCGCGAAGCCCTTGCCACCCAATTCCGCGGATAATCGGGGCTCTGCTGTATATAAAAAACACGCGCCTTATTCGAATGCAACGTTGTGTCAAAATTTCAAAGCAATCGGTGAAGAACTTTCGGAGATTTAAGATTTTGAACAAACGAACATTTACATTTTTATTTATATAGATTTACATGAATCATCTGTTTTTCTTAATTAGAAATTCATTCTGCTTATTTATAATTTATTTTGCAAATACTGATCGTACATTTGCAAATAGAATAATTCGAAACATTTCAATATTCGTTATTGAATTATAATAAGTTACCAATAAACAAAAAAAATTATTTGAATAAAAAAAAAAAAAGATAAAACCCATAATTTGTTTTCATTAACATTCTTGCTTACATAAAGTAATAATTGCAAACCATTCAATTAATGATTTTTAAGAAATAAAATTAATAATTTTTTTCCATGGTATCCTCAGATCACTATACTGTATTGTAGGCAACTTTAAATTCAGTAAATGAAATTAAATTTAACGTGCGTACAAGATTATTGCCGTGCCGGCGTGGTCGTGTGGCCGGTGTGCCGGTACCCGGGTTCAAATCCCGGTCGAGAGCATGGATTTTTCAAATTTCTTTTATATGTTTGTCAGCCTCTTCTTCATAATTCCGACATAATTCCATAATGGCGTCCAGAGGAAGGCAACGGGAAACCACCTCAGTATCTTTCCCTAGAAATTCTCGGGAGTCTGCTAGGAGTTCGCCATATTGGGAACACTAGCGCTCCCGGGAACATGGATGCTTCGCTACAAAGCTCAAACAGAATCAAAAAAAAAAAAAAAAAAACAAGACTATTACATAACAGAAAAAACAGAAACGCAAATAACTAAACAAATTCACTGAGAAAATTTTAAAACCAAAATAAGCTCAGGGAATTTTATTTAGTTCTGTGCGTTTCTGTTTTTTTCTGTTATGTATTAAATTCAGTGGGAGACATTTTTCTAAAACATAGAAATGAAACCACTTCAAAATTTTTTATTTATTTATTTTGCAATCTTTGAATGTTATTAAGGTGAGATGGAAGTCTTAAGTTCAAATTGAATGGGTGAGTTGAAAAAGATACATATTCCACAAATGTAAACTTTTGGAAAACTAAAAAAAACAGTTTTTTAAGAAAACTAATTTTTATACAAAAATTTTTTCTATTATCGATTTATACCTTTAAGTGAAGCGAACTCATTATGCTTTTTAAATATATAGAAATATAACTTTTTATAGCATAAAACTACGTAAATATGTTGAGGAATATGTTCCTTTTTCAACTCAATGTTTTTTTTTAAAAAAGAAAAACTCATAAAATTTTATTTTTGTGTATTTTATGTTACGTAATGTAATATTATATCAGGCCATGTATTGTGCTTTGTAAATGTTTAGATATATAAATTTTTATAGCATAAAACAATGTAAATGCGTTGAAGAATATGTTCCTTTTTCAACTCAATGCTATTGCGGCTTTGAGTTGACAACAATACATATTCCTGGAATATGTCCCTTCTTCAACTCAATCATTTTTACAAGGCTCTGGAAAGCAGACTTAAAATTGAGAAATATGTTTCTTTTTCTGTTTAATGGATATACATACGTGTAAAGAAGAAAATGGCTATCTCAGTTTAATTTGTGGAATATGTACCTTTTTCAACTCATCCATTCAATTGTTCTTTAAGTGTTAAAAAAACAACTACAAATGATTCCTATTCTCCTATTCTTGATCGGCTAATTTTCTGAAAGAATTTCAGTTCTACTAAATTATTTTAGCTTAAAAAAAGCTTCCAATTCCGATTCTATGAATAAATGAAGTAATATTATAATAACTGAATTCAAGATTTCGTTTACTCTCTCAATAGTTGAATTTAATAAAAAAAAAATAGAAAAAGCATAAATCGAAACTTAAATCCGAGTCTAGTATCTCCTTAGCAAAATTTAGGGTTTATTGCGAAATGAATATAATGCACCCCAAAAACGGAGGCATTTATTTATTAAAGGACATCATTAGAGAAGCAAATGACACGAAAATGGAAGTTGTCTGAATATGCAAATGAGATACAGAATCCATTTATCGGGATTGAGCAGGATGTGACACGTGGACATTCGCATGTCAAACGTGGAAAATGTGTCGCACATTGACTGTTCAGTAGGTGTATGATCACCTAACACTGCTACAACACACTGACAGCGATGAGGCATGGAGAGGATCCAGGAGCTGTGGAAGTGCTAAGGGAGATGATTGGTGACTGGCAACACGTCTTCCTAGTTCATCCCAAGCGCATTCGATGGGATTCAGATCTGGAGAACGTGAAGGCCAGTCCATGCGCTCGATTCCAACCTCTTGCCACATGTTGTTGACGAGATGCATTATCGTCCATAAAAAGAAAGTTTGCCTCAACTGCTCCGGCGTAGGGTACCATTAAAGGCTATAGAATTTCATTCCGATATCTTACAGCATTCACCGTTCCATTTCTAACAACATGGAGGTCGGCCGACCACCAATGCTGATGCCTGCCCACACCATAATTCCACCTGCACCTTTCTTGCACGAAAGGTGGATTCTCCCGTGTTCCACGTTCACACCAGATCAGGGCATGACGAATGTCAGTCAGCAGGCTGAATCTTGACTCATTACTGGAGGGAACCGTGGACCATTCTTCACGGGTCCACGGAAGATGCAACTCAGCCTCATCTGCGGGTTCTGCGATGTTCAGCAGTTAACGGAATGCATACCGTTGATCGCCGGGCATACAGTCCACTGTGTCGGAGTAGATTTCGCACGGTGTCAGTACTGTTCGTCCACTAACAGCGAGAAACTGTCCCCACAGCTCAGTCTCATTGCTTCGCCGGTTTCTTCGTGCTATTAGCGTCACGTAGCGATCTCTTGCAGTAATGGCACGTGGGTGGCACTGCTTTGGTCTTCTTCGTACTGTGCCAGTCTCTCTGAAGCGATTCTAGAGTCTGCTAATCACTCTTTGGGAGGTTCCAACAACTGCTGCCACTGTTATATGTGTTTGGCCAGCTTCAAGAAGCCCTATGACTTTCCATGCTTCAGATTCTGGTAAATCAGTTGCAGGGGAATTTTCAGATGACACTCAACGGTTCTGCTACTTGTTTTTGATCCAGAAAAGTGGAGATAACCCAGCAGCGCCAATCTCTTTTTACAGGGTTGTGAGCAAACATGCAAATTAACGTTTTGCATCACATTTGCATATTCAGATAACTTTCGTTTTCGTGTCATTTTTTCTGATGATATTCTTTAAAAAATGCCTCTGGTTTTTTGGGTGTATTATATTTATTACACAAATCCTCAAAATTTTGTGGAATCACTGGAATATAAAGGGAAGGTTTGGTAGAAGTTAGAAGTCCACCCCCCATTTACATCCAAAAAAGGACCACTTTTTTTTTTTTTGAAAGAACAGTGCTTACCTTTTTTTATTTTATCATTATTATTATTGTTATTATTCTAATCCTAATCTTAATACAAAACAATTTATAAAAGAGTTAGATCAAGTATTACAAGATAAAAAAAAAATTGGAAAAACTGCATCATACTGGGAGATATAAATATTGATTTATATAAAATTGAGGAAAATAAACAAGTCAAAATTTATTTAGAAACCTTAGGTTACACAGGCTTTAAAAATTGTTTATTTGGTACAACTAGATGTGGGAATACAACTGTTAAAGATAATGTTAACAGATTGCATATTCTATGCTAAATAGACTGGTAAACTAAACTAAACTGGCGCTGGCAGAAGCATGTCTTAAACTCAATAAATAAAAAAATCGGGAAAGTTTCAGTTGCTTTGTTTTGCATACATAACAGTCCGAGAATGGAGTCGGACGATCGAGAAAAATGACGTCAGACCAATCACAGAGTGTTTTTATTTTGATGACGTCAGGGCACCATTTCTGTCTTTTCAAAGGCGATTTCTTGAAAAAAAAACTTAAAATTGAGCCGAGATTTGTAGGATGGTAAACTTTTGAATGTACATTAATGGAAATATGTGATTTTCATTTAAGAGAATTGTTCCCCTTGCGGAAAAAATTCAGGTGTGAATGTAAAAAATGCAGCTTTATCGAAATTTGACATCCAAATGTTTTATATAAAGAAAGTAATATTACGACGATTTTTTCATAGTTGTCTACCTTTATATTGCCTAAAAAGTTGTAGCACAGTCTCTATTCATGACTTTCAAAAAATTTTTCATTAATCATAATATCAGTTAATAATAATATATAGAGGTAGCTTTAAAATATTTATGTTGTGCTGGATACGCTACGTTCTTTTCGCAAGGGATGGCTTCAGTTCGATCAGACCATGTTTTCACCACATGTTTGCGGTCTTTTGCAGCTGTCACAGATACACTAAAACTATCAGTATTCTCATATCCTCCTTGTAGATCGTCAACAAAGCAATTATTTTTTAAGTCTCCACCTACGCTCCAACCATATTCCTCGTACTGAACTTTTTGAAGCAAAATCACCAAAGTTTGGTATTTTTCTTTCATGTGGACAATCTACTCAACAGATATCGAAGGGAGCTCATTAACCCTGTGAAATCGAACTGCTTTCAAGCTTCCACTAGAGGAATCAATGAAGGGTCTCCACTGTCATTGTTTAAGCAGGTTTATCGTTTTAAACAGTAAGTCATTGTTTTCGAACATGTGTTACAGCAAATTTTTGGGATCCAAACTTTATCTTAGTCACTAATCTTACAGCTGAAATAGACATGATAAGCCTTCTGTAAAATTGTTAAGAGAACCTTTCTCTGCGGTTTGAAAGTGATTTCCACAGATATGTAGCAGTAGCTGTCAGATTGATTAAGTTAACTTTGCTATGTATTTCTGATGATAGAATACCAAGTTACTAAACTAATGCTATTATTGAGCACCAATCGTCTGTTCCATGATAATTATCCAAATGTTTCATAAAAGTCCCCCTCATAAAAATGAATCGAAAAGGCATTTGTTTGTTTTGTTTAGTCTTGTGTTGGGCCTAACAGTCATTTTAAGTTAGGTTTTTTAGTGTTTCATTTTAAATTACTAAATGAAATAATGTAAATTTCAAAATGTATTCTGTTGATTTTTGAAGATATCTCGCTGGTTATTGAAACTCACAGTAATGGAAGCTACAGCCGTGCTGGCGTGGTCGTGCGGTCTCGGCGGCGGCCAGCCGTGGCGTCCAATGCGCCAGTACCTGGGTTCGGTTCCCGGTCGTGGCATGGTTGTTTCTTTCGTCTTCTTCTGTGTGTTGTGTCCGCTGGGGACCCGAAATCTGCTCTGTAGGTAGTGGTCCCCATTTGTCTTCTATATGTTACAGGCTATAGTAATGGAAGCTACAGTAATGGTGGCAGCGTGACTACAGCCCACCAAGCGATAATTTAACAATGTTCCCCCCCTCCCCTTTATTTTAACGCCTCGCCACCGGTTGGTTTCTTTTTATTTAATTTCTGGTCACTGAGTTTTGTGCTTAGCCTTTGAAAAAAAAAAAAAACCTAAACTGCAGAATACGGCACCCCGCACAAGAATACATCGCCGGCTGCCTTGTTACTTAACAATTAAGTTCAATATAAGTGTTACCTCAATTTACTTAACGATGTTTATATTGAAAGTACTATGTCCTGCGAACGGTTCCTTTACCACCAGCCTGGTACCGTAATCTCCGGTTTCCCCCCCAAAAAAAACAAAAAAACAAAACAAAACAACTTACATAAGCCATTGTTTTTAAAGTATTCAGGATGATCTAAGTTCCCAAAATGGAAACGTCCAATCAGGGTGTTTTGACAACATGATCGTCAAGAGAATAATGAGGCGAATACTCTCAAAGGCGAAGTCTCAAATTAAAGCATCAGTGTTATATATTATAAATAGAAAGCCCAAAATAGATTATGTAATTTATTTTGGACATAATAATTTTGGAAATGGAAAGAAAAAAATGTAATTGGTAGACTTAAATAAATTAATTGCACTTCGGCAATAATACATAAAAACAGGCTTATATTTTAATTCTACTGATTATTATTATTATTATTATTATTATTATTATTATTTTATAAAAGTTACCTTAATGCCAAAACCATTCTAAGAATTTTCAATTTTTATTTATTCTTTTCTAGGATGAAGTTGCACGAGCTGTCTTAACGTCAGGAATTTAAAAAGAATATTTATTTTTGTAATTAGCATAAAACTTTACTTATTTTAAAATTAAATTACTAAAAAAATAACATATACTATAATATAGAAAAGCATGAAAGGATAAATTTATTCTAATGAATTAAAACATTACAAGATTATTATGAATTATTAAAGATATTTCAACTGTAAGACCAACAAAGGCTCAAAATTTCAATTAAGAACACAATTTAATTACATCACAGGATATACACAATAAATCTTTAAATTACTGTACATTTTACAATAAGTTTCGTACAAATAAATAAATAAAATAAAAAGGAAGAAAACCGTTCTGGCATGGTCTAGACGGCGCGGCGGTCTGCCGTACGGCTGTTGTGTCGGAACCTGGGTTCGAATCCCGGCATCGGCATGGCTGTTTCTTTCTTCTGTGTTTCGTCCATTTCTACCTGGGACTTATGTTATGTTATGTTATGTAGTGAATGTTGGTGGCAGAGAAGCCAAGCACTGCGACCTGAGGTCTATTGTACTATCCCACGGAAATAAAGACAGATGGAGAGAAAGACTGAGAAAGTATGGTGGGAGAAGTGCAGGGGAAACGGGAGAACCCCGAGAAAACCTGCCCAGCGCGTACCTGGGACTTATTATCTCAGTGTTATTCTGGACTTGACCTGAATCTCGACCCCCTTGTCAAACTTTACTAGTTCCACCGTGACGGTCGTCGTACGGGGCTATTGCCCGTGGTCCTTAGTTGGCCCAAATCGACGTGAAGAACAATGAAGAAAATCAGATGAGAACCTTCTTAATTGGGCTCCATAAGAAATCACCGAAGTCAGACAATTGTTCACCTAAAATTAAAGAAAATAAAGCCAATATTAATTGGGTACAAGTACGTATGTAAAGATATCCTAGAATCCTTAACTACAGAAGAAAACTGAATGCAAGCAATACCACATACTTAAGATCCTGACTCAACCAATTGCAAACCTTTCTTTTATATATTTCTTTTTCCAATGCACCTTAAATTCCTGAAAATTTAAAAATGAACTTGTGAAGCATCTGGGATTTCTATTTTCTTATTTTTAATTTTCAAAATATTCCGTTTTTTTGGGTGTTTTCGAGGTATTACTCGGTATTTTCAACTCAAAAAAATTTGACGAAAACCTGAAATGATAAAAAATCTGTAAAATAATGTTTTGTATTTACAATATTTATTATTAGTGCAACAGTTAATTCTAAATAAAATAAAAATCGTTTTTGAGTCCAAATAAAAAAATTTCAAAATATCAAAAAAGTAAAATTAAAATAAAAATACAAATAAAAATGGCAAATTTTCGGAAAGTTACATGCTTCTCTTTTTCAAGCCTAATATTAATGATTTTAAACAATTTACAGATGTCATTTCGCATGTTAACAAAACATTAAATTTTCCTGAATAGATTCACAGTATAATATTGTAATAAACAATAACATCATCATAAACAAACAGAATAAAACCAAGGTCAGCACATGAATAAATTGCCTTTCTGATTCAATTACCGGGAAGGAATCGGGAACGGCCGTTTCGTCCTACAGGGGACTCATCAGCTGCTAATAAAGCATTTAAACAACCCAATCATCCTAAATCTAATTCTTCAAATCTGAAAATACAGTTTAATATTGTATATAAAGCTTTTAAATAAACCATTATAAATCTAATTCTTCAAATTTAATAATATTTCTGCAATTTATGTTGTATTTTACCAATTCACTTGCCAACTTACTTAACATGAACATCAATTCTTTCATTACTGTTCATGTTTTCACCTTTAGTATTTCTTATGAACATATTTTCTATAATTTTCTTTACTTTTGTATCTTTTTCCAAGTATAATAATTTTACTTCTTTTCTGAAAGAATGATCAAATTTCCTACAGTGTTCAGCCAAGTCTGATTTGTCATTTTGTTTTTTCTTTATGTAATTAATATGCTCAAATACCATCTCTCTTATTGTTCTTTTACTCTCTCCTGTAAAAATTTCTACAATTTAAACATTCAATTTTGTAGACAATATCCTTACTGTTCGTCAAATCACTAGTTTTGAATTTGTGACACAAAACATTTTTTAATTTGTTTCTATATTCTAATATAAAGTTAAAGTTAAAGTTGCGATGAGGCCCAGAGGACCGCGCAAGGCTGCTGGAGGGTAGGCTCCAGATTTCAGAACCTACGGGACAAAGTTGAGGACGGGGGGGTCGGCCCGTCGCTCGCCCGCCTTTAACTCCCGGGAAAGAATGGTACCCATTCTATAGAGGGCTGGGTAGACCCTAGGGCCTGTTTGGAGGAGAAAGAAGCGTGGAAAAATTCCCGTCCTCCATCGAACCCGCTACCTCCAACCCGCAGCCAAGCGCCCTTACCCACTCGGCTACCGGGCCCACATATTCTAATATTATATCATTATTATATTTTTTTACAAATTTTCTTCAATTACACTACTACTATTTAAATAAGGAATTACTACTTTTATCTAGATCTTTACTTTTATCTAGTTCTTTGATTTCTGATGTGTTGTAATCTCTAATTTTTTGATTAATATGAAATTCTCCATAATCATTTTTCTTAAACATTGTTTTCATTTTTTGTAATTCTATTTCAAAATCTTTTTCAACACTTGTAGTTTTATCAATTCTATGAATACAATTTTCAAAGATATTCATAGAATGTTATTTTATGATATCTATTTATTACATCATTTTATGACCTTTTTATTCATGTCCTGACTTAAAATTTAAACCATGATCACTTTGATATTCTATTCTGAAATGTTTCAATTTTAATTGTTTCCTTTTTTTATCAATTTTACATCTATAAAATTTAAACTACTATTTTTTTTCTTTCTCCATTTTTATATCTGGATTTCTATTGCTAATAGCACTAAAAAATTTTCAAATTGTCTGTTTGTTCCAGACCACAAACCAAAATTTCATCTGCATACTGATAGTATAGTCATTCCATTTGAGGAAGGCAGTCCCCTCAGGCGTTAGGACTGAGGACTTGAAAAAACAGGGGTGAAAGGGTATCAGGGTATTGTTACGGAATTAAAAAAAAGGCCTTATGTGATCCTTCTTTTAGTAGTTTGAGAATTCAGCTCTTCGGAAATATAGTTATTAAAGCCGATAATAACGAGGTCAAGCTCTGCCAACACTGTTGTAATCTTTCCTCCCTACCCCCACTTACCTTAAACCCTTTTTCCCCTATTTTTTCAAGTTCTCAGTCCCAACGCCTGAGGGGACTGCCTTCCTCAAATGGATTGACTAAAATCAAAATTGAAATTTGTGCTTTTGATAAATTCATTTTCAAAGAAATTCATAAAAATATTGCTTAGAATACCTGATTTTTT
>JAFIDM010000005.1:11433708-11444364 GCA_023159025.1 Thereuonema tuberculata | reverse complement strand
AGCCTGTATCTATTGAAAAAAAAGAGTAATCAATTGCGTTTGATGCAAATAAAATCTTTAAATCTGCTTATTTCAATTTGTTTTCAATTTAAGCTCATTATATCTTGGATCCTTCTCTAAATCTTAAATTCTCAGGTAGAATACTTGCCAGATTGAAACTAAACTTCATTTAAACTAATTAAACTAATAATTAAACTAATAAATCTTTACATGCAAATCCATTCATAAAATACCATAATCATAATTGTTTGATGAACAATAACAAATTCCAACAGATGCAACTGTGAAACTATAGAAATAATTAATACAAATAGATATTTAGGTTTACTAATTAACGATCAATTTACTAGGAAAACTCATTATTTATATATATTAAACAAACTCAACTCCCTAATATTTATGTTTAAACATATACAAAATATATTTTCTATAAAACATAAAATACTGTTATATAAATCTTTTATTGACTCATTAATAAATTATGGATTATGTTGCTGGATACATTTAAACAATACAGACATTAATAATATAAATAGAACATTAAATAAAATAATAAACTATATAATAAAAGATTATGGTACTTTAACAAAAAATAAAAAAATAAATATAAGAATTAAATACAAAATTCTAATGCCTAGAGAAAAAATAATGTATTCCTTAATAATAAAAAATTTTTACAAAATAAGAGAACAGTATAGAAAAAATAACTTAGAAAATAACTCTAGAAATAACCTAATACAGATTCTTTACTATGAAAATCCAAAAAATAACTTAGGTTTAAGAAACAAAAACAGAATACTATTGAAACTTTTTACACAAATAGAAGATAGTTTAAAACAAAAGGAATTTAATAAAATAAGTGTATTAACAAATTTAGCAAATTTATTTATTTATTTATTTCTAAATTTAAAATTACAGTCCTGCTAGGTTTTCAAAATGAAATCCTGTGATGCAGGTGCTGAAAGTATAAATAATTTATATTTGTAATTTAAAAAGTATTAATCATATAAAATCATATAAAAATTATATAATTACGCAATTATACGAATTATACTTAAATTAGATTCAATTATATAATTATATAAAAATCAATATATCACAGAAATATAAAAAGAAAATCAAATACAAAAAGAAAATTATTATAAATATCATTCATTACAATCAAATTTAAGGTTCCCAAATTATTTTTTACTTATTATTCTAATTACAATTTCTTTCTTTCAATGTTTATACTGTATAACATTACTGTATAACATAATGCTCATACTGTATAACATTAAAAATTTCTAAATCTAATTGTGAAAATAAAACTTTAAATAACAATCTCTCATGCCAAAATTATTCAACTAAAAAAATATATAAACAAAATATCAATACACAAGACCAAAAACACACAAAATATAAATATAGTATATGTAATCAAAAATACCTAAATATTCCAGATAATTTCGCCAAATATTATTTTTTTCAGTATTTGCCTTTTTAATATACTTATTTTATTAAATTTATTTTGTTTTAATTCATTTGTAATTTGCATAAAAATCTTTAATAGAATTCTATTTTTATTTCTCAATCCAAAGTTGTTCTTAGGATTTTCATAATATAAAATCTTTATTAATGTATTTCTAGTAATATTTTCTAAGTTATAATTTCTAATTTGATTTCTAATTTTATAAAAGTTATTTATTATTAAAGAATATAATATTTTTTCTTTTGGCATTAAAATTTTATATTTTATTCTTATCTGTATTTTTTCATTCTTTGTTAATATACAATAATCTTGTATTATGTAATTCATTATTTTATTTAATATTCTATTTATGTTATTAGTGTCTGTATTACCTAAATGTACCCAACAACATAATCCATAATTTATTAATGAATCTATAAATGATTTATATATTAACATCTTGTATCTTATAGAAAAGATACCCTTTATATGTTGAAACAAATATATTAATGAATTAAGTTTATTTAATATATATAAATAATGTGTTTTCCAAGAAAATTGATCATTAATATATAAACCTAGATATCTAATTGTTTTAATAATTTCAATATTTTCACAATTACAACTTTGGAAGTTTATGTCATCATCGAATAAACAATTATAATCATGATATTTTATTACTGGATTTGTATGTAAAAATTTATTTTTTGTTTTCAATATCATTAGTTTTGTTTTTTCACTATTTATTTTCATTTTATTATTGTGTGTCCAAATAATTAATTTATTAAAGTCTTTTTGTATATTGTATTCTGCAGTTTCATAATTTTCATTTATATTTATCAATATGATGTCATCAGCATAAGCAAAAATTTTTGATGTTGATATTGTACTATATAATGTATTTAAGTATAAAATAAATAAAAGTGGTCCTAAGTTTGAACCTTGAGGAATTCCTGTTTTTAATTTATATGTTTTACCTAATTTTGAATTTAAATTAATTCTTATTTTTCTATTTTTTAAATAGTTTTTTAATATTTCTATCATATTGCCTTTTATTCCAATATGAAATAATTTTTCTATCAATATCTTATGATTAATACTATCAAATGCTTTCTCAAAATCTATAAAAATAATATATATATAATAACCGTTATTTAATGCACAATTTATGATTTTTTGGAAATCTTGAAAGAGTTTATCAGTACTTAAATTTTTTTGATATGCAAATTGTTCTTTTTTTAGTAATTTATATTTATACAGAAAGTTATATATTGAATTAGTTAAGCATGTTTCTATAATTTTTGACATATTGGAAAGAACAGAAATTGGCCTATAATTTTTTATATCATCAATTTTTCCTTTTTTATATACTGGAGTTATTTTCGCAGTTTTCCAAATACTTGGGTAAGTTCCATATTCAAACATGGCTTTTATAAGTTCATGCAATATTGCTGCAAATATATCCATATACTTTTTTATATCTTTTACAGCAATATTATCAATACCAACAGTATTTTTATTTTTCATTAATGTAATTATATTTATTATATTTTCAATACTAGGTATATTAAACACTATTGAATTTATTGAAGTTTCAATATCCGTATTATTACTTCTAGTGTTACAATTACATGTACTAACAACTTTACTAAATGTTTTACCAAATAATTCATCAGTTTGCTTATAATTATATTTTTCTATTAATTTACAAATTTTGTTTTTATCAATAGTTTTATGTTCATTATTTTTTATAATATTATTTATTATATTCCAAGTCTTTTTATTATTATTGTAAGTGTTTAGAAATTTATTTTGATAGAATCTTTGCTTTGTTTTTTGTATTAGGTTTTTTAACCAATTACTCTTTTTTCTATAAATTTCTCTATATTCTTTATTTGTTTTATTGTTTTTATGTTTTTTATATAACTTATCTTTTTCCTTAATATGACTATATATTTCATCTGTTATCCATTCATGTTTATAATTTTGTTTTTTATTATTTTTAGTTTGATAATGATATGCATGGTTTTCTCTATATTTTTCTTTATTACTTATTTGTTTTTTAGATTTATTTATAATTTTTACAAATTTATTTATTATTTTATTTGGGTCAATTATTTGCTTATTTCTTATATTATTAAGTAAGTTTTCTGATTTTTCAATAAATAATTCCTCATTTATTATATTATTGTGTCTTCTGAATTTTTTAAGATTTTGATTACTTTTACTTAATTTTTGATTAAATATTTCTAACATTATTATATAATGATCTGATATTTCTGTTTGTATAATATTACTTTTAGTATCTTTATTTTTTAAATTAATAAAACAGTGATCTAAGCATGTTGAAGTATAAGATTTTATTGTCTGTACTTCTCTAGTTGCAGTATCAATTAAATTCTCAAAGCCATAAGTATTAAAAATTTCTAAATATTTCAGTACCAAAGAATTGTTTTTTTTGTCTAGAATATTAATATTCATATCACCAATAATTATAAAATTATTAGTTTTTTCCAATTTTTTATGAGCATATTCTATAGTGTTTTCTAATTCTTTAAGAAAATAGTTTTTATTCGTTAGAGGAGGTTTATAAATTATTAATAATTTTTTTAAATTTGTACTATTATCAATTTTACTTATATTAATATCTTTATATTTAAGTACACATGTAATATTTTCAAATGTTATTGTGTCAATCTGAAAATTCATCAATGTATATTCATTTTTATAATACATTATTATCCCACCACCTCTTCTATTTTTCCTAAGATTATATATCATACTATAGCCTTCCAGGGTAAAATATTTAATTTCATTTTCATTTATGTTTATTTCTACTAAAATTATTATGTTTATTTCATTTAGAAATTTTTTTATATGACAAATGAGATAATCAATCAAAATTCTTTTTTATACGTTAATATTTCATTTTATAAAAATGAAATATTACATAAAATAATAGGTGAAAAAATAAACTGGAACATTTAGATACATATCTCATTATTTAGAAACACATATCTACAAAAAAAAAAAAAAAACAAAAAAAAAACCTTATTATTCTGAATTGTATTGTTGATTTGTACTATTATTAAAGAAATGTAGAAATGTAAAAATATTATTATTGATTGCAATCAAAAATAATATTTCTTAATTATTTATTCAATATTGAATACTATAAATATAGATATTCAAAAATTTAGAATAGTGTAAATAATAACATTAAAAAAAAAAAATATTTCTGTTTTATAAATGATATGTTTCTAATAAAACATTAAAGAAATTTAGAAATATTATTTTTTAGTATTTAATTTTATGGTAATTATTTAATAAATTTAAATTTATTTTTTTTTTTTAAATTATTTAGAAAAAAAAAATTTTCTTCTTTTCTAAAAAAAGAAAAGTATTTCTGTTTAAATTGAACTGTAATGTTATTAATAGAACACTAACACACATTTGTATGCAATCAAGAATAATACTTCATAATTATTTATTTAACATTGAATAGTCAAATATTTTTATAAAATTAATTACAATTTTATGTTATAATATTTACAATAATATTGATATATGTATATTAATACTATTATATAATGTATTATTATATTTACTAAATAACAATATATGTATGGTAACATAACTAATTATTTAAAAAAAAAAAATTATATATTTATTCTGTAATAACTCAAAATAGATATATTGTACAGAACCTACAGACAGATCACATTTATAGTGGATCTAGTAGGACTGGAGTTGTAAAATTATTAAAATTAAAATAAAAAAAATAAAAAATAAGAAATGAATAGTAAACAATACTCTCATTTATTTTCCATGGTATAAGCACATTATAAATAATTCTAATTTTATAAAAAGAATTTACAAAGTGAATGTAGGAAATTGTAAATAAAACGTATTGTCTTATTTTTAATCGACGAGAAATTATATTATATTGTATTATATATATAACATGATATAAATATTGAAAGTTCATGTGAATTACTTACTATTGGGAACGAGTGAATCAAATGGATTGTAGTTGACCTCCTGGGAGTCAGTTCCTGGTTTCAATAAAAAGGCAGCGAAAACGAAATAAAAAACCAAAGTTAGAGAAAGTTTAGTTTTGACTAGAATGTGATGCGATTTCACTTCAGAAGCTGAAAGACAAAATGTGGAAATGTAAATGACGAATGGAGCTTTAATACTACTTGTGTTTAGACTAATGAGCAATCCACCAATCATATTTCGTCTTAGGGAACGGAGTAACATCTTTTTATACTTTGAAACACAGAATTTGATTGGTCAATTTTGGAATCAAATTATCTTTATTTTTTTTTATTTTCAAAAAGATTTTTTTTTGGTTTTGTTTAAGGTTAACTTTTGTTTAATAGGTTTTAATAAAAGGCAAAACGAGAAAGTTTTAGTTTTTTTTTTTTTTTACTTATTAATTGGAACTATTATTATTATTTTTTTGGAAGGGTTCGGGGCAGAATTTTGATAATAAAGCGCTAGCAAATAAGAGGAAAAAAAAATTAAAATTTTAAACAAGAAATACTTTCATACAATTTAACAAGTTTAATGTATTCGAAATGAAGCAGTAATAATAATTTATACTTTCCAGTGGAATTTATTTGTAATCTTTCCGTTTAATTTTTTTTTTAGATTTCAATTTATCAACCTTGAGAAATTTTTAATGTACATAAAGTTCTTTCTCAAAAGAAAAATAATTGAAGTCGTTTAAACACATTTATTTAAAATACTTTGCCTTTAAGTGTATATCAAAATTAATTACGAAGCTAAATAAAGAAATATTCAAAGAAAGGTGGTAACCTAAAGTTTTAAAAAATGTGTGTACCCATTTTTAACGTATTGATATTTTTTTTTTTCTTTTACCTTATGTTTTTCAATCACAACTTTGAATTTTTGAAAGAATAGACTTTTAAATATCTTCATTACGTAGAACCCTAGAATATTCTAGAAAAGATCAGAAACACAAAACAGAAAAATTAAGAGGGGAAGTATGGGAATTGATGTTCTTAACCGGTGAATCAATAAATCTCGAAATTAATTTGTAAGAATTTTTTACCAATCATTTTACGCAGATAAAAAACAAAAACAAATTCTAGATATTTTGCAAATATTTTGAAATAGCAAAGAAATGGTTTTCCAATTGCAATGAAAAGTAGAAATTTAAATTCCAAATACATAAACTGAAATAAGAAATAATGGGAATCAATTTTAATTAAGTAAATATGCATACATGTTAAATTATTTCTTCGGTTTTGGTTTTATGCACAAGTTTCACTTATTGATTTAATCCAATGTTATTTTTTCTTTTTAAGCTCATGCAATTATGATATCTCTCTCTCTCACACACACACACACACAAAAAGCCAACGTTTCAGTCGTTCATAAGTAAATAGCCAAGGAATTTTAATTAGCATTACTGAAATTGGATAATTATTTTTATTTTTTTTACTACTGAAGACAGAAACAGTTCACATGTACTTTCCATATTAAACTTTTAATATTAAATTAAAGATAATGAATAAGTAATTAAGATTAACCGAGTGCAATTTGATCCTGGACGGAGAATTTAGGGTTTACTATTAAACGTTCTTCCATGATATTTAGAGGTTAAGTAAATTGTGTTTCTCAACTCAATTAAAATTAAGGTTCTGTATAAATTTTTTTTTTTTGGTGGGGGGGGGGGGGGGGGGGTGTGAGCGAGTCTTAAACACAGGCAAATAAAGAAAGTGAAGTATATATATTAGCCTGTCCCGAATTTCTTAATTATTTGCCAGTTCAAGAAAGTTGCTTATATCTCATGAAAACATAATTTTATCTATATTGATATATCTAAACAACTTAAGTAAAAATGAAAGACTGAATTATAAAAACAAACAGGGAGAAGAATTAGTTAATAAGTGTAAAATTTATATAATGAAAACATCTTTTAAGTAAGTCATTCGGTCTAAATCTCACTACATTACCAGCTTATGCGGACGAGGTTTGAGAATGAGCAGTACTGAAACCTTATGGACCATCATGAATGCCCGGTTGCACCAAAGTAGCGTTTAACTACGGTTTCCATGAACAGAGTTCAGCTTGATCCTCAAATTGAAGTTCAGCCTTATTGCACCAAGCTACAGCAGGCACAACTAAACTGAGGTTCTGTGATCTTGGTTCATAGCAGCGGAAGTACGTCATGCGTTCAAAGCCGATTCCCGATTGGTTACAAGATTAGTCTTTCGTTGCGGGAAATCAACCCATTGCATTGTTTTCAACATTTGTCCTTTGTTTCAGCAGCAACAATCTCATTATGAAAATGGAGTTCAGGAATTAAAAAACTGAATTCTGCCGAGTCCCTATTTACACAGGGGAAAAAAAAAAAAAAAAAAATCCTTTTAATCGATATAATTGAATCGTACATAACACATTTTAGAATGTAAAAAAAACGATACAGAATATTGCTAATATAGGTAATCGTGGAGTTAAGCGTCCCTTCACAGTCAGTGTCCAACGAATTAAATAAAATAAAGCTGTCAGTTTTAAAAGTTATTTCTGATAGTTGAGAAAACATGCTTTGGTCTCAATCCGCAAGCGAATATCAGTAATGGCCGAACGCCGAACAGCGGTTTTGAACAGAGTTCAGCGCCTTGAACGGCCTAATTCGGCAGATCAACTTGACGACGCTTTTGAACCGAGATTCTCATTAAACGTTGTTGGTGCAATAGGTTTAAGAATGATCTCCGTTCATCTTGCAGTTTGAACGTGGTTCAGCTACTGAACTTCAATGGTGCAACCGGCCATAAATTAAAGTTTAGTTTAGATATATTACCTATGTTGTTGAACTTTTACAATGAAGTTTAAATTAAAATACTGTAAGACTTACTATGATGCCTACTAATTTTTATTAAAAGCCAGATGAAATAAAAAGTTATTTACAAATATATAAAAATTTTACAGAAATAAAAATTCTAAAAAAATTTTGTTGCCAGAATTAAATCTGATGATCATAGTTTGTTAGAATTCTCCTGTGTCAGTCAAGATTCAGCAATTACAGCAAATAATTCTCAGGCATCTGAAAGATAAGATTACGATATTAAAAATTGAGAATGGAAAATTTGGAAAGAAATGGGAAATATTTCAGTATGAAGTCTACTTACGCCATTGTTTGATGCATCCATTGTTTTGATAGACAGGACTGCACTGATAACAATTCGATGGCTTTTTCGCTACACACGGATGGCCTATAAGAATAAAAAGCAAGTCTGGAAAAACATGCAAGTTTTAAAGAAAGTAAAGCTTAAAAGCAATTGGTGTTTAGAAGAACTTCTGATTGGATTAATATGGCTTTATTGTCAACTAATATCTTAATCACGATGACAGATCATGAATTAGGATAAGATACATCGCAGGAATATCCCACGGTTTAATGTTTTACACGAATTGATCCTAGTCTGAGGTATTCTCGATATTTCGGTCTGAGGTTGATAAAAGTAAGTTTAACTACAGGATCGAGTTAATAGTAGGATTGAAACTAATATGAGAATTAAAACCTATCGAAAGTGTCGGTTGTGTAGATCTTTTCAGGCAAAATCAGAATAATAGTCCCAGGAAGGACAATAATAAAAAGGTGATTTTGGTACAGTTCTTGTGACTTCTGGAATTTATGATAACAGTCCTGAAGAGTTAGGGAGACAATTTTAATTTTCGCACTCGTTGGTGGATACAAAGAGACATTGGGTTGGTTCCACTAAACAAAGTAGGAATAAGCTTCTCAGATCGGCAGGTTTTAAGAAAGAAAATCCTAGCTAATTGGGTGTACATGTTGCTTCTGTAAATTCTCGAATAAGATAATTTGTCAACACGCTTTGATTACAAAAAGGATTTAATTACATTTTACAAAGGTTTTAAATATTAAGTTATATTCACTGTTATCAGAAATTTGGAAGTGAAGTTTAACTCCATTTTTCATCGTTAAATCAAGCAACGTAAAATGATAGTTTCCTAAAAAAAGATTCTTAACGCTGTAGGTTTTAATAATAAATAGTTTACTTACTAGATGGACATTGACAAACTTTGCATTTCTTCTGCATGGTTAAATAACATCCATTTTCACAAACAGGGGGAGGCAGACACTTTTGCGGGGTATAGCCTTAAAAAAAAAAAAACAGGAATAAGTTTTTTTTTAAACAGATTTTGAAAAATTATTCCATTTAAGAAGTTTAAAATTAAAGAACATGTTACAGTTCTGGAATGAACGGATTTAAGTTTCACAAAATTATGTGTGTAAGAAAACTGGAGTTTTGTTTAATTTTTTTATTTTTTTATTTTAGGTATTAAGGACTTAAAAAAAAAAAAAAAAAAAAAAAAAAATAGGTGAAATATTTAAAAACCCTTTTTTGTAAATGAAAGAATTTCAGTTCTGAATTAAAATTACTAATTCTTCTAAATTTATAATCTAAAATAAAATTACAAATAAACCTTACCATATGTTGGGTAATTTCCTCCTGAATATGCCTGTGTTGGAGGATAATACATTTTTGTCGTGTATTCCTGTTTAGGAGGATAATAACTTCCTTTCGTGTATTCCTGTTTAGGAGGATAATACATTTTTGTCGTATAATCCTGTTTAGGAGGATAATAATTTCCTACCGCAGGTGTTGGGATATGGCTTTCACTTGTTACAAATGAAAAAATCACTAAAGCAAATACCACGACTGTAAAGGACTCCATTATCACAAATTCACCGCCTCTAAAGTCTTTGTCAACATTCTTCTTCTTATAAAGGGTTCTTATTGTCAATTGCATTGTGGGTAGTAATAATTTGAATAAAAAATATTAGTATTTTAAAATTTTTTCAACGAATTAGTTTTACGGATTGGAATAAATTATAATAGATCCCTTCAAAATTGTTAAAAATATTTCCAATAAAGAATTTAAAAATATTATTCTTTAACAAAACTAATTTGAATTTGAGGAATTGAAAAGAAACTGAGGAAGAGTCCATTGTTTGTTTGTTCTCCCTTCCTCCCCCCTTGTCGTCTTTAAAGTTGAACTTGATATTAAGTTAACATTTATTTTTACTTATAAAATATTATATCATAAACATATATTTATTTAAATAATAATTATAAAAAAATGATTTAACTCCACACAGAAATAAGTGAAGATAAGGGCAGCGATTGAATTAATTGTTTATTTTT
>JAFIDM010000005.1:11401239-11415278 GCA_023159025.1 Thereuonema tuberculata | reverse complement strand
TAGGAATTGAGCATTTTTATATATATATTTTTTTTTTTTTTTTTTTTTTAAAAAGTTATTAATTAATACTTAATTTTTCCATCTATCACATCTGAAATTATATTTTGTTTTATTTGCTTAAAAGTTACATTATTTTTTTTATTAGGATCTATTTGCTTAAATATTTTATATTTTACATAATTATCTAATCTATATCCATAATTATTTTTAATTCTTTCTATTTTAAATATTTTATTCCAATTACATCTAGTCTTTAATACTCCTTGTTGGTAATTTATTTCTCTTTCCACATCAAAATAGTTTTTAATTATTGTTTTATATATAAATTTTTCGTTTATTTTTAATATTTTATATTTTTTTCTTATCCTTAATTGTTCATTTTTTGATTTGTATTTATAATTTTTATAAACATTATTAAATATTTTTAATGTTTTCTTATTGATATTTTTTATTTGTTGTTTGTTCATGTTTATCCAACATTCCAACCCATAATCCAAGATTGAGTCTACAAGGGATTTATATACAATGATCTTTTGTTTAAACGGAATAGCATCTCTAATGTGATAAAAGAGAAAAGCATATGAGCTCAGCTTCCTTATCACATAACCATATTGTTCATTCCAGCAGAATTTGTTGTCTATATTAATTCCTAAATATTTATAAGTCGAGACAATTTCTATTCTTTTGCAGTTACAATCTTTCATTAAGATATTATTATTCTGTTCTATATTTGGACAATCTATTTTATGTAGATTAATAATTACATTGTTATTTATTTTCTTATTTTTGTTTTTGATTATCATTATTTTTGTTTTTTCTCCATTTACTTTCATTTTATTTTTAAATGACCATTTATTTATATTATTTAGATCTTTTTGTATATTATCTTGGGCTTGAAGTTGGTTTTTGTCTGTTGTTATTAATATTACGTCATCAGCGTATAGAAAGACCTCTGAATTTTTGATATTTTTGCATATTGAGTTTATGTAAATATTAAATAAGAGAGGACCTAAGTTTGAGCCTTGTGGAATTCCTCTTTTGGAGTTAAATAGTTTACTTACGTTATTGACAATTTTAATTCTAAATTTTCTATTTCTCAGATAATTTTCTATCATTTTATATATGTTCCCTCTTATTCCTATTTGTTTAATTTTTTGTAATAAAATTTTATGATCTATAGAATCAAATGCCCTTCTAAAGTCAATAAATGCTATGTATATTATTTCACCATTGTTTAATGATTTGTTTATATTTTCATTAACATGATTCAATAAATTTATTGTTCCTTTATTTCTTTGATAGGCATACTGATTTTGATTTAATAGCTTCCTTTTACTTACGTAGTCATAAATACTTTTTGCTAAATAACTTTCTAATATTTTAGAAATATTTGATATTAGTGAAATAGGTCTGTAGTTATTTAGATTACTGGAACTTCCTCCCTTATATATTGGTATTGTATATGTTATTTTCCATGCATTTGGGTATGTACCTGATTTATAAATTTTTTGAAAAAGTATTTCGAGAAAGATAGATATTGTTTCTTTTATACTGTTTATATCAAATAATTTTATTCCATCTGGACCATATGAATGATTTTTTTTTTGATTGTTTATTATTTCGATTATATCTTTTCTATTTGGCAACATTAAAACCATTGAGTTTTTTTCTGATTCCTGTTCTTCATTTTCCATTTTTCTTATCTTCTCTAATTTTTCATTACTTTCATAAACATTTTGAGTAAAAATTTTACTCATTTTACAAAATAATTTTTTGATATCATAATTTTCTAACAATACTTTCAATTCATTTGTTTCATTATTTTTTTTCTGTTTTTTTATTATATCATTATTTATAATTTTCCACACATTTATATTGGCGTTAGGATCATCTTTAATCAATTTTCTAAAGTATTTATTTTTTTTGCTTTTTAATTTGATTTTTTAACCAATTTCTTTTTTTCTTATATTCTATTTCTAATTTTGTGTTGTTTTTATTTTTTAAGTATCTCTTATATAAGTTATTTTTTTCTTGAATCTGTTTTATCAACTGTGGGTTCATCCAATTTTTTTTGTATTCTGTATTATCTGTCTCATATATATCCTTTCTACTATTTTCTTTTATTGTTTCTCTTTTTATTTTATATTTTGCTTTCTTTATTATTTTATTTAACTTATTTATTATTTTATTTGGATCTTCTTCATTTTTTTTTATTATTTCTTCTATTAAAGTTTTCAGTTCTTTGTTTAGTTTCTCTATATCTATTTTTACATTATTTTTCTCTTTATTGTTTTTTTTTTCCGTTTGTTTTATTTGCAATTCTTTCTTTTCTATTTCAAGTAGGATTCCATAGTGGTCAGATATGTCCCATTGTATTATATTTGCGTTGATATCAATATCTTCTGCCTTCGAGAAGCAGTGGTCAATACATGTGTTAGTACTTGATTTAGTGGTTTTTACAGATCTTGTTGTTTTGTATACATGATTTAAATATCCAAGATTATAAAACATGTTTTTATATTCTATACTTATTTTGTTATTAATTTTTTCATCTATATTTATGTTTGTATCACCTATACATATTAGATTTTTTTTTCCATTTTCTTGTATGAGATTTATTTTTTCTTTTATTTCTTTTATAAATTTATTTTTGTTCGTTAGTGGAGGTTTGTATATTATATATATTATTAATTCTTTTGATAGTAGTGAATTTTTTTTAAAAGTGCAAATTAAATTTTCGTGTGTTATACTTTCTTCATTTTTTGTTAGGATATTATATTTTTCCCTATACCATATCATTATGCCTCCTCCTCTAGAATTTATTCTTAATTTTTGTTCTTTTTTAAACCCTTTTATATTGTATAAAAAGGCTTCCTCCTCCTTTATATTCACCTCTACCAATATTATTATATCTATATATGTTATTTTTTTATCTATATTAGCCATTAGATATGCAAAGTTGGACCTTAAACTTCTTATATTTAAGAAGAGAATATTATTATTATTATGTTTAGGGTTCCATGTGCTTATCTTCTCTATAATATTTAGTTTACCTAATTCTATTTGGTTATAACTATCCATCATCATTGTTTGTTTGTTTTTGTTTTTTTTTTTTGTTTTTTTTTTTTTTTTACATTCTTTCAAAATCCTCTTCACATTTAATATTTATAATTCTTGTGTTTTCGCTTTTTCTTATTAGGATTTTGTGATTCTTTATCCAAACAAATTTGTAATTTCTTGATTTAGCTTCCATTTTTGTTTTCCATAACAGGTTTTTTAGATTTTGAGTTAAGTTTTCATTTATGTATATTTTGTTCTTATTATTGTTGTTAAAGATTTTCATATTTGTTAAATTTCTATTTTGTTTGTACTGCGTAAGCCAGAAGTCTCTATCTTTTCTGTTAATGAATTTTACTATGATTGGTCTGGATTTGTTAGCATTTGTTTTGCCATATCTATGAGCTACATCTATTTTGTCTGAGGGGTTTCGTATGTTAAGTGCTTCTCCAATGACTTGTATTAATTCATTTAAATTTTCGTTTTCTTTTTCTTCTACTCCAACAATTTCTATGTTATTTTTCCTTTGTTGTAATTCCAATTTTTGAACTGTTTCTTGTAATTGCAATATTTTTTCATTTTGACGGTTTTTATCATTTTCAATAACTTTCATGTTCTCCATTATGCTCTTTTGGCTATCTTGATAATTTTGTAATTTGCTTAAGATGTCTTCATACTGCTTACTTACGAAATCAATTGATTTCCTAATTTCCACAATTTCATTCAAAATTGTCTGACTCAAATTCTGGTCTTGAAATGTGTTGGGTAGGTCTATTTTGTCTATAGGGAGAGCTGGTGTTTTTTGACTTGAAGCATGATTCGACTGTATTTTTTCTTCTTCTAATTTGGAGCCGTTTTCTATTTTTTTGTTTCTCACAGTTATTTTATTGCATTTCGCGCACTTCCATTGTTTTCTTTTTGATGGAGTTCCATAGTCTGATAATTCACTTTCTGTGGCGCAGTTCACGTGTTGTTCGGCGCCGCAACCCAGACATCTTAATTCTTCTAATTTTAATAGCTTGTTACAAATTATACATTTGATTTTTAATTTAGCGTACTCACTCATTTGTTACTTGCTTTATTGTAGAATGTAGTGGAATCTATGTTGAAATTGAGTGGTGGATGGAAATTTTTAATCTTCATAATTCTTTGAAGGAAATAAGAATAAATAAATGAAGAGTTTTGTATCCTCTTTGACTCCTGAATACATGGAAAAGCACTGCCGTTACTTACCAACACATTAAAAATGAAGATGTTTTCCTTTGGACAAGGGATGATGGCTGCCAAACCCTCGGTGAAGAGACTGAACAGAGGGGAGAGAAACACTTCTTGTGTCATGTCATTCAGGCGAACGGTGACACTGTTGAATAACATGGAGTCAGTCACCAGAAGAACTGTCAGATGACATTCCGCTTTCACTTCATTGATTCCATCTAAAAGAAAATAACAAATTTCATATCAGTAAAAAGAAAATGACAAAAGAAAAGGAAAGAGAAAAAAAGAAATGATGTAATTTTTGTATATGCAATATTTATAGTATCCACATAATAAATTATGATAGAAAAATGAGCAAACAACGTTTAATGGAATAAAAAAAAAAAATATTCTGTATTACTGTGATAAGAAAAAAGAATGGGATAAGTAATAACCAAAAAATCAATTTTGCCTATACCTAATCATTATAATGGGCTCATTTATTTTTCTTTCTTTAATTCTAACAGTTTATATTGTGATTAATTTTATCAATTGAGTAACCAAGAAGATGTACTTGTACATGTAGCTGTAGGTACATGAAAGTACCTGAAGGTACCTGAAGATGAATCTCTAGTAGATTCGAAAGTCTCCAAATTGTAAATATGAATTTTTTATTGTTATTACAAATTTTAGTGTGTTTTTTTTTTTTTTTAACTTATAACGAAATTGTTAACACATGTTAAAGCAATGTTTAAATGGGAAGTTAATTCAAATAGTTTCTCATTTCTCTTAGCAAGTCCCTTAAACAGGGCCGTATTTACCTATAGGCCGACTAGGCCCGTGCCTAGAGCGCAAAATTTTTAAGGGTGCCCTAAATTTAATTCAATTTTTTTTTTTTAGTTAAAAACTTAAAAAACCAAGAGCGAAATAAAGGATCTTTTATGTCACTTCGAATCTATGCAGTGATAAATACAAAAACAAGAAACGATCATATAACATATAAGCGCCCGGAATCTCTTCGTCTGCCGGGCACGGTCCCCCCTGCCCCTTCAATATACCTCGCCGTCTTAGGAGAAGGGGGGAAGAGGAGGGGATGGAATTGTTGGGGGCGTCAAGCTCCTAAATGCGGCCCTGCCCTTAAAACATAAATTATAAATACTCAAAGCATTTTTTGTAATAAATTGAGTATAAAGGTAAAGTCACAGCATTATTTTTCATGAGAACATTCGTCAAGTAATGCAGTTTTACCAAAAGTTTACTGTATATGTCGTATTGTTAGTTAATTAAGAATGTTACTTGTTAGCTCATGCTTAATGTAAACATAATTTTTCTTCACAGTCTAGAGCTATTATACAGTCGGACCTCTATTTAACGAAGTCGCTAAATCCCGAAAAAAAGTTCGTTATATGGAAAATTCGTTAAATAGAGATACACCTTTTATTATTCAATGTTATTAAAAAAAGTAATAATTTTAATGACATAAATCATACATTACCACATAATTACTTAAATTTTACTAATAAAGTCTGTTAATTTTGACTGAGTTTTTTTTTTTTTTTTTTTTTTTTGAAAAAGTGTTTTGGCTCATAGTACGTCTCGCATCTTTGCAATGTACCAAAAACCCCTTCAGTATTTTCTTCAAATTCTAATTCGCGTCGGATTGTTCCAAATGATTTTAGCATTTCATCATACCAAGGTTTTTTGATCTCTACATCATGATCATTTCCATTTTCATCATCTTCATCGCAATTCATAGTTGTATTGTTTTTATTTTTCACATTGTCCAAAATATCCGATTCAGTTAGTGTTTCCGAGGTCTCAACTTCAATGGAAACCACGAAAAAGTTCGTTAAATAGAAAATGCACTTCGCTATTTGGAGATTATTTTTACGAAGAAATTAGCAAAATGTTCTTGGTTCCAAAGCAAAGTTCGCAAAATAGAGAAATTCGCAAAATAGAGGTTCGTTAAATAGAGGTCCGACTGTATTTCTGGTATTTATAATTTTCTCAACTATATTTACCCTAAAATGTGGGTCTGATATTAAGGCAGATTCAAATCCCAACACAGCTCAGAAATTTCTTTGAGGTTTTTTTTTTTTCCCTACAGACGGCCCTAGGGTCTACCAAGCCTCCTTTACTCTTAAAGTGAGGAATCAAGGTGTTTCTAGGGTTAAAGGTAGCGATCCTCAGGCTGATCACCTCATCTCCATTTACTCTCACTGATCAACAAGAGCCGTACCCTTAATTCCTGTAACCAATTAAGCTGACATATTGGTAGATCCATTATCTTCTTATCCATCAAAAAATAAAGTGTTTTGTTTTTTTAATGCATGATTATGCTATTACAGAGAAATTAGAAATTTAATGAAATATTAAATTCGCTTTTGTACTTTTTCTCTTTTTTTTTTTTTAATTTAAATATTTGATTAGCTTAGATGCTACATCCCTTTTTGCTACTGATATCACTCATCTGTGTACCAGATTTTGATTTATGTTTATATCTTCATAAGTTTTGTTTTGTTTTCAGTTGGATATCTGTTAGTCAGTCTATCTGTCCTTCTAAATTATGACAATCCAAAAGGAAGGAACTTTTAATCAATGGTTTTTAGTCTATGCAAGATTTCATCAAAAACAAAATTAATCCAATGGTTAATTTTGTCTCATCCAAATTATATAAAATATTTATTATATATTTAAAAAAACATAAATCAAAATGCACAGAATTAGTATTCGCACCCTGAGCTATAATCGACGGGAATCTAGGACAGCCGTTATATCATTAGGCATCATCAATCAGATTTACCCTCAATGATAAATCGAGTGGAAATGGGATCTTTAACTTTACCGAGCACTCTGAGCCAATCATCGAGGGTAAATCTGGCTGATGACGCCTAATAAGGACGAAACAGCTGTCCGAGATTCCAGTGGATAGCTCAGGTTTGTGAATCCTAATTTTGAGCATTTTGATTTATGTTCTTTACGTTACTCATATGCACGTTAAGATTTATTTTAATTTATTATATATATTTTTAGGATTTTATTGTAGAATTACATCAAGAATAATTCTAAAAATAAATGACACAATTTTCCACAGATTCAGTAGTTTTAGAAAGCAAAATTAAAATAATATACAATCCCTTCCGTGTCTTTCAACAATTATACTTAAAAGTTAAGAATTGATCTACGTTAATCATCTTTAATAGAAGGTACGAGAACTTCTTAAGAACTAATCTCTCACGCAGCCAAAGAAGAGCAAAGAGAGCAATATTGGATAATCGATTCTTAAAGTCAATAGATGATAGCGCCATCTACTGCAGAACAGCATAAATGTTTTACTTACATTATTTATATAAATATAAATAAAACACTTCCGCTATTGTGTAAGAATAAATGTATAAATTATTGTTTGTATAAAAATTGCTCATATTAAAATGTCAGGTGTTTATGCTTTCTTTTCCCTTGAAATAAAGAGAAAGTTATTCTGTCAGAGATCGAAAACAATTGCCAACAATTCAAATGTTTATTTAAATGTGATGTTACACTCCAGGCATAATTATCTGGCTAGGTAAATGCGCAAGTAAGTCTATTCTTTATTTATGGCGCTAACCTCTAAAGAGCTCTAAATAGTGCTGAGAACCCCTGATATATTGAGACACCAAATGCGAGCTTATCACGATGTTTGGTACAAATTACATCAGAATTAAAGAGTTTTATTTATATATTTAAGATAATTCGATTTACCGCCAAAATTCACATGTATTTCCTGTGACCCGCTTATTCTTTGAAATTAATGTTTTACGAACTATTTTTTATTTGTTAACATTTCATTTGATTCGACCCTAAAATGTTGTAAAATTCAATAGAAATGAATAACGAAATCTTGAGAAAAAAAGCAAAAAAATCCCTATATGTTATTTAATACTATGATCAGAAAATGATCTCATAATTATTACTTTAAATTTGTTGAGTCTTAGCACGCTAGATAGCTCTACCTGAAGAGAGCCTAATAAGTTCGAAACAGCTGTTTAGGGTGCCAGCTTTATTCTAAGGTTCCCTTCATCATATAATTATTTGTTTTTTAAGAAATTAATAATTAAATAATTTTATTAATAACTTATTATTTTTAGTTATGATATGATTCGATAATTTTTGCTTTGTTTAGTTGCGGCTCGCGATAAATCACTCACACCTTACCGCGGCCCACATATACCTCGTGTAGCCCTTGGAATGAAACGATGTGAGACTAAGAATTCGCTAAGCGAATTCCAGGTGGAATCGGAGAGCATTTTTTATTTAGAAAAAAAAAAAAGAGCATAGATCTCAGTTCTTTTATTTCCATGTATTCCACAAATAATTACATAAATGAGCCTCCAATTATTTTCAGCGAAATTAAACGTGAAGTAAGATTTTTCGACGCTCGTATTCGAGAAAGGCCAACTGAGGTCCCGTAGAATAAATTACAATAAACTCTTGAATTTCTTGGGCAAGGCTAAGGCGGGAATGTTATCTTCCTGTCAATTTACCTCGGGAAAATTACAGTTCCTGGGAACGTCTTGGGTGAACGAGAAAATCACTTCCACCTGTTACTCCTTTACTGGACGAAAATTTCACGACGGAAAAATTTCTAAACGTTTCATTCGGGAAAAAAAAAATAAATAATAAAATCATCAATTTGCAGGGCCGCCTTCCAGATCGTGGACTTCTGTCAACATAATGAGTAATTTGTAATACACTGGAAGCCACTGAGCTCTGTCGTAATTACAGTACGTACTTCAACGTTAAAAAAATTACCATAAGAAACAAATAAACAGAATCTTGATCCGTATAGAAGAGAATAAAACAGTAGCAATAAGAAAACAGAGAATGAAGCATATAGTTTGTATTACTTTTTAATATTAACTGTATTAAAGTTGAATGTTAGCAAGAAGTGCGTGAAATGACTTAGAACCTATTTTCCGTCAAATGAAAAAAAACCGTGAAGTGGCTGTTCTCAACGTCATTGTTATTACGTTTTATGACAGATCGCATTTGCTTTAATTTTAATTTTTTAAGAGACCGGCTTATCGAATTTCCTACCTGTAAAGTTTGATATCTACGATTCACGATGTCATCATCTCACCGCCATACCGAATTTTCAAATAAGAAAGAGATACAACTCTTGTCCATAAATCTGCAAGTCGAGTTTTTATGAAGATCTGACTGAATCGAAACTTACTACGGGAAGGCCGCGCGGTTGGCGATGTCACTAAGACACTGGCCTCTCGCCTCTGAGTCCTGGGTTCGGTTCTCATGTGGGTTTCGTTGATGGTGGCGATCCGCGCTGGGCAGTTTCCCCGGGGTTCTCCCGTTTCCCCTGCATCGCTCACAGCATCCTTTCTCTGTCTTTCTATCCGTCTGTCCTTCTTTCCGTGGGATAGTACAAAAGATTTTTCAGGTCGACGTGCTCGGCAGTCATGCCACCCACTTTCAATTAATCTAATCTAATCTACTTCGGGAAGGCAATTATAAAAAGACAAGGATATCTTGTAAGGGTTTCTCATCTTCCGAAATTTATCTTCGAAATGAAAATGCGGTCCCTCCAAAACTGTACGAAGGTCAGCAAATGAAGTAGAATAGCAATCTAACCATCATAACAGTTGGATATAAATAGTCTATCTCATTCAGTTATTTATTTTAGAAAAAAAAAAAAATTTGCACTTGTATAACACCATGATATCTATCTCTGATTACTAGACAATGCATTCTTTCAGTATTTTTTGATACAGCTGAGAAAGAGAGAAGGGAAAAAAAAAAGAACGGTCCTCAAACACTAAAATTTGACAAACAGTACAAGAATTAAAAGTTCACGAGATTTGTTTGTGCAGAACAGAAGGGCGTTAATATTTGCTCTTCACTTTTGTTCCCAGGCAATTAAGTTAAAGAATGGATTCATTTCATTAAGAAAAAACCTCCAGTTCCTGTGGTCATTTACAGGAACAATAGGTCAGTGGGTAATTTCATTTGGTAATGGCTGTTACCTCCAAGGTAATAAACATTCAGTGTCATTACCGCTTCATAACTCACTTTTTATTAATTCATATTTTAATAAAGAAAATACAGTGAAACCTCCAAATAGCGGACAGTCTCGGGACCGGAAGTTTCGTCCGTTATTGGGAGGTGTCCGCTATTGGGGGGGACTATCTTTTTTTCATTTTTTAGCTTATAGCATGTCATTTAATGAAAAATTACGTACAATCTTAAATTTCTACAATTAACATTGCGCTATGAAAAAATATGAACAATTGCAAACTGTTTACTATTTTTCCTTTTTAAATGAATGCTAATCCATTTAAGTACGTCTTACTTAAAATAATGACAAAATTAATTACAGTATTTTCTATTCTATAGAAAATTAATTTTATTAACTAAAGTAATCAGTTAACAGAGTTTGACATTTCTTTTTTGCATTGAAAACATGTTTCTCACTATGAATATTTAAATCGTTTAACTTTGCAAGGCCTTCAGAGTCCCCTTTGCTTCCAACGCCTTTTCTTGCAATAATGGCCCACTAATGGGAATGTTTTTTGCTCGTGCAGCGCAAAACCAATCGAAGACAAAAGAGTCGATCGCACTTATCTCCGTATCCGAACTTGGATGTGTTTAGAGTTTTCGTTGGAGTTCGTGATCCATAATTTCAAAATTTCCTCTGGACGCTACGTATTACTGCAGCCTGATTCTATTGCTTTTGAAAAACAATCCAAGATCGTTCATTTTCTGTAGAATGTTGTCCATTATTGGGAGTGTCCGCTAATCGGAGGTCAATACATGGAAACGTCTATATTAAGGGACTGGGGATTGCAAAATTGTCCGCTATTGGGGGGTGTCCGCTTTTCGGGAGTGTCCGTTAGTGGAGGTTTCACTGTATAACTTCAATCCTTTTAATAATTTACTGCTATTTGCTGTAGTGTTTTTATGTACTGTTTAAATAAAAGTTGTTAACCTAGTTGTGTGAAGGAGAAAACTGTTTGCCATAGGGTAGGGCGCGCAGGACAGCCGCCCCGGATGCCGTGCAATGTAAGTAGGTCTATAGTAAAACAGTGCATTCACACCTCGGCATTTTATTGCAAGTAAAAATTACTACAGCGGAAAATTATCCTAAATAAGGCTTCTCTGTAAAGCTAAGCCTAAATAAGGGCAAATGTTATGAATGGTCCTGCAGAAGGATACCGTAAACTTAATACGTGTAAGAATTATTTACAATTTTCTTATTTTAAAAGCATTGTATAATACTTATTTCCGATGTTTCTCCAATATTATTAAGGAATTTAATGAAATTCTATAGACTCCATATTGAATTTTAAATTTTCAATCTTATCAGATGACTGCAATCAAGATAATGGAATGTGATGAAGTTTTTTCTTATTTTTAGGCGCCAATCCATTTGCTTTCTCTCTCTGCCGGCAGATGGCGATGGAAGAAGAGCACACGAGGGAATTCATCACCGGGCTAGTGTTTGACGGTCCGAAGAGGGATTCTCCTCGCCTGCTCTTCTCCCACGCAAACGGAACCTGCCATTCAACACCAAGGGTGGATGAACGGTGGAGGGGGAGCCACACCTCAAGATACAGGTGAGATGAGGGGAGAGAGAGAGAGACGCTTGTAGATGATGACTTTCTCTGTACCCCTTCGCACACTCATGTTTTGACAGTGATTCATGGTCAGGAATTCCTTGGTCAAACAAAATGCAAATCAATACAATGAATGAATAAATAAACGAAGAGACTAATGGACGGCTTAAGATGGGCGGAGCTTAATGGTAGAGAAAAATAAAATCATCATTAATCTAGCCATTGACTTCAGGATGAAGCTTCCCGATTTCCACCAATTCGTTCAGTCTTAAACCAAATTCAAAATCGGCTTTTGATTTCGTCCATCACGCACCATTTTCTCATTCCTAAGAATAATTTTAGGATTTTTGTTGTTTCTTACACGTACATTCCTTATGGGAAAACGTATCATCAAGCATGCTGGTTTGCTCTAACTGTATGATCTACATTTTGGCTTGGCAAGGGTGAGACAGTTGCGAACTGGTCAAAAGATTGGTATATTCTCCTAACGTTAAATTCCAAACCATATCAAAGCGAATCTTCTCTCAAAAAGGAAAATTTTCTACGGTCGATGAAGCAATATGTAGAGATAAATAAAAACTAGTATGTATTTTGACGTCCACTGTCCATGAACTCGACGTTTCATTATCAAGATATTCGCTGAAAAAAGAAGTTATGCTGTATTACTTTTTTCTTAACTTTTTTATTCAAATGCCAATGAAAACCAAAATGTCTTTATATTGTAAACATTTTTTTACAATCTATACTAATTTTCGATACTTATTTCTGTTTAAAAACTCATTTAAGTCGTCCATACACTTTACTTCCCATTTCGAGATGTTTGGGTTATGTTTATAATAAACGTATCAATGAATGACATCATAATTCTTTCTACTTTTTTTCGCCGCCTAGCGGAGGTTTTTGACATTACACAGAGACGTTTTCTCAAAAGAAGTAATAAAGACAACAATAGAGGAAAAAACGCAGCCCCGAAGGACACTGGGAGGAGGCAGTGTGGGAGATGGCGGTCGGTCTTTTATCCACAAGAAAATCACACACCTGAGCGCTTTTATGAACCTGTTTCTATGGCGCTAATGTAACATGACGGATTTTGCTAGGAAGCAGTAGAAAATGGCAAGTGAAAGATAAACCAGACCCACATTCTTGACACATTTCGCTTCGCTGCAAATATCACGGCACAGTTCATTCGGTTAATGTAAAGACACCTTGTTTTTCAAAACCGAATTAAGATTTGTTTCGACTTAGAAGGGAAAAGGAAAAAGAATTTCAGACAAATTTAGTGAAAGGTTGCCTGAACATAAAAATGTGAATTTTTCAAAAAACAAATCTTATCAAAAGAGGACAGACACCAAACTTTAAATATAACTGTCAAAAGAATTATAAAAATGTTTTTATATATCTATTACAGAAATAATTACACAACAATAGAAAGAAGAAAAATTTATTTGTGTTAATTATAATTAATATATTAAAAGCATTTTTCAAATGAGATAGAAGAGTGACAAAATAATAAACATGAACAAAATAAAAATCGTAGTACATTAACTTATAGTCATCTCTATTTATTTTTTAATCTATAATATCTGACAGCAATTGGGATTATTCTTAATTTGATCATACAGTAGCACCTCGATTATCCGACACTCGTTTAACCGACGTCGGTTTCCTTAATTTTATTTTGGTAAAGAAACAATTTCTTACCCTCCATCCCCCTTGTGCTCTCTCTTATGCGGAATCTTCGAGTTACCGACGGAGATCCGGTCTCGACAACTGCGGTTAATCGAGGTTCTACTGTAAGTGTTTGTTGATATATTTTTATAATTATCTATTACAGTTAATCTTGATTTAACAGTTACAATGTTGAAGTGATTTATTTCTTTTTCATATATTTTTTTAAATGATTTTGATTAAAAAAAAGGGACCTTACGATATAAAAAAAGAAAAAAAACAAAAAACAAAAAATTAGAATATGCTCTCTTTAAACGAGATGTTCTGGTAGCCGAGAAGTCGATAGATCATTGTTATTCGGCAAACAGAGACGCTTTCTTTAAATTATGCGCCTTAACAATGAATTACCCAGTGGCGGATTTCCCAATAGGCGCAGGAGGCGCGCGCCACGGGCCTCACATATCGAGGGGGCCTCAAAATTTAAAAATTATTTAGCTTATTTCCTTTTTTTTT
>JAFIDM010000005.1:11330220-11374087 GCA_023159025.1 Thereuonema tuberculata | reverse complement strand
TAACCTTTTTAATTATCTGTACTTACAGATGGTAGGCATTTTTTAAATTTTATTTAATAGCACGTATTTTTTAATCAAAAAAGAAAGATGAAGTTTTGCCTAATAATTCTTTAAATTTAGAAGATAGCCCACACAGTTTGAAGAGACCTTCTTGAGGTGTATAGCGTTTCAAAATAAATTTATTTTAATTTTTAAATAGTTGTGAAGAAATTGTAGATATAAGCTTTGCAATGAATGTATCATTGTATGAGTTTTATTTATTTCCATGTCTATAAATATTGTCACTTCCTCAACCCTTCAAACAATAAGATAAGAAATGTTTGCTGTTATATTTGAGTGTAGAAATGAAACAATCCCTTACTGACAGAATAAAACTGACTATTTCTGATTTGTTAATAAAATTCATAAATACTCATCTTTTAAAATGTAATTAATTATTCCAATAAATACAAAACACCCCTCTTTCATTTGATTTTCAACTTACAGGGACCGCATTTCATTTAATATTATCAAAAAAAAAAAAAATAATTTAAGAAGAAGATATATGAAATCTTCATGAAATAATGAAGAAGAATTAAATCAACATTAACATTTTAAATAAAATGGAAATTTTCATTTGGAAATATTTCTTGAAACAGAAACTATCGGAGAAACGAAATTCTTTCATTTGTTCTATGAGCATTTATTGAATTATTTTTGTAAATAAATATTTATGTTATTAAACTATTCAATAGATTTGAAGTGAAAAATATATTTTAAATAATTAAGAAAATGAAGTTGATTCTGTGTAGCAGAATTCGAAATAATTGCTGTTCTTAATTTTCCTGTTCTTTTTGTGTAAAACTTTTAAAACATTCCTGTCAAATCAAATTTTCCAACATCGTACAATGTCAGCCGTGCAAATGGAATCTTCTCAAATAATTATTAAAAAATCTAATAAAAAAAAAAAGATTTCGTTTTAAATACCAACCGCTTGTGAACGTGTTTTATTTGTTTAAAATCAGGTTAATTAATGACAATCACGATCTATTAAGTACATAGTATTTCTATAGTATAATATCTTTATTTCAACCTACTCCCACCACTGACACAATATTGGCATCTCTTTCATATTTTTTTTTTTGGCCCTGAAAAGGGCCTTTTGTGATAATTAAGTAGTCAAATTCTTTCAACCCGAGCTTCGTGGATGTGTTTGTCCTTCTCTGACAAAGGGGTTAAGTCGCTCTATGACTTCGTTCAGCAAGTTTCTGAAGAACCGCAGCTGTTCCAAAGTAAATTGTTCCCTTTGGTTTGGTGTGAGACGTACCCAGTAATGCAGTAAAAACTGCAGAACTCTTGCCTCAGCGTCATCCATTCTCTCGAAGTTCACTGAAACTGGTGAGGGTAGAACATTGCACAGTACTTATACTAGTTGTTATCACTCTTCAGTCCGTCAAATGCACTTTACGATTTCCCGCCAAACACCCCCTCATTCAGAGTGTTGTCTCAATTGAAAAAAAAAAAAAAACCAGTTTTGGGCAGCATTCAAATATATTTCATATGTAGATTTGAGAGCAACCACAATTTTTGCAGTTTTTTGTAGACTAAAACTAAATGAATAAAAAACAAATAAAATTTTAAAAAAATATTGAAAATTACCGAACTCCTATGAAAATAATAAATTATAAAGTACTGCAGTTAGTTATAATACATCGAGAAAATATAATCTGTTTATTGAAAATGTTTAAAAACTGAATCATACTTCAATGCAAACTATATATTCATCAAATATTAATTATTTTTTAATTTAATTTGGATTTTGAAAAATGATCATTGAAAATTATTATTCTAATTTTCAAAACCTTTTAAGCACTAAACTAAATCTTATATTTTTACACATGTATTAAGTGGATAGCTATTATTTTTTAAAATCAGCTAAAAATATTGATACTAAAATTTATTAATAAATGTAATTTTAAAAAAAAATTACAAAAGGCCTATTGGATAGTATTATACAAAAGAGCCTTGAAGAAATTTATACATATATTGAATTCTTCCTAGAAAACTTAGCTCAAATATAGCAACACCCTCAACATTGTGATCAACTGGCGCGAAATTATAAAATATAACTGGCGGACCACACAGAGAAAGGTAAATCGCCAGAATAAAAGATATGCTATGTCATGTCATTCTCAGTCAAAATAAATATAGCAATTTAAAGAGAGAAATCTCTTGGAAATTAATAAAATCATACAATTTATTTATGGTGATCTTAAAAGTGATAGAAGTTTCCATAACAAGAAAAACAATCAGAAAGAAAGGAATTGGTTTGAGATAAGTCTTATATTGCAGAAATTCCGAATTATTTGAAAACATTTACAAAATAGTAATTAAAACCATGCCGTGCCAGCGTGGTCTTGCGGTCTCAGGTGGCGGTCTGCCTTGTGGCCGGTACCCAGGTTCAAATCCCGGTCGAGAGCATGGATGTTTTCAATTCACTTCGGTCTGACGTCATTCCGTAATGGCGTCCTGGAGAAGGCAATGGGAAACCACTCCAGCATCTATTCCCTAGTTTATCTACGGCTTCTCCTAGGGGTTTTCCATTCAGGGGTCACTAGGGTTCCTTAGACCTTGTACCTTCGAATACGAAGTTCGCACTTCATGATTATGATGAATTAAAAACATGAAGAGAATCCTAATTTATTTTTTTTGAGTTACTAAAACTTATATTGATATTTAAATTTTCTTTAATTAGAATGTATTATAAAAACTATTTGAACTTAAAATATTTTTCCATTTTAAAATATTTTGAAGATTTTTAGGCTTGTCTGGTAATTTAAAACATTAGTAAAAGGTAATGGTGATTTAGAAAAGAAAAAAGCCTTAGGGGCCGTCCATTAATTACGTGGTGTTTTTCTAAAAAATTTGGATCCCCCCTCCGCCTTGGTGAGATGGGGTGGGACCCCCCACCCCCTCATGTGAGATTTCAAAAATTTTAACAAACAAAAAAAAACAAATATTGCTTTAACAACCAAATAAAAAAAAGTTGACGTGAGATTTCCGTTGACCCCCCCCCCCCTTTTTGACCTCACGTAATTAATGGACAACTCCTTACCCACTGCTCTCTAATACTTGGTTAATAATAAAGCAAAAGTTAGATTTGATTGTTTTCTGTTTTTGAATTTTTAAAAGTATAATTTCTAATTGTCATTTTTTTAAAATCATAATTCTGAAATACAGAAGTTTTAGAAACAATTATTATGAAAAACCACACTTAAATAGAGAAACAGAAATTTCAAAAACACTTCATTTCTTCTAAGAACAGATAAATTTAAGCTAATTCAGGAAAATAATAAGGAAAAAATCGATAATTTACCAACAATTCTTATTTTAAATTTATCACTGGTTTATCATTATGTAAAATTGTTGATGTGTGTTTAATCGATTATCTAGCATCTGGAGATTAAGAATGGAGATCTCACCTGATTGGTTCTTGGCACCGAGGGGAGATAAGTGAGACTCTGGGAATCCAAAGCTATAGTATAAATAACTATGATTTTATAAATAAAGTAGTCAGAAGTTAGTCAGTAAAGTTAATAGTTACTTGTTAACCTGTCTCTGAATCATATTATTTTAACCACGTAACAATATCACAGACGTTGATTCCATAGTTCTGAATTAAATAGAAATTTAAATTGTAAATGAATGTTTTAAAAGATTAAAAAAAAAGTTTTGTTTTTTATTACTTTTATGTTTCTAATTAGTAAGGTAAAAAATATTAATAGCATGAAATTACCGGAAACTGTTAAAGAATATTTATCATTATTTTCATCCGGATAATATACGACTTCCCAGCCCTTTGTGGCCTTATCAACATCCCAATCACTTGAAACCTTCCCGCTTAACTCTGGTGTATTGCAGGTTGGTGCCACAGTGACTCGCTTTCATTTCGTGGTCATCTTTCCCCAAATAAAAAAAAAAGTTTATTTTTCTACTTTTCACATTGGGAACAGTATGGAACCTACCCACATGCCAATTTCAAGTTTGTAGGATATAGAGAAGTATGTTGCACAGACATACCTATCCAGAAATTCCCCTTTTATATATTTATTCCCTTATTATTTTTTTTATTTTTTATAATCATTCCCATCTTTCTTACATTTAGATATTTCAGACCACTCTTTCCTATTAAGAAAAGAACGAAATTTAAACAAGAAAAGCTTTAAGTCAAAAGTAGAGCGACCTTTCTGGGTTAAAAATTATTTTACGTTAGTCTGATTTGTTTTTCTTAAATTCTGAACATCTAATTCAGTTGAAAGATCATTTATTTTTTTTAAATTAAAATATTAATGAATTCTTAACAGAGCCTGTAAACAAGTGCTTCTCAACCTTTTATGACTCAAGACTCATTCATTAAAATTCTAAATGATTATTCAAGGGGTTTTTTTTTATAATTTTAATTATAATGCTTAATTTTGTAGCAATTACTTCAATTCTGGAACACAGAATCAACTTATTTTCTTAATTATTTAAAATATATCTTTCACTAAAAATCTATTGAATAGTTTAATAACATAAATATTTATTTACAAAAATAACTCAATAAATGCTCATAGAACAAATGAAAGAATTTCGTTTCTCCAATAGTTTCTGTTTCAAGAAATATTTCTAAATGAAAATAAGTTTCAGGATCTGCCCTCATGTATTTAAATGAAATAATAAATATTTTTTTTTTTCACAAAACAAAAAGAAATAATATGCCAGTAGAGTTTTTATTATTTACAGACAAGGAATTTTTTATCATATTAATATAAACGGTTGGGATTCTACAGTGGAGTACTTTTATGCTGAGGGTTTACCAATCTCTATTCGGTCCGTTAAATACACACTGGCCTGTATCATAATAAGAGAGATTAACCTTATTTTCACAGTAGGAGAATTTAAAACTAACAAGTTATATTTCTTTATTTCTGTTAACATTTGAGGAACAACCTTCAGAGTGATAGATCTGAGTAACAATTTTTATTTTAATCTAACAGAATAGATAATATTATACTTTTTTTTTTTTTTTTTAAATCGTGAAAAAAATTTAATTAAAGAAATTAGGCTTTGAATTGTTTAAGACTTATGTTTTGTTTTTAAAGATTAAAACAGTTTTCTTTGAAATATCATGTTAAATATCTAAGCTATTATAAAAGAAATAAAATAGTTCACAGGTTTAAGTGGTGGACTTGCGGTGTTGAGGAGTGCGGATCGGATATTTTTCTATGGTTAATTCTCCTCCAGTTGGACCTTAGGGTTCACCCATCCCTCTGTCAATTGAGTATCAGGTTTCTTTCCATGGATTTAAAGGCGGGTAAGTGTAGGACTGATCATTGTTGTATTTTTTGTTTTTAAAAAAGAATAGAAATTTAAACTACATTCATTTCCATTCTAACAATATAGTTAATAAATTATTAATTCTTATTGGAATCCTATGTGACTCTGGACCCCATCAACAATATCTGTTATAGTTATTATTAAGAAGTATCCTTCAAACTATGTGGGCTATGAAGTAAACTTGAAAAATTATTAGACAAACTGTTACGAATGCGAAAGAATTAAATAAAGATAATCAATTTTATTTTAAGAAAAAGAATAACCAACACTAAAAAAGTTGATTAAAATTTTAATAAAATTTAACTACATTACAATACCAGGAAGGGGGGGGGGGGTTATTGAAGAGGAATTTCCGCACAGGAACTGAAAAGGCTCCACAAGATGTAATGTAATTGAATTTTTATAAAATTTTAATCATGTTTTTAAATGTATTGGTTATTTTTTTTAATGAATTTTTTTTTTCAAACACGTTAAAGGAATTATTAAAGATAATCTATGAAATAAAATATATATGAATATGTTGGTTATGTTACCAAGATTGAGTTATTTTAATGTATAATAATTTGAATTTAGACAGTGATATTGTTCTTTTCTCCTGTTGTAATGCACTGAAGTCGGTATTTTTTATTTCAATAATTTATATTGATCGAATGTAAATTGGTAATTATTGTCTTTTTCTTTTTAATCTTTCTTGTTCATAAATTAGATTTTTTAACAATTCTAAACTGCGGATGTTAGTGAGAGGCACCGTAAATCTAAACAACGAATCCCGAAGATCGTTTACTAAAGGATCGAAGTGTCTGCGAACCAGAGCGTCGGGTATTAGTAAGGTTTCATGAGAACAAACGACGAACCTCGAGCGCAAAGAAGGTACAAAGATTTTAAATAAAACCCGACATCTGCATGTAATGGTTGAAGACAAATCGAACTCAAACATAATAAATTTATTATAAAACGCAATCTAGCTTCTATTTGTGATAACAGTTGTTATGAAGTATCCTTCGCAATATTAGAGTTCTTTAGTAAATTTTAAAAATTATTAAACAAAATATAATGTTTGTTATAAAGTATTCGTGAAGTATTCGTTATAAAGTAGAAAAGTTGGAGAAGCAAATACCTACAAACTCATTCTTTAATATTTTAATTTTTAAATTATAAATAATTTGAAAATTATAGTTAACTATTTAATTCCACCTCCTCATTTGTCACAGAAAACGGATTTCTCTTTCATAGTTTTGTGGCCCTGAAAAGGGCCTTTTGACATACAGTATTTCAATCATCATTTGCCTCAAATCGCTCAATGATTGCATCCAGTGTCTTGATAAGGAACTCCAAGTCCTCCAACGAAAATCGTTTCAACATGTCCTGTGTAAGAAGTGCACAGTATTTCAAAAACTCTTGAACTTCTTTTATAGAACATAACTCTTTCTCTTTCGTTGTCTTCTGTAAGGTTTCCATTTCGACTGGTGAAGTTAGAATATTGCCCGGCTTTTATACTGGTTGATACCACTCTCTTCAGTCCGTCAATTGCACTGAACGATTTCCCACCCAAACACCCCAGGTTAAGAATATTATTTATTTGCAAAAAACTTTTTGTAGTGCAATCAAATATAATTCATGTACACAATTTAATACAGCCATAGTCTTGATCTTTTTATAAACTAATACTAAATAAAAATGAATTAAAAAAATATGATTCAAAAACAAGTTTTATTAGCATCAACATATTAGAAAAGTTTTTATTCGTAGTCTTAATATGGTTATAGAATTTCTAATCATCTGTTTTAAAAATTAAAGTTTACAACTTTATCATTGTATGAGTTTTGTTTATTTTCATGTCTTTCTATCGACTCACTTCCTCAAAAGTGAAAAGAGAAGATAAGAAATGTTTTCTGTTAGTTTTGAGTATATAAATGAAACAATCCCTTAGTGGCAGAATAAAAACTGACTATTTCTGATTTGTTAATAAAATTCATTAATACTCATCTTTAAAAATGTAATTAATTATTTCAATAATTGCAAAACCCTCTTTCATTTGGTTTTCAAATTACACCGTATTTAATTTATTATAAAAAACCAACTAATTTAAAAACAAGATATATGAAATCTAACTAGAAATAATGAAGAAGAATTAAATCAATATTAACATTCTAAATAAATTGAAAATTTTCATTTGGAAATATTTCTTGAAACAAACTATTGGAGAAACGAAATTCTTCCATTTGTTCTATGAGCATTTATTGAACTGTTTTTGTAAATAAATATATGTTATTAAACTATTCATTAGATTTGTAGTGAAAGATATATTTTAAATAATTAACAAAATGAAGTTAATTCTGTGTAGTAGAATTCAAATAATTGCTACTGAATTAATAATGGAAAAAAAAAATTTGAATGATTTTTGAATCTGCTTTTAAAGGTTTTATAAGGTTTTAAAGAATCAAAATATCTAACTTTTCTCAGGTTCTTTTTGTGAAAAACTTTTAAAACATTTCAGTCAAATCAAATTTTTCAATATGCAAATGTATTAAGTAGTGGAATCTTCATATTTTTTCTCAAATACCGTACTAATTAAAAAAAAAAAAAAAAAAAAAAAAAAGACTATTTCGTTTTAAATACCAACCGCTTGTGAACGTGTTTTATTTGTTTAAAATCACTTATTTAAAGACAATCACGTTCTATTAACTACATTAGTATTTCTATTTTCATTTCTATAGTATAGTATCGTTATTTCAACCTACTCCCACCCCTGATACAGTACTGGCATCTCTTTCATAGTTTTTTTTTTTGGCCCTGAAAAGGGCCTTTTGTGATATTTAAGTAGTCATTCAATTCTTTCAACCCGAGCGATGGCTTCGTGGATGTGTTTGTCCTCCTCTTACAAAGGGGTTAAGTCGCTCTATGACTTCGTTCAGTAAGTCTCTGAAATACCGCAATTCTTCCAACGTAAATTGTTCCCTCTGGTTTGGTGTAAGACGTACCCAGTAATGCAGTAAAATCTGCAGAACTCATGGCTCAGCGTCTTCCATTCTATCGAAGTTCATTGCAACTGGTGAGGATAGAACATTGCACAGTACTTATACTAGTTGTTACCACTCATCTTTCTTCAGTCCGTCAAATGCACTTCACGATTTCCCGCCAAACACCCCCTGATTCAGAGTGCTATCTATTTTGAAAAAAAAAAAAAAAAAAAAACAAACAAACAAAAAATAAACCAGTTTTGGGAAGCATTCAAATATAATTCATATGTAGATTTGAGAACAACCACAGTTGTTGCAAGTTTTTGTAGACTAAAACAAAATGAATAAAAAACAATTTAAAAAAAAAAATATTGCAAATCACCGAACTCCTATGAAAATAATTAATTATAATGTACTGAAGTCAGTTAGAATACATTAAGAAAATATAATCTGTATTGAAAATGTTTAAAAACTGAATCCTACTTCAATGCAAACTATATATTCATGAATGATTACTTATTTTTAATTTAATTTGGATTTTGAAAAATGATCATCAGAAATTATTATTCTAATTTTTAAAACTTTTAAACACTAAACTAAATCTTTTATTTTTACACAAATTTTACACATGTATTAAGTAAAAGTGGCTAGCTATTATTTTTTAAAATCAGCTAAAAATATTGATACCCAAATTTATTAATAATTGTAATTTTCAATAAATTACAAAGCTGGAAGTTATGGATAATTAATTCGTATGATTAGAATAGATTTTTTTATTAATTACACTGACAACTAATTCTGCACTTCCTTCTTGTTTAAAACAATAATAAATTATATTTGAAATAATCACGTACCTATTCGGAGACTCATTATTCCAGTCTCCTTTATCAAGTGCGATTTAAAAAAATTAAAAATAACTTAAAAAAAAATCCCCCTTCTAAAGGAACAATGTTCCTTGCATAGGGTTCGTCGAGTAAAGAGACCCGGCGTTGTTCTTAGACGCTTATAACAGCTACTGCTCTAGTGGCGTTTATTGGAAATAACCTGGTGTCGTCTGCTTTTTATTTGATGTAAAGCGCTTTTTAAGGCAAGTTTTAGTCGTAAAAGGTTTTTTTTTTTTTTATTATTATTTTGGCAGTGTTAATGTTAAATATAGCACGTTAAAATTATTATCAGTAGATTTTTTTATATTTAACATTCTGTTCTAGGATAGTGTTATTATTATAAAAAAAAATAACTGGGGAACCTTGAAGAATATTACACATATATTTGAATTTTTCCTAGAAAACTTAGCTCAAATATAGCAACACCCTCAACATTGTGATCAACCGGCGCGAAATTATAAAATAGAGCTGGCGGACCACACAGAGAATGGTAAATCACCAGAATAAAAGATATGCTATGTCATGTCATTCTCAGTCAAAATGCCAGTATTAACAACTCAAAGACAAAGTGTTCTAAAGATAAATATTCATTTTCCACCTGATACAGTTTATAGCAATTTAAAGAGAGAAATCTCTTGGAAATTAATAAAATCATACAATTTATTTATCTTGATCGTAAAAGTGATAGAAGTTTCCATAACAAGAAAAACAATCAGAAAGAAAGGAATTGGTTTGAGATAAGTTTGCTTTCGTCTTATATTGCAGAAATTCAGACTAATTAGAAAACATTTACAAAATAGTAATTAAAAACATGTCGTGCCGGCGTGGTCGTGTGGTCTGTCGTGTGGCGGGTACCCGGGTTCAAATCCCGGTCGAGAGCTTGGATGTTTCAATTTCCTTTCCTGTGTTTGTCAGGAACTTCTTCACTCTTCGGTCTGACGTCATTCCGTAATGGCGTCCTGGAGAAGGCAATGGGAAACCACTCCAGCATCTGTTCCCTAGTTTATCTACTGCATCTTCTAGGGGTTCGCCTTCAGGGGTTACTAGGATTCCGTAGACCGCGTAACTTCCAATACGAAGTTCGCACTTCATGATGATGATGATGAATTAAAAACATGAAGAGAATCCTAATTTATTTTTTTGAGTTACTAAAATTTTTATTAATATTTATATTTTCTCTAATTAGAATATATTATAAAAGCTATTTGAACATAAAACACCATTTTTCCATTTTATAATAATTGAAGATTGTTAGGCTTGTTTTGTAATGAATATTTTTCATAATTTCCTCGTTTGTCATTTTTAAAAATTTATCAATTTAAAAGAAATTAAAAAAACCAATGGAACTTTATTCTAACAATTTACACTTTTAGCATCACAGCACTTCGGAAATTGTAAAATATAATTTGATTTTAAATGAAAGCAATAACGAATCCCAAAAATTTGGAAGGATTTCTCAATGTAGACCCTGATTAAATTATTAATAGTTAAGCAATCTCTGGAATTATAGCTTAGATTATCAGAATCAAGTGAAACTTTCTTAAAATCAACTGTTTTTAATCTGATAGGATTATGTTAAACATCCAATTGGTTTTACTAATAAAGAGATGACAATTAAAGATTGAATTGTCTTTGAGAACTCCTAATACGATGTCTAACTATAAATTGGGTACTAAACGGCTTGCGGTGTTTAACAGAATTGTACTTTTAAGTGCTTTATCAAAGTAATTACTTTCATAATATATGTTTAACGTGTGTAAGTAGATTAAAAAGATTAATAAAAAGCCAACACACATTTTGAGATTTAAAAACATTTTAAACACATTAAAAATACTACATGTTTCGAGTAGCTTGCTACTCATTAACGAGTGAAGTGAAACAGAATGCAAGCGGGATTTATATATGGCAATTCAAAGTTAAAGGAAGGTTGTCAGGTGGCTTGGTAGGGTGGCCTCTTGTGGTAAGAAGTGGAACTTGAACTTGGAAGGCGTCATGTCATCGGAATAGCTATCTGGAGGGGGAGGTCCGGATGTCCGTACTTGAATGAGGGTTGATTCCTTCCGAAGTTGACGAGCAGGACGGGAAGCAAGAAACAGCATCTGTAAGAAGGAAAGAAAAAAAAATAAAAGAAAAAAATAAAATAAAAATTATGATTAATTCCAATTATAATGGGAGAAAACCATGGGAAGAATCACGCAAGGAAATCTGCGTCTTTATCTTTTTTGTTGAAGCCGTAGCCATATATTGTTCTGACTGAGATGGAATCATTGTAACAATTGGGGTCCGTTAAAATAAAAAGTGATTCTTTACACTTGCGAGCAAGAGTGTTTGTTTCGTGAGCTAGTATTGTGGGACTACCATAGTTGATTCTATGTCCAGTTTCACTTGTATGTTTGACAGTTAAGTAATTAGTATGATTGGTATGGAGTGCGTAAGTATGTTGGTAAATGCGCTTCTGTAGGGGTTGCAACGTTTCGCCCACGTACCTACACTGAAAATTGATACAATCGAGTGCGTAAATAACACATTTGGGATTGCTGTCCGCTGGCTTAATTTTATTATTGATAGTAGATCCAAGGGTAGTTCTGATGGGAGATGTTAAACAAATTCCAAGGGATCTGAGCAACTTTGACAAAGCTGGAAACAACGTTTTGTGATAAGGAACTGAAACGAAGATGAAATTCTGAATGTTATCTTTGTTGGGGGGGGGTTGTAAATGTCTTGGATTGCCCGGGTTATGAATTTGTCTATGAATGCTCGCGGATAATTGTTAGCACAAAGAATGTTCCGTATGTTTTTTAATTCTGCTTCAAACAAGTCATTAGAACTAGAAATGATGAAAGCTCTAATTACAGCCATATTAATGATATTAATCTTAAAGGAAAAAGGACAATAGGATTCATAATTTAAAGTTTGAGGAGGGCTTCCTGTAAACTTGAGTGGAGAACTGGGCGTTCCTATGTTCAATCATCACATCAAGGAAGGGTATGGCATTATTATTCTCGGTTTCAATTTTAAACTTGATGTTAGCGTGAATGCCGCCAAAGATGTCCCTGATGCCCAAGGGAATAGATCCATCAGTGTAAAAAAAAGGTCGTAGATAAAAGTAATTAAAAATAATTACTTTTATAGAGCAATTTTATAAAACAACCAAATAGATTCAATTAAGGCCAACGCGCACACACCAGTGACAAATGACAGCGTCGAGGGACAGCCACGAACGACTGCGAAACGCCAACGTTCAGCTGAACGACGCAACGCGCACTGGACTTCATGTCGCGTCGCGTCGTTGCATTGATCAAATGAACGTTTCCCATAATGCATCTGTTTCCGCGCCCGACATCGTGCGAACATGAATGTGATGAGAAAGACGAGCGATGTTTGGTGAATGTTTAATTTCAGATGGTGTTTTTGAAAATCTTATGTGCCTATTGTGATTTAAAGCTTCTGAAAATCGTTTATCATAGAATGGACATTGAAACATAATGGCTGTTCATCAGAATGTGTAATCCTATGTGTTGTGAGATGTGAGACTCGGGAAAATCTTTTACAGAAAATGTAAAGTCACTGTTTATCTATTTGTTTTTGCAATCATGTGGATATTAAGATAAATAAATCACATGAGAACATAATGTGTAGGTAAATTTTTTTATCGACGCTGTTACTGCTAAGATGTCTATTTTAAGATATAGTACTGTTTTAAATGTTTTAAAAACAAATTGAAATAAATGTAAACTTGTAAATACGTTAATATATATTCTGACAGTAACATAGATTTTCTTTACTGTGAAAATTACAATTGCTGCTGCTATTTTTTTTATAGAAAAATAAAAAAAAATTAACATTTCAAATTAGTTTTTGTATAATTTATGTTTCTGCATTGAAAATGTAAAACATAACTATGAACACGTTATAAATTAGTACACAACCACTTAAGGCATGAATGAACAAATAATCATTTATATTTATTGATATATATTATTACAAGAAGAATTATATAACCTATATGTTCTACCAAAAAAAAAACCTTTTAACCTATATATTCTACCAAAAAAAAAAAAGTCTACACTTATTTGTTCACCAAAAAAAAAAAAAAAAAGTTTTAAACTTCACATATCAAAAAGGAGGACATATTACTATTCAAACATCAAAAAGGAGAACAGAATTTACAGAAGGAGGACATTTAGGAGGATACTTCTGAAGGGAGGACAGAGCTTAAAAAAGCAGGACTGTCCTCCCTAAAGGAGAACGGTTGGTCACCTTATGAATATGAATGATTCAAATTGCCTAGCAGCAACTTGTGAAGGTGTTTTTTTTTTGTTTTTTGTTTTTTGTTTTTTTGTTTTTTTTTATCTCCCTTAATACTTCCTGAAAATCAATGATTGAGATATTATTTTGAAGATCGGTTCACCGCTAATGACAAAAAATATTGACGGCAGCTATTGACAATGTGTTTAACTAATATGCTTTGGAGTTGTTTATTATTTCTCAAAGATGATTTTTTGGTGCGAATTATTCGCACGGGTCAACTAGTTAATACACATTGTGAATACTGCCTTTTCATATATTATACTTAAAAAATATACTTAATTTACAAAAATATTGAAAAGAATTCATTTTGCATTACAAATTTGGTTTATTTTCATCAATGTACAGGAAAAGTGTGAACATTTAAGTAATATGAAATTCCATTCTTCTTTCGTTGGTCATGTTATATTGCATTCTTTAACAGCCTGAAAAAAAAAACAAGAATAAAATCACAAAATATGAATATATCTCAAACATAATAAAAATAAAATATATGAAAATATTGGTACAAATAATAAAGCAAGAAATAAAGCAATACCAAACTGTATATTATGAAAACACAAGAAACCTTTCTGTAAATGTTTTAATTCTATGTTCATAAATAAAAGGTAACTGTAAACTTAACTAAAGTTACAAATTCAATGTGGAAAACCAAAAAAAAAATATGTGTTTACATTTTTGGAAACATTTAAATTTGTATATGCATAATATATAAACGTTAGAACTTATTATTTACTATTTATAATAGATGAAGCAATACTCATCACCCATTAGTATAATTACATTTGTAATAAACTGTCAATGTAGCATAATGTAAGATAACTACCATAAAACATCCTACATAGAGATTCAATAACAACCTTGTAGAACCAAAATTGTAAATAATAATTAAATAAATCAATTGTTTCAATATCATAGCAAACACTTACAACCATTTACATTGCAAAAAATGAAAGGCCTTCCATACTGTACATCCTTTTCATTGAAAAAAAATTGAAAGTCTCAACGTAATAAGCATAATTTTGGCGTGGTAAAAATCAGGGCCGTTTCTACCAATAGGCAAGACTAGGCGGCCGCCTAGGGCGGCAAGATTTTAGGGCGGCCGAAGGACGGATTCCGTTTTTTTTTTTGTGTTTTTTTTTTTGGTTGTTAAAATAGGATTGCGGTTTTTTTTTTTTTTTTTTGGTTGTTGAATTGAAGATTCTGTTGTTTTTTTTTTGTTAAAATAGGATTGTCGTTTTTTTTTTTGGTTGTTGAATTGAAGATTCTGTTGTTTTTTTTTGGTGGGGCGGCATTTGAAAGGGAGGGAGCGGCATTTTTCAGTTCTCGCGTAGGGTGGCAGAACACCTAGAAACGGCTCTTGTAAAAATTAATGTAACATAAATTTATTTAAGGCATTATCTTCGTTATACCACCTTCAGTAATGTATGACATAGATCCACCAAAGTAATTCTCCATTCCACCCCCTCCTCCCCCCCAAAAAAAAACAAAAAAATGTTATCTTTAATACATCAAAATACCTACATACTTTCTGTTTGCATGAAACTTGTGAGGAATAGTTCCAGTAGCTTGATTGGCTGAGGACATGTAGACAGAAACAAGCTTGGGTCTGTATTTGGTAGGTAATTTTATGTTGAGATGTTTTTAATGGAGGGTGGAAATCCTTAAATGGGTTGGGTTGTACATTGAGTTGTAAAGGGGAGAGAGTCATGCATGACAAGATTACACAATAACTGACACGGTAGTTAACAAATGTCCCACAAAAATAACATTTGAAAGTGATATTTTGTAAGTTATGAAATTTTAGGCAAACATTGGGTTTTTATTCACAAGAGCATTTAGTAATAGGAAAATGATAACAACAACAGAGACTTAAATAGGATGTTTTTGGATACATAAATTTTTTGGGAATTGATAACAGCAATGACGTTAACATGTATATGAAAACATTACAGTATTACAACTTGCTGCATAGCTAGTACAGAAACAGATTATTGTTTCATTTAACTCAAAGACGACAATTGAGTCTACACAATGATATGGGACTGGAATATGAAATGTATTGTAGAAAGATGTAATGAGGAACACGAGTGATTTCATTGGAATTGTGCAATAATTTAGAAATATTGACAAGTTTATAGTGTTGTAAATAAAAAAGGACTGATTAAGGATATGTCTTAATGCCCCACAAACAACTGTTAATGAATTGATATAAGATGACAGGACAGACTGGTATCAATTATACAAAATAATACTAATATATACATAGTTCTCTGCCAAGGGCAGGTCCTTCACTGCAAACTCAGCATTCTCCAATCTTTCCTATTTTCTGCCTTCCTCTTCGTCTCCACATAAGATCCATTTACCCTAATGTTGTCGAATTAATACTAATATCTTACAAAATATCACTTAACTATATATATAAAGCAAGTTTAACGTTTCCTTAGTGCCTTTCAGTGAGAGGACAAGGGGTTAATATTTTGGATCTTTCAGGATCATTTTTTATTTTATTGTTGTTTATCCCGGCGGGCCATTCGCTGGATCGCGTTTGCTTTTGGGTTAGAGCTTTCGCGCGGTGAGCCAAACGTCAACGAGTAGATTCTGCTGATGAGTCCCCAATAAGGACGAAACAATTGTACAGAATTCTCGTTGATGTTGGCTCAATGGGCGAAAGCATATTTATTGTCCGGTTGGCGATTTCCCTCCATTAACTATATATATCTTTATACATATACATATCTATACATACACACACATATATATATATATATATCTTTATACACGCATATATATATTACCTAAGGTATAGTATATATATTTTCAAGAGTTAATGAATTTTTGGGAATTTCAGAAACAAATGTAATAAGAAGTATTATTTTGTAATACACTCAATAGATAATGTGTGATAGATGTTTATGTTTCGATGCGGGTTTTTTTTTTTTTTACATTTTCTGCATTTACATTATAAACTTCATTCACTCATGGCCGGTTGCACCATTGAAGTTCAGGAGCTGAACCACGTTCAAACTGCAAGATGAACGGAGATCATTCTTAAACCTATTGCGCCAACAACGTTTAATGAGAATCTCGGTTCAAAAGCGTCGTCAACTTGATCTGCCGAATTCGGCCGTTCAACGCGCTGAACTCGGTTCAAAACCGCTGTTCGGCGTTCGGCCATTACTGATATTCGCTTGCGAATTGAGACCAAAGCATGTTTTCTCTCAACTATCAGAAATAACTTTTAAAAATGACAACTTTACATTTATTTAATTCGTTGGACAGTGACTGTGAAGAGGAATTTCAGTTGTTAACAGAGTTGCATCATTTGTAACCAAAAGGCAGACTATTTCGCGATCAGTATATATTAGGGTAATCGTGGAGTTTAGCGTCCCAAATTAAATAACAATAAAAAACCTACAACAGTAAATGACAGTGATAAAATGTGAAATTTCACCCAAGTCTGCACGGATACCTAAGTGTCCCACCCCCCATCGACACCGGGCCTTTTTTCTCGGCACCGAAGTTTGCCGCTGTTGGTCCCATCTCTGCCGCCAATGGATCGCCCTGACCCGGAGGAGACCGGCGCAGAACGACGGACTCCAGAATGCGGTGGCACGAAAACAGAGTTTACGAGTGCCCGTTCTCGGTCGGGGGTGGGACACTTACAGCCAGCCACCCACCAAAGTGTGATGAAATTTCACATTTTAGGACTGTGTGTTATTTACTGTTGTAGGTTTTTTATTGTTATTTAATTTGGGACGCTAAACTCCACGATTAGTAATATTCAGCATCGGTTTTTTTACATTCTAAAACGTGTTATGTACGATTCAATTATATCAATTAAAAGGATTTTTTTTTTCGTCTCTGTGTAAATAGGGACTCGGCAGAATTCAGTTTTTTAATTCCTGAACTCCATTTTCGTAATGAGATTGTTGACTGCTGAAACAAAGGACAACTATTGAAAACAATCCATTGGGTTGATTTCCCGCAACGAAAGACGAATCTTGTAACCAATCAGGAATCAGCTTTGAACGCATGACGTACTTCCGCCGCCATGAACGCAGATCACAGAACGTCGGTTCAGTTGTGACTGTTGTAGCTTGGTGCAACAAGGCTGAACTTCAATTTGAGGTTCAAGCAGAACTCGGTTCATGGGAACCGTAGTTAAACGCTACTTTGGTGCAACCGGGCATAAGTGATTATCATTTATGATTTGTTTCTGTTTTTTGTTTATACAGTGAAGTCTCACTTATACGATTATGAGGGGGAACCAAAAATTATTCGTATAAGTGAATTACATATAGGACTATGGAGGTTTTGCCGGGGAATGAGAAATTCATCGTATAACTGAATGTTCGTATAAGTGAGACTTCACTGTATACTGTGTTAGTACTGTTAACATTGTAACCTTTGGTAATTCGAAATTCCCAGCAGAAACAAAACAGGTTGTTTAAAAATCAACCAAGGAGGACTGAACTGTAATTAATCATTCCATTCACAAAATGAAAAAGAAAAAATTACTAATGTTGTTGTCATTCAGAACAACATGTATTAAGAATAAAATAATAAAAGGAACAATAATTTCATGAGTAGATATTTCAATGACAGACTTTTGGATGCTGTAATTTCTGTAGAATTTATAACAGCAGTGTATTGGTCATCAAACATTTAAAAAACCAATTCTTGAAACTGATCACATAGCTGTCACAGTTTTTCTTAAAAACATTATCGTTTCCTGACCTTCAGAGACGAAAATTTTGCTTATTTTTTCAGTATTTATGGCTAATAATTACTTGATTAGTTATTTGAAATACTTACGGTCGATTTTTAATGTGTTTCTGCATAAAAGACTGTTACGATATTAAATTATCGAATAAAATAATTTAATTAGTTAAAGTGAAATTTTAAAAGCATTAGATTGCTTGAAAAGATTTTTTTTTCCCCTTCAATTGGAAGAGTTGATTATCTAATTTAAATATGCAAATTAGTAGTGAGACGTAACGAGTTTGTGACGTCATATAACGGAAGAGCGAGACTCTTCGTGAGTTCAGTTCAGTTAGGATTAGTTTTAAGAATACGTTTGATCAGAGCAGTTCAGAACAGTTTAGAGGAAAGTTGAGAACAGTTGACAACTCAAGTCAATGCAGATTAGTTCTGTTGGTTCCAGTGAAGTTCCGATGGCAGATTCGTTCTGTGAAGCGCAGTTAGTTAAGAATGCGCATTGAGTTCAATGAAGGCAAATCGATTGGAAGTCCAATTTAAAAGGTTACAATATTTGAAGACGAATGCACACGTGGATATATTGTGTGAAGATAATTCCTAAGATTCGAATAGAACCGGAGATTATCGTAAAGATAGGGCGGCAACTTAGAAGACCTGGAATTGCACGAGGCGAAATGAGTGACGGAGAACAGTGAAGATTCCCTAGTCATAAACGCAGTAACGCTCTGGATAGTAATTGGACGAAGAATGCTGCTATAGAAGCAAGTAGTAATACACCCTAAAGATTTATTACAGTATTGATATTCCAATAAGAAGCAAGAATTCCTATTAGAATTAATTTTCGTGGAAGACGAAAACCAGAAGATTTAGTCGAAGCGATAATGAAGCTTTACCTAATGATAGCCAAGAAGAACTCACGATAAGTAATAGTCAAAGTGATATTCAGGAACTTTATTTATTATTGGGAAGAATTTATTTTCCGTTTATTCGAGAAGACCGAAGTCTCAAGCGCTATTAGTTCCAAAGCAGACGCTCCGTGCCAAAGGATTATGGGTAGGAGAAGTCAGGAGTCTGTTGAGAAGGCGCCATGTTCAAAAGTGCTACGGAACGACGTTACCTACGAAGCAAGGTTGTGTTGAATCAAAGAAGACTGGCAGAGGTTTTCCAGCCAAATAGTTTCAACGCAGATTATCATACACGGGTGAAAACCCGAACGAATACACCGAACTGTAAGTAGTAATTATTTATTTACATTTTGGAGGGAGCAAGAAGCTCGCTAGCAAAATAGGATTAATTCTGAGAAGTGACAGTTGCGTGATTCAGTGCGTAGGTGGTGAACTTTGTTTGAGTGAAAGCGAAGTTAAATTAATTTCACACAGGTGTATTTATGATAATGAAAAGCCAATTAGTTGCAGATATCTTTATTGAAGCTATAAAGATTTAACTAGCTCACACAAGATTTGTGAATTGCCATTTAGTTATTATTCACACAGGTGAATTAAAAGCCGTAATTAATTTCACACAGGTGAATTAATAGTCATTAACGAATTTATTTCAAGCGGTGCTATAGTGATAGGAACGCTTGTGTTAGTGAAAGTTAATGTGTTAGGATTACTAAAGTGACAGTAATTGACAACTGTACATTAAAGCAGTGATACTAATTATCGGTGAAGCGTGCTTTAGTATATTATTAATTTTGTAGTGCACAGCGTTATTAATTAACAAAGTGAATTGTGCTACTACTATTAATGAAAATATATCAAGCTGATATTTGTAATGAAGATTGTTACGTGAAGTCTAGGACTGTAGCTGACTTCTTGAGAATTAGAACTGAGAAATATCTATCGTGTATATAATTTTAGAAAAGAAAATTTTATGACCACTCAAATAAATCTTTTTATGATTTTTATCTGGGTCCCACTAAGTTTCTTGCTGTTTACTCTCCTACCAAGTAGGGTTTCTGCATTTTTACCCCCAGCAAAGACAGTAAAATCTCTATAGGGCCAGAGTCAATTATAGAGACTGGAAATTTCCAGACCTGCGAGAAAGTTTCTCCGTAAGAGCTATTTTCCATTAGTCGATAGATTCCAGGACTAATTAGAATCTGGAAGAAGAATTAATTCAAGTTAATGAATACGGGAAGAATTGGATATCTCCCGATAAACTGGAAGCAGACGACGCTTAAGTTGAAACGTCATCCGTGAAGCGCAACGCATGTTGGGAAGGAGCGAGAAGCCCGCGAACATTCAAAGTCACATGCCCGGTGAGTCAGATGTTCTGAAGTAAGGCGACTGCACCAAGCTCCTAAGGGCGATAGCGTGTGCCAAGACGGAATCATCGTGGAAAACCCCGGAATTGGAAGAATTCTACAAGAACTTTGAACGAGGTGAAACGCCATTATTAATGAGCAAACTGTAAGTACGTTTTCGATTCTTTAATAAGTAGGAAGTGCCCGACTTCAGTTATTAAAGGTGCCACGAATGGAATCGTGTTTAGACGTAGGAAATTATTTGACGGAAAGAATTAACTGTTCAAGATTTAAAGAATTATTCAAGAGAAATAAGTGATAATTATTTAAGTGTTACATTAGTGAAATTCCAAGAAGTGAATTATAGTGAATATCGAATGCGTGAATGCATTAGTATCAAGATTCCGTGCTTCGAAATGAATGCGACGTTATTATTTAACTAGCCGGGTACAGTCGCTTCGCTCCGGAACCTTGCATGTATAGCATTAAGAAAAAAAACAAACTTTATTTATTTATTATTATTAAATTATAGTAGATTTAAAATATTATTTAAATTAATATTAAAATCGGAGAATATACGACGTTGTGGCCTTCTCCGCTTAACTCAGGTGTATTGTGGGTTGGCGTCACACACCTGGGGTTGCCGCCACACACACTTCATGGTCAGTCTGCCAGATTATTCCCTATCCCTTGGGAATTTCGAACAATCCTGCCTTATTCCATATCTACATCATAAAGGGAATCTGTGCAAAATTTCAGCTTTCTAAGTCCAAGGGTTTGGGGTGGGCGTTGATGAGTCAGTCAGTGAGTCAGGACTTTTCTTTTTATATAAGTAGATTTTCATGAATTTTGTTTTGTTAACCTCATTGATTAGTTCTTTATAGATTATATTTGAATGTTATTTTCTCATTTTCAACTCTTTCTATCCGAGATTCGTTCTTTACATATTATTCCTGGTGTTTCGATATCATGCTTATTTATGAAAATATGATCTATATTTGTTTTCGTATTTCCATGAATTGTACAGTTGTTTCTTGTTGTTCCTAAAGACAATTTTTGAAACCATTATTGTACATAAGTTTTAGGTATTTCTGTACTGCATTGTTTTTATTCATTTTGAAAAGATCTACATTTATTTCGCTAATTAGTACATTTGGACAATTTAATATATTTTCATTTTTTATGAACAGATTCTCTAATTCTTCAGTAAATTTACCTTTCTTTATGTTTGGTGGTTCATATATGCTTAAAATGTTAATATTTTGTTTTTGATAACACAAACACATTTTTGATAACGAAACATATTAGGTTTTATTACAAAACTTCATGATAAATAACATGTTTTGTGAAAATTCTTGAATCATTTTCCAAAAGATTTCCTTGCTCCGACGTTTTAGTAATTTATAATTTAACATTTTGGTTACAGAATGACAGACAGAATACGTTTTTATAATTTACGTATTTGCAATATATAATAATAGCCACGTACCGTCGCTTCGCTCCGGAACCCTTGCATATATAACATTAAAAAAAAAAAAAACCTTTATTTAGCAAATTACTATTGAAATCGGAGAATACAAGACTTCCCAGCCCGTTGTGACCTTCTCCGCTTAACTCTGGTGTATTGCAGGTTGGCGCCTCACACCTGGAGTTGCGCCACACACATTTTTGCATGTATCTTCCAAACGCAGAAACGTTTGTGAATGACTGATATATCGTTCGATAGAACTTTCAAATACCAACATTTTCTCAATATAATGTTCTCTTCCAACTTTTATACTTTTCGTTTAAATTGAGAAGAAGTCAAAATTTGACCCTTTAAGAGACGCCATCTTGGAAACCAAAAACTTTTTTCGAAAGATTTTTGTAGCATTTTGTTTGTCTTAAAAAGATCTACATTTTATCCATTTACTTGACCAATCTATCTGTTACAGTTTCGTTAGAAAATTGGAAAAATGCAAAATCTTATGACGGACAGAATAACGCTTTTATAATATAAGATTAATCTACTGAAGATAGTTGATTCAAAGTGTGACGTAATTATTTAGTTAAGTCAACATTAACTGTGTTTAGAAAGTTATTCACGAAGTCAGTGGAATTTATTATTTAGCGCATTATTTTTATTTCGGAATTAAATATTAAGTCGATATTTACGTAAGCATTTCTTTAATCCATATTAAAGTTATTAAAGAAACTTATGTGCGCCAGCGATTAGCGGAAGTGATAAGAAGACAAGAACTGTTTTATTAGAACTCTTAACTCTAATCAACATAAGTTTCATTATTGAAACTATACTAGTACTACTCGACAATTGTAATATCTACTATTACAATAAATCTTTTATAGATTTTATGCACTTAGTCTTATTTTTGTTGCTCTAGAAAAAAAGAAATTATCTACATGTACAACCTTACGTACAATAATAATAATAATTAGTTAATTATCTATATTTAATTAAAATTTTATATCATAATTATTAGAATTAGTTGCCAAAATTCAATTTAATTATTTATATTTTTGAAACTTTCCAGATATCAAAGTATGTTTTAATTTAAAATAAATATTTTTGAGTAATTTAAGAAATAAAAAAACAAAAAACAAACAAATCATTTTTATTCTTATATTTTAGAAATTCGGGGTCAAAGCTCTTTCACTAAATGGTTTTTTCTCATTTACGCTCTTGAATGAAACAATATTCGTTTTCTAATAAAAAATATAAAAGTATTTAAAAGAAATGTTGAATATTTAAATTTTAGCATCGAAATATCTTCAATAATTTAAATTTTAAGTCATGAAATCTCAGGAAACTTGTTTCATTAAATTGAAAGTTTGTTTTTCTGAAATATATCAAAAGAAAAGAAAAAAAAAAACAAATACCACAGCTTATTTATATTAATAGAATACTGATAACCATTTCTTAGCTGAAGTAATGAAACAAAAAACATATTGTTAGTATGCTTCTCTGAAAGACTTATTTTCTTATTAATACTCACAATTCTTTCATAAAACCATGATCGATTAAAATATATAATTATTTCACAGAATTTTAATGAATATCTTTTATTTTTAGTTTATTTCATATTAATTTAGTTCAAAAACGAAATAACAGGAAATGAAGGTAAATTAAAAACTATATGTATCCAAAAGTCTGGAATAAAAATTAGGATCCAAGAAAAACTCTTTGATCCCTTAATGAAGGAGTTGTTGATCTCCATAGCTATCCTTCGAATTTACTTCCGCCTTTTTTTATTCGTAGATATTCGAAATGTTTGTATATTAAACTATTTTTTATCTTAAAGAAGAAACCAAAAAAAAGGAAATTTTTAAGAACTTAGTCTAATAACTAATTCATTAAGTCGCGAAACCAAAAAGATTAAAAAATATTATATAATCTCTTAATTTTTAATAATAAAAAAGAAATTGAAAAAGGCTTCATTTCAGAAACTGATTACAGAATAAGTCTTCTGTATATCAATAGATTTTGAGTGTTTTTGTTTTTATTGTTAATAATAGCATAATGAATCCGTTGACGAAACTGTTCATGATACTCATAGCCTTTGTAGAGATTCCAGTATCAGGGTGAATTTGTTTCATTACTTTATAAATGTAGACAGTGTAATTCTGTATACTTCTCTTCTTTCTCCTCTTTTTATCTTCATTCTGAATAGCCTTCTTCACGTTCTTCTTGAATGCTTTCCCATTAGTTGGAGGAGACATTGTTTCACTCAATCGGAGATAGGACAGAATGAATGACAACAACTGATCTTAAGCGCTTTTATATCAACACCACGGATTTTGAATACTCCCTAAAACTTGTGTAATAATAAATCAAAAGTTAAATTTGATTATTTTCTTTAATTTTTAAAAATATAATTTTTAATTGTCATTTTTTGAAATCCAGTAGTTTTAGGAACAATTATTATGAAAAACCACACTTAAACAGAGAAACAAATATTTCATAAACCCTTCATTTCTTCTAAGAACAGATAAATTTAAGCTAATTCACGAAAATAATAATAAAAAAAAATACAGCGATAATTTACTAACAATTCTTATTTTAAACTTTTCACTGGTTTATCATTATGTAAAATTGTTGATGTGTGTTTAAGGGATTATCTAGCATCTTGGGATTAAGAATGGAGATCTCACCTGATTGGTCCTTGGCACTGGTGGACCGAGGGGAGATAACTTTCGACTCTGGGAATCCAAAGGTATAGTTTAAATCGGATCCGTCGCGAAAATAAACGGCAAAAATAAAATAAAAAATTGGAAATTCCGCTTTTGGTTGTTGAATTGAAGATTCAGTGGTTTTTTTTTTTTTTTTTGGTGGTTGTAGATTTTTGGAATGGTGGGGGGGGGGGTGCAAATATCAAGTGTAGGGCACCTGATGAAATCTTGCCCCGGACACCAACAAACCACGCGACAGCCCTGGTTTAAATAACTATGATGTTATAAAAAAAGTAGTCAGAAGTTAGTCAGTAAAGTTAGTAGTTACTTGTTAACCTGTCTCTGACTCATATTATTTTAACTACGTTACAGTATCACAGACGTTGATTCCTTAGTTCTGAATTAAATAGGAATTTAAATTGTAAATGAATGCTTGAAAAGATTAAAAAAAAAAAGACGTTGATTACCGATAATTGTTATGACATACATTTTAGGAGTTACAGAGGGTTGTTTTTAATTATTTATACATTTGAGAAAAAAACCGAACAGCTGCGGTTTTGAAACGCTATTTAAAATTGTATTTGTTTTTTATACAATATTGTTAAGAGTAGAGTTAGCAGTTTTTATTATTGTATAATTCCGACACGTTAAATAATTTAAAAAAAATTAAATAAATTAAAAAAAAGTTTTGCTTTTCTTTTAAGTTTCTAATTAGTAAGGTAAAAAATATTATTAATCATATAGAATTAGAACATTTACATAATTCATATTTTGTTTTTCACTAGCACTGATCTTTTTCTTCTCTCAAAAAGTATTCAGTGATTTGTAACCTTACAAGAAACAGTAAAAGAATATTTATCATTATTTTCATCCGGATAATATAAGACTTCCCAGTTCTTTGTAGCCTTCTCCATATCCCAATCACATGAAACCTTCCCGCTTAACTCAGGTGTATTGCAGGTTGGTGCCACAGTGAGTTGCTTTCATTTCGTGGTCGTCCTTCGCAAATAAAAAAAAAAGTTCATTTTTATACTTTTTATATTATTTACAGTATGGAACCTAATGGCATGCTAATTTCAAGTTTATAGCATGTAGGGAAGTATGCTGAACAGACATACATATCCACAAATTCTCCTTTTATATATAAAGCTTATTATTGTTTTTTTTTTTTTTTTTTTTATAATCATTTCCCATCTTTCTTACGTTTAGATATTTCAGGTCACTCTTTCCTATTAAGAAAACAATAAAATTTAAACAAAAATCGGCTTTTAGATAAGTCAAAAGCAGAGCGGCCTTTCTGGGTTAAAATAATTTTACCTAAGTCGGATTTTTATTTCCCAAAATTCTGAACATGTAATTCAGTTCAATGAAGATCTTTTATTTTTTTTTTTAAATTAAAATATTAATGAATTCTTAACAGAGCCTGTAAGCAAGTGTTTCTCAACCTTTTATGACTCAAGACTCATTTATTAAAATTCTAAATGATTATGAACTTTTTTTAGAATTTTAAATATGTATTATGCTAATTTTCTGTAGCAATTATTTGGAATAGGCTACACAGAATCAACTTCATTTTCTTAATTATTTAAAATATATCTTTCACTTCAAATCTATTGAATAGTTTAATAACATAGTTTTAAATAAATACGTATACTATATATCATTCAATAAATGCTCATAGAACAAATGGAAGAATTTCGTTTTTCCAATAGTTTGTTTCAAGAAATATTTCAAATTAAAATAAGTTTCAGGATCTGCTCTCATGTATTTAAATGAAATAATAAATAATATTTTTCTTTACAAAACAACAAGAAATAATATACAAGTAGAGTTTTTATTATTTAGAGATACGGAATTTTTTATCACATTAATATAAATGGTTGGGATTCTACAGTGCAGTACTTTTATGCTGAGGGAATTATTAAAGAAATTCTATGAAATAAAATATAGATGAACATGTTTCTAAGATTGAGTTATTTTAATGTATAATAATTTTAATTGGAGCGTGATATTGTCCGTTTCTCCTGTCGTAATTCACCGAAATCTGTATTTTTTATTTCAGTAATTTATATTGATATTGATCGAATGTAAATTGGTAATTATTGTCCTTTTCTTTTTAATCTTTCTTGTCAATAAATTAAATTTTTAATAATTGAAAACTGCGGATGTTCGTGAGGCACCATAAATCTAAACAACGAAGATCGTTTACTGAAGAATCGAAGTGTCTGCGAACCAGAGCGTTGGGTATTAGTGAGGTTTCATGAGAGCAAACGACGAACCCCGAGGTCAAAGATAGGTACAAAGATATGAAATAAAACCCTACTCCTCCCTGTAATGGTTGAAGACAATTCGAACTCAAACATAATAAATTTATTATAAAACTGTAAGAGCTGTAGCTTGTATTTGTTGTACACCCATTATGAAGCACCCTTCGCAGAACTAGAATTCTTTAGTAAATTTTAAAAATTATTAAACAAAATATAATGTTCATGAAGACAGATATTTTACTTATGCTGATTATATTTAATAACGAAAATGACACACTAAACTTAATAGGATAAAAAACATATTTACAATTAAAAATGGACCGGTTTCGCTATATACAAATAGCTTTCTCAACTAAATACAAAATACAAGAACAGGTACTTAAATACACTCAAAAATTCGAAACAAAAGCAATAATAAACCAATAAAGTAATTTAGAAGGCAAAGCCAATCAGATGAAAACACCAATATGATGTAACAGTTACTGCTGCATACTCTTCAGAACAGTCAGCCAGTTGACTTGACGTCATCAACCGCTAGCCGTCGCGTCGTCTACTTCATGCCACTGTAAACAAAAACAAACAAAAAACACACAATAACTCATATTTTACGAAAACCATATTTAGCAATAGTTTGAACAGATAAAGTCTCATTATAACATCCATTGGAAGTGATGATCAATATTGTTTCAACACATTTTCTTCTAAAATCATCTTGTTCAATAAAGAGCACTGAAGCATTATCGAAATAGATCTGATGATTCTGTGAAATGGAGTGAGTATAAGAATTATAATTATTATCCTTAGTTCTGAAAGCAATGATATGTTGTTTAATACGCTTTTTTAACTTCTGACGAGTTTCTCCAATATAAAAACAGTCCCTTTGAGTGCATTTCAAAGCATAAACTACTCCTTTCCATTCAGAGGGATCAGAAGATTGCTTCGGTTTACATGATAAAAAGCGCAAAAGAGTATTCGTCGATGAAGATGTTAACGTGAAATGAAAAGGTTGAAGTAAATTTCTTAAACTATTAAACAATTGCTGATGGTATGGGATAGATATATATTTGTAGTTTGTACATTAGAAATAATGTTATCATTATGATAATATTTATAAAACGCTTTTCTGATGTGCTTATCTATAAACAATTCAGGATAATCATTAGCTAAAAAACTTTTTTTGATAGTTTCAATTTCAATATTAAAGGCTTCAATAGTGTTAGAAAACCTAAACGCTCTAAACACAGCCATAGTAATGCAATTGATCTTAAACGAAAGGGAATTTTGAGAATAGAATTTCAATGTAATATCTTGCCTAGTTGGGTTACGATACACAGATGTATATATGTTCTTGTCATTTCTTGTAATCAATACATCAAGGAAAGGCAGTCCACAATCAACATCTTTCTCAATAGAGAATTTAATACAAGGATGAATTCCATTAATATCAAGAATTCTATCTTGAATGGTCGAGTCAGAATACAAAATGAGATCATCGATATATCTTACATAAAAAGGAATTTTAAGCTGTAACTCATCAAAAATAAGGAAAGCATTATCTTCTATAAAACCCATGACCAACTCAGCAATGATCATGGAGGCAGATAATATAATGTTTGCGTTGTAAAGTAGAAAAGGCTGAGAACCAAATGTCTTTAAGCTCATTCTTTCATAATTTATTTTTAAATTGTAAATAATTAGAATAGTTAACTATTTAAACTATTTAAAGTTAACTATTTAATACTACCTCCTCACGTGTCACAGAAAACTGGTTTCTCTTTCATAGTTTTGTGGCCCTGAAAAGGGTCTTTTGACGTACAGTATTTCAATCATCATTTGCCTCAAATCGATCAATGACTGCGTCCAGTGTCTTGATAAGGAACCCCAAGTCCTCCAACGCAAATTGTTGCAACATGTCCTGTGTAAGAAGTGCCCAGTATTTCAAAAACTCTTGAATTTCTTCTTTTATAGAACATAGCTCTTTCTCATCCATAATCTTTTTCTCCCATTCTCTCTTTCTCTTCCATTGTCTTCTGTAAGGTTTCCATTTCGACTGGTGGAGTTGGAACATTGCACGGCTTTTAAATTGGTTGATACCACTTTCTCTTCAGTCCGTCAAATGCACTTAACGATTTCCCGCCCAAACATCCCATGATTCAGAATGTTATTCATTTGGAAAAAACTTTTTGGACATCATTCAAATATATTTCATGTATACGATTTAATACAGCCCCAGTCTTGGACTTTTTATAAACTAATACTAAATAAAAAGGAATGAAAGTATATTATTAAAAAAAAAACAAGTTTTATTAGTTTCAATATATTGGAAAAGGTTTTATTCGTTTTTATATAGTCTTAATATGGTTATACAATTTCTAATCATCAATTTTAAAAATTAAAGTTAGGAACTTCGTAATGTGTTTTGTTTATTTTCATGTCTTTATCTATTGACTGTCACTTCCTCAACCCTTCAAAACAGAAGATAAATGTTTTCTGTCAGTTTTGAGTACATAAATGAAAAATCCCTTACTGACAGAATAATAACTGACTATTTCTGATTTATTAATAAAATTCATTCATACTCATCTTTTAAAATGTAATTAATTATTCCAATAATTACAAAACACCCTTCTGTCATTTGGTTTTTAACTTACACCGCATTTCATTTAATATTATAAAAAAGAAATTAATTTAAAAACAAGATATATGAAATCTAACTAGAAATGACGAAGAAGAATTAAATCAATATTAACATTTTAAATAAATTGGAAATTTTCATTTGGAAATATTTCTTAATACAGAAACTATTGGAGAAACGAAATTCTTTCATTTGTTCTATGAGCATTTATTGAACTGTTTTAATAAATAAATATATGTTATTAAACTATTCAATAGATTTGTAGTGAAAGATAAATTTTAAATAATTAAGAAAATGCAAGTTGATTCTGTGTAGCAGAATTCAAATAATTGCTAGAGAATTATTAATTAATAAAGGAAAAAAAAAACATAGGAATGATTTTTGAATCTGCTTTTATAGGTTTTTTATCAATATTATTTTCAATCCTTTGATGAATCAAAATATCTATCTTTTCTTATGTTCTTTTTGTGCAAAACTTTTAAAACATTTCAGTCAAATCAAATATTTCAATATCGTACAACGTCAGCCGGGCAAACGTATTAAGTAGTGGTATCTTCCGATTTCTTCTTAAATACCATACTAATTAAAAAAAAAAAAAAAGACTATTTCGTTTTAAATACCAACCGCTTGTGAACGTGTTTTATTTTTTTATTTGTTTAAAATCACTTAATAGATCGTGATATTCATTAATTAAGTACAGAGTATTTCTATAGTATAGTATCGTTATTTCAACCTACTCCCATCCCTGACACAATACTGGCATCTCTTTCATAGTTTTTTTGGCCCTGAAAAGGGGCTTTTGTGATAATTATAGAGTCGTCAAGGTTCAGTTCTTTCAGCCCGGGCGATAGCTTCGTGGATGTGTTTGTCCTCCTCTGACAAAGGGGTTAAGTCGCTCTATGACTTCGTTCAGTAAGTCTCTGAAATACCGCAACTCTTCCATCGTAAATCGTTCCCTCTGGTTTGGTGTAAGACGTACCCAGTAATGCAGTAAAAACTGCAGAACTCTTTGCTCAGCGTCTTCCATTCTATCGAAGTTCACTGCAACTGGTGAGGGTAGAACATTGCACAGTATTTATACTAGTTGATACCCTATCTCTCTTCAGTCCGTCAAATGCATTTCACGATTTCCCGCCATACACTCCCTGATTCAGAGTGTTCTCATTTGAAAAAAAAAAAAAAAAAAAAAACCAAACAAACAAAAAACAGTTTTGGGGAGCATTCAAATATATTTCATATGTAGATTGGAGGAAAGCCATAGTCGTTGCAGTTTTTTGTAGACTAAAACTAAAGGAATAAAAAACAAATAAAGTTAAAAACAAATAAAATTTAAAAAAAAATATTGAAAATCACCGAACTCCTACGAATATAATGAATTATAATGTACTGAAGTCAATTATAATACATTAAGAAAATATAATCTGTTTATTGAAAATGTTTAAAAACTGAACCCTACTTCAATGCAAACTATATATTCATCAATGATTAATTATTTTTAATTTAATTTGGATTTTGAAAAATGATAATCAGAAATTATTATTCTAATTTTCAAAAACTTTTAAGCACTAAACTAAATCTTATTTTATTACACATGTATTAAGTAAAAGTGGATAGCTATTTTTTAAATCATCATTAAACATTGATACTAAATTTTATTGATAATTGTAATCTTAAAAAAAATACAAGGCCTATTTTAAAAAAATTACAAACCTGGAACTTATGGATAATTATGCACTGACAAACATTCATTGGGATGGATTAATATGTAAAAGGACTCCCTGCACTAACATCGAAATTCATTTGTTTCTCTATCAATAACGGACGCCCGGGAGAAGTCCAATCTGTGACCAGTTTTTAGGGAGTGGGAGGCGGTATTATAATTTAGATCGCGATTATTTTACGGCGTACTCGTGCTGGTACAACCTCTTTTTCAATTTTTTCCCGGTTTCTCCAATATACTTATAGGGGTGTCCATTAGAACACGGAATGGAGTAAATTACCCCTTTCCGTTCCAGGGGGTCCCCTGTTTCATGCTTATTCCCAAAATTTCCACATATTCTGGCCAGGATGTTATTGCTAGGAGATGTCAAAATGATATTATGTATCCGTAATTTTTTAGATAAAACAGAGAAAAGAATGGAATGGAAACAAATCTTCTTTTATCCGGAGAGGAAAGTGTTTTTTTTTACCTTTCTTCTGGTAATGATCTAAAACGGGCTATATATTTATCCAAAAAACGCATGGGGTAATCATTAGAACGAAAAATAGATTTTATGTTTCGAATCTCCTGTTGAAATAAAGTGAGGGTACTTGGAAATACTGAAGGCTCTATTAATAGCCATTCTGAGATTATTAATTTTATGTGATAATGGGCAAGAGGATTTAAAATTAGTCGTAATGGGTAGGGCCGTTGGTTTACGGTAAACAGAGGTCTGTACGGCCTTATCGCCCCGTTGTATTAAAATGTCAAGGAATGGAATACAATGCAAAATAGAATTTTCATCTTTTTTAAATTTGATATTGACATGAATACTATTGAAAATTCGGAGGATTTCGTCATGTTGTGGGGAAACGGCATAAAAAATGAGATCATCCACATATCTAGAGTATAAACCAACATTTAATTGTTGTGAATCAAATATTAAAAAGGCCTGGTCCTCTATGTAAGACATAACAATTTCGGCGAGAATGGCCGAAGCTGCCAGGCCCATAAAAAGACCAGCTTTCTGTTTGTAAAATGTATTATTAAAGGATAAGAATTGAATTTTGAAGAGTGCTTCAACTAGGGGGATGATCTCATTTTGTATCTGTAATGACAGAAAATTAAAAGCAGTTTTAGTTTGCATATGTAATAAAGCTTGAATAGCCAGATCAACGGAGATGGAAGTAAATAATGCTTCCACATCCAAAGAGAAAAAAGAAAACTTTGCCTGAAGATTCAAATTGCGAAGCTTTTTCACAAAAGTTATATTGTCTTTGACAGCATATTGGGAGATTTTTGGAACCTCAGAAAATTTGTTATATAGCAGGGTAAGAGAGCATTTTAATGACAGAGCTGTGGCAATTCACAATGGGTCTTACCGGGAAAATTCCTTGGTCGTTAGGTTCCTTATGCGTTTTGGGCAGGAATTTTATTCCGGGAATGCGTAGCGTTCTGTCCTTCATTTTCTTAGCTGTCGTTTCTGGAATACAATCTTTGTTGGCAACTCACGAATAATCTTTCTATTATAATTTAGAACCGTGTTGGATTGATCGGAAAATAATTTTAACCCCGGAATATTATCAAAGAAGTTTTTGTCCATGTCGTTGTATTGGGATTTACTAAGAACTACTGAGCCCCCTCCCATATCGGCTGGAATCACCATAAGTTCTGGATTGGCACGTAGTTGATTAAGTCCATTCCTCTCAAGGGGGTTGAGTACCGGCCGTTGGAAGGTGTCCAAGGATTTTTTAATAATGTTGCCTATGGCCATACGTGTGAAGTTATCTGTAGAATTTTTATTGCTTTTATTAGTGTCCAATAAAGCCTGCTCAATGGGAGAAATTGTTTCTTGGTAAGTGGGTTTGGATTGAAAATTAAATTTCAATCCCTTGTTCAAAATAATTTTTTGTTCTATTGTGAGTTCAAATGGGCTAATATTCACAAAATTGTCCTTATTGGGTGGGTGAAAAGGCCATTTTTGGATTGTTAAGTTGGTGAGTTTGGCTACATGTCAGAAAAGTTTGAAAATGTACTTGCGCAGCACGTTTAAGCATATTGACGAAAATCCAGGGAGGTGTCTTATTTTGGAGTTCACTGGAAAACTTCCCAATTTGACGGATTATCCAATACTTTTTCCTGTGTATTTTAGTAATCCTAATGCGAAAAATTCTTTTTCTGATGGAACATAAGTGTCTCTGGATTGCTGGAGAGCTTTCACTGGTCCGGATTTGTAACGCCGGCGGTATCATGCCCATCCTACGGTATTCTCCATTGTAAATAAGAGCCGCTTTGGTGGCTGCAAATTTTTTTTATGAAAAGAGGTAAACTTGTTGAATAATTTTTGGATTTCCTGCCTAGAGTTCCCTTGCGCTGAATATTCCATAATGAGAGTTTTGACATTTAAAACATAGTCAACAATGAAGTAAGAATTTTAACGTGCGCCAATTTAAGGACATCGTAATTCTAAAAAACTGCCGTCGCACATAATTCGTATGATTAGAATAGATTTTTTTTTTTATATATATTTAACATTCTTTTCTAGGATAGTGTTGTATAAATTTCTTCAAGGCTCTCTTTTATATATGTATTTGAATTCTTCCTAGAAAACTTAGTTCAAATACAGTAACACCCTCAACATTGTGATCAACTGTGGCGAAATTGGGTCATTCCACATCAAATCACCCGATGAGGTCACCACACCATCACAGATTTTTATGAAAATTTATTTGCATATATAGTCATAAGATAAGACATTCTGCAAAATATGAGATTTTTAGGTCAAATATTTGCCGAGATATAAATTTTTGAAGTTTTTTTTTTTTTTTTTGTGCCACGCCCCTTTTTTGACGTATTTCCTTGAATATCTCATCTGCTAATCAATCAAATGAAACCAAATTTGTTTTCCCCATGTATTTTTTATGCTGAATCCAAAAATTCCAACGAAATTAGTCTAGGACTAATAGTTTTGTAGTAACATTGCTATGTTAGGCCTACGGTGTCTAGCTTTGGCGGTCGGCGATGGTGAGTTTTCAGTTTGAAAATATGGGTTTTACCTGGGTTATTACCTGTTATAAGTGAGATTTACTGCTTAGAGTTGTGACTAAAGCAAGGGATAACTTGAATTTACTAATTAAATATGCATTGACAAAGTAATAATTTTTGAATATTTCATTTATGCGATTCGAAAAAGAGTACTAACTTTGCGATTTTTTTTCTAAGCTCAGGAGCAAAACACCCTCTTGATTTTTTTTTTTTTTATCAGTTACCTTAGACCTTTTTTAGACTTGGGTTAAAATCTCAAATTTTTAAATGTCCCACATGGCCATTTAAATTTTTTCCTAAATGCTTACATGTTATCTATTAATACAAAACTATTAGTCCTAGACTAATTTCGTTGGAATTTTTGGATTCAGCATAAAAAAATACATGGCGAAAACAAATTTGGTTCCATTTGATTGATTAGCAGATGAGATATTCAAGGAAATACGTCAAAAAAGGGGCGTGGCACAAAAAAAAAAAAAAAAAACAAACTTCAAAAATTTATATCTCGGCAAATATTTGACCTAAATATCGCATATTTTGCAGAATGTCTTATCTTATGACTATATATATTGTGACAATACTCATATGTCGATTTATTGTAACCATTAAAATATTAGAATATTAATATTATTATCATTATAAAGACAAAAGAAATGTCAATTAAGAAAAATAATTTCAAAGTAATTATTTTGTAAAAGCTAATGGCGAAAGACTTCGTTAAGGGCAGTTTTAATTATTGTCAGTGATTTTTATTTTAGTTTAGGTTTTAATTTATTTTAATTTAGGATTTTAGGAGATAAATCTTTTAATGTAAATTATTAGGATGTAATGCAATTTAATGTTAGAAATTTAGGTGTTTTAAGTAGTTGTGTAATTTAAGCTTCATTTAGCTAAGATTAGATTTAATTTTTAAAATAAGAAATTAATTTTCTTTTGCTTTAATTCAGCCGAGTTTATTTGAATTTGGAAATTTCCTATTCTTAGGAATTTCCTTGTGGCCATCATTCCATATTTGGAATTGTTGTAAGCATTGTAATTCTATTGGTTAATTAGCATTATCACCCCATGTGAGGTAATAATGAGGTAATCTCCCTTATTTGGGCAGATATGCAATCCTGCTATCCGAATGGTCTGTGCGACGCGTGACGTCACACAGCGGCGCTCTTAAAACTTATTTAAAGGGGTGTTTAGGGGAGTTCGCTCTCTCTCGCCGCCGTTTTGCTCTCTTAACCTTTGCTACAATGCGCCTGGCCTCGTCGATCGCCGCGGGCGATGTATTGGCAGCCGCGTCTCAAATTCTCGACGCGTTTGTTAGAAATAGGGCGTGTTAAATCAAGTTATCTTTAGTTAGAATAGGCAACCCGTGGATAGCCTACAATTTCTATACTTTATTTGTGCGAAAAATTACTGAAATTAATTTGCAAAATAAGGCTTGCAAATTTTGTGTTCAATGCACGTGTACACCCGTGCAGGATTCCACAAGTTACTTAGTGCTTTGTAAGTGAAAATTGTGCCTCGTAATTTAGTAGGATTACACAAGTTACTTAGTGCTTCGTAAGTAAAATTTGTGCTTCGTAATTTAGTTATTTAGTGCTTCGTGAGTGAAATTTCAGTGCGTCGTAATTTAACTTTATGCTTCAAGAAGTTATAAGCCATAGCTTCGCCGAAATTATTATTCTCAAGTGAAGTGACATATTATTATTTTGCAGTGTCGAATAAAATTGTTAAGTTTAATTAATGTGGTGAATGTGTTGTGCCTCTTTGTGCGGGAACGCGAAGTGTGGCTCCCCCACGCTCCGAGAAAATACTGGGTTAGTTTACCAGGCATGTAACGACTTTGGAGGGGGTAGAGAGAAATTTACCGAACGGACTTTTCGGTTGGCGCCCAACAAATACCCGAACCACCCCTGAAGGACTAAATTATCTCTTGGTACCGTTACAATATATGCAAATAAATTTTCATAAAAATCTGTGATGGTGTGGTGAACTCATCGGGTGATTTAATGTGGAATGACCCAATTATAAAATACAGCTGGCGGACCACACAGAGAATGGTAAATCACCAGAATAAAAGATTTCCCATGTTATGCTCAGTCAAAATGCCAGTCATCAACAACTCAATGTTCACAACAAAGTGTTCTAAAGATAAATATTGATATTTCACCTGATACAGTTTATAACAATTTAAAGAGAGAAATCTCTTGGAAATTAATAAAATCATACAATTTATTTATCTTGATCTTAAAAGTTATAGAAGTTTTCATAATAAAAGAAAAACAAACAGAAAAAAAGGAATTGGTTTGAGATAAGTTTCCTTTCGTCTTATATTGCAGAAATTCAGAATAATTAGAAAACTTTTACAAAATAGCCTGCGTGGTCTCAGGTCTGCCGTGTGGTCGGGTTCAAATCCCTGTCGAGAGCATGGATGTTTTCAATTTCCTTTCCTGTGTTTGTCAGCCTCTTCACTTTCTCTTCGGTCTGACGTCATTCCGTAATGGCGTCCTGGAGAAGGCAATGGGAAACCTCTCCAGTATCTGTTCCCGTTTATCTACGGCTTCTCCTAGGGGTTCTCCCTTCGGGGGCTACTAGGATTCCGTAGACCGCGTACCTTCGAAAACGAAGTTCGCACTTCATGATGATGATGAATTAAAAACATGAAGAGAATCCTAATTTAATTTTTTGAGTTACTAAAACTTACATTCTAATTAGAGAAAATATAAATATTAATATATTACAAAAGCTATTTGAACATAAAACACCATTTTTCCATCTTAAAATATATTGATTGTAAGGCTTGTTTTGTAATGAATATTTTTCATAATTTCCTCGTTTGTCATTTTTAAAAATTTCAGAGTAATAGATTTTCAAAATGAATAAACTAAATATAATGTTAAAATATCGACCTAGTGTTCTCTTCTCTGCCTTTAAAATATAATGTTATAAGAATAAAAATTGAACGTGCGTGAAATATAATTGATGGAATAAAAGTTCAGCAAGTTAATAAAATAAAATGAAAAAAAAAAAAAAAATAAATGAAATAAAAACATCATGATCGATTTCGTTAGCGCTCAGACTAACATCTGATCTTGTGTTAAGTTTCTTCATCACATGATGTTTTAAGGCTGAACTTTTATTCCATCAAAATATGATGTTTGTCAGTGAAATATCAAAGGAAAAGAAGCAAAATTTGCAAGCTCTTTAGATTTCTTAAATATTTTAATTGTTATGTTATAAGTAAATCAATGGTTCAATGACTGAGTAGAGATATTAATAAGTTATCTAGTTCGTAATTTTAACTTTTTAATTAACAACTCCAACAAAAAAATTATCAGGGCTGTAATTTTCACGGATTTTATCTTTTTTTCACTGATATTTCAGGTGTTGAACGGATATTTGAGCTGTTTTGAGGATATTCTTGAGTAAGTGATAAAAAAACATTTGGTCTGAGTTGTTTTATAAAATTAAAATATCTAACGGAAGTTACAACATAATTTCCACTCGAATCATAGAAGTTCTATCGTACTATGACAATGTTACATAGTCTAATGGAATGGACGGAGGTCTACCATCAGACAGATATGTCGGAACCTGGCCTCCAATACTGGCATCGCCATGGATGTTTCTTTCTATTTCTGTGTTGTCCGTGCAGATGTAATGTGAGCTGCCTCTTTTGGTGTACCTCATGCCAACAATTCTTCGGCCAAACGCTCACAATTCTGGCTCCTTGTTCACGCCAAGAGCCCGGGCATTGCAAAAAAAAAAAAAAAAACTCAACAATTACAGCACAAGCAACAAAACCTTCAGTTAATCATCTTGTATTTTTCACGCGAGACTCCAGCGCATGCGTTTGCACTGACAAGGAAATCTCTCGACTATTAAAAATTCAGATTTTAATGAAACTTTGCAGAATGAATCTATCGAGTGTGTTTATAAAATGATATAAATCTTAGATGCGGGAACGTACAAATATTTGGTCTTGAAAATTATTAAAGTTCTGTGGTTTCACCTTTTAAACACCAGATGGCGCTACGGAAGGAAAATATAATTTATTTTTTCAAAAGTTTGTATAATAAATAAATAAATAACTTTTCCAATCTTTAAAAAACCAAGGAAGGAACCCATTAATTATAGTTACTTTCTTTCATCCTACCCTACACGTTGTCACAGATAAATGGCCTCTCTTTCATATTTTTGTGGCCCTGAAAAGGGCCTTTTTGAAACATTCAGTTATCGTTCTGGATCATTACCCTCAAGTCGCTCATTGACTTCTTCGAATAAGTGGTTGAAGAACTCCACTTCTTCTGACGAAAACTGTCGCTGCTTGGACTCATCAAATAAGTGGTTGAGAAACTCCACGTTCTTTAACGCAAATTCTCGCCACTAATCTCGAGAAAGAAGCCTCTGGTCATTCAACTGCACAACTTCTTCACTGGAGACTTCGTCTTCTGTTCTCTTTAAGTTAACCATTTCGACTGATGAGGTTAGAACATTGCACGCCATTTATACTGGTTTTTACCAATCTCTCTTCAGTCCGTCAAATGCACTTCATGCACGATTTTCCGCCAAAACACTCCATGATTCAGTATTCAGAAAACTTCTATTAACTTAAAAAAAATGCTGAAATTTATTTATATTCACATTAATTTATTTCTGTTCTTCTGTTTAGAAAGAATCAATAATGGTTTGTTATTTTTATTAAAACGTACGATTTTTCCATTTGAATCCGAAATAAACAACTTAAGAGAAATAAATAACGAATGATGGTTTACCACTCTCTCTTCGGTCCGTCAAATGCATTTCCAATCTGTTGGACTATTCAAGTATTTTAATCTTAATTTAATAAATTATTTCAAGTTAAAAAGTTACATTTCGGTTCTGTTTCGAAGTTATATTTTGTATAAATTCACTATCTTTGGATAAAAAAAATTAAAATTAAAACAAAACGAATGTAAGTAAAAATGTAATTTTAAATTATACTTAAATTATAAAATGTACTTAAACGAAATAATAATAATTGAAGTTGCTATTATAAATTTACATGAATTATAAATTTAAATATGAATTAAAATTAATAGTATGTAAAATATAAGATTAGGTTCGGTTTCGAAGTTGTATTTTGTATAAATTCAGTATCTTTGGATAAAAATAAAATTAAAAATTTAAACATAACGAATGTATGTAAAAATGTAATTTTAAATAATACTTAAATTATAAAATGTACTTAAACGAAATATAAACAACAATAATAATAATAATAATAATTATTATTATTAGATTTGCGATGATAAATTTACAAAGCATATAAATTAAAATTAATACAACGTAAAATATAAGATTAGGTTAGAATTAAAAAATTCTTTATTGGTAGTTAATTAATTATCTACATTTAATATAAAATTTTAATGTAGTAACTATAGTATCACAATTATTAGGGCTCGTTGCCTAAATTCAATTTAATTATTTATATTTTTGAAACTTTCTATGAATTAAAGTATATTTTGATTTCAAATAAACACTTTTGAATATATTCTGCTATAGTTTTGAGAACTGAATTATAATATAAGACAAACGATAAATATTAAATCAATATAATAAAATTCTACTTCAAAAAACTTTAGCTTATTTAACTATTCAAATTGATTAGAATTACAAAGTTATCCAATTACTTAATCCTATCATTATAAAAGCAACAGATTATTTTTTAAAATTCATTATTTCAATAAGTAAAGATGTTAATAAAGTTTGTTATAACTTTTGTTATTCGTATTCAGTATTTTTTTTATTCCTCTATTATCATAGATCGAATTGCATGCTGGGATTTGATATCTTCAGTCTATTAATTATGTAGAATCAATTTATTAAAATGATAGTTCGATGTTAAAGTCCATTTATTTAATGTATTATTGTAAATACGTAGCTTTATAATTTATTAAAAGTATATTATAAATGTTACACTGGGGTGCATCTAGCAGAAAACTAAATTAAATAATAAATATCTACAAATAAATAAATGCACCTATCTTCTTTAATTCGTTACAATACAAGCAAATGTCGTAAACGTCAACAATTATCAACTGTAATATTAACATGTAGTCAATAATTTAACAATTGCATCTTATAACTTATACTATTAACAATCGTTACAATTAACTTGTAGCTTACAATAATTAACATAACCTTTTTACATGAAGTTATGAGTGTTTTGGACACATCACAAATAACACGGTTTGGAAACCCCGTAGTTATAATTTTTAATCCAATTTACAACAAAATCACTAACTTTAAAAACTCTTTATTTATACAAGAGGAACAATTTATTCTACTCGATTCGAGCTTAAATCTTTGCTTTTCATTCCTCAGCGTGATACAACACCTCCACTATAAGGTCCTGGTTATGTTGTAAATCTCTGCAATGATCTGCCACATCCGAAATTTTAATAGAGAAATAAGATTCGGGTGGGAATCAAAGTTAGGAGGTTCAACTTAAAATAGAAAGAAAAAAAGTTGAAATTCAAACTAAATATTCATAAGGGGAAGTTAGGGTCCATTGTTTCATCTTTCAACCATCCAATGAAATAATTCAAGAAATAAAATAAAATAAAAAACATCCAAACTAATCAGTTTTACTTCTATATTTTACAAATTCGGGGTCAATCTCTTTCGCTAAATGATTTTTTTTCCTATTTAAGCTCTTAATGAAACAATATAAAAGACATATTTGTGTACTTCCTTTTCTTATTAACAATTTCAAAGTATTTAAATGAAATGTTGAATATTTAAATTTTATCATCGAGTAAAAATATCTTCAATAATTTTAAATTTAAATCTCAGGAAACTTGTTTCATAAAATTGAAAGTTTATTTTTCTGAAATATATCAAAAGAAAAGAAAAAAAAATAATCACTAAGATGGTTGGGATTTGATTTGGAAAAAAAAAATATATAAAGAAAGCTGAAGAAAGAAAAAGAAATAACAGAGCTCATTTGTATTAATAGAAACCCACTGATAACCATTTCTTAGCTGAAGTAATGAAACAAAAAACGTAGTATGCTTATCTGAAAAATCATTTAGACTTATTTTTCTTATAAATACTTACTATTGTTTCATGATTGATAACAATATATAACTTCACAGAATTTTAATGAATACCTTTTTTTTAAGTTTATTTCATATTAATTTATTTGAAAAAAGTCTCAGTGTATTTGACGAAATAACAGGAATTGAAGATAATTAAAAACTACAGGTGTCCAAAAGTCTGGAAAAAAAAATTAGGATCCAAGAAGAAAACTCTTTGATCCCTAAATAAAGGAGTTGTTGATCTCCAAAGGTATCCTTCCGCCTTTTTTAATCGTAGATATTTTAAATGTGTTTATATATTAATTTATTTTATCTTAAAGAAGAAACCAAAAAAGAACAAAAAACAGAAAATTTTTAAAAACTTAGTCTTATAATATTTTTTTTTTTTGGTCGCGAAAACAAAAAGATTAAAAAATATAATATAATCTTTCTATTTTATTATATTAAAAATTCATTGAAAAAGACATCATTTCAAAAACTTATTACAATCAAAGACTTTGTATATCAATCGATTGTGAATGTTTGTTTTTATTGTTAATTTTTAATGACATAATAAATCCATTAATTATATTTCCGCCTGACACAGCTAATTGACATCTTTCTTAGTTTCTCAAAATTGGGATTTCAAGACGCGCACCTCCTACACTGGCTGGACTATGGAGACGTAGAGAACACAATCTCCCCAGGAATAGCTATCCAGAAACCTCCTGCAAAATATGATACGATGAAAATATGATACCGAACTTTTGTCCATAGTCGAGGTTACAACATCAAACAGCATCGTTCGTTTTTAACATGAGGTTCAAAACTTGTTGAATTTTATCTGTTTCAATATACAGTCGGACCTCTATTTAACGAACCTCTATTTTGCGAATTTCTTTATTTTGCGAACTTTTCTTTGAAACCAAGAACATTTTGCTAATTTCTTCGTAAAATAACCTCCAAATAGCGAAGTGCATTTTCTATTTAACGAACTTTTTCATGGTATCTATTTTTTTTTTTCTCCTTGAAATGTTTTTATTATTAATATTTCCTTAGAGGAAATGAAAGAAAGGTGGATACAGCTGAGGGAAAAAGAAGAAATTAACGATGATGTGTTGATTGATGATTATCTTTCACTTGATTTTGAAATTGAGACCTCGGAAACACTAACTGAATCGGATATTTTGGACAGTGTGAAAAATAAAACAATACAGCTATGAATTGCGATGAAGATGATGAAATGCTAAAATCATTTAAAACAATCCGACGCGGATTGCAATTTGAAGGTCGGATACTGAAGGGGTTTTTAGTGCATTGCAAAGATGCGAGACGTACTATCAACGAAAACACTTTTTTCAAAAAAAAAAAAAAAAAAAAAAAAAAAAACTCGGACAAAATTAATAGATTTTATTAGTAAAATTTAAGTACGCATGTGGTAGTGTATGCTTACTTTTTTAATAATATCTATTGTTTATGTATTTTTATGTGCAGTAAAACCCCGTTATTACGCTCCCGCTTATAGCACTATCCCGTTCTTTACGCTCCTTTTATATGGTCCCTGAAATTTTCTATATATCTCTGTATATTTTTACCCTCTTATAACGCTTCAAATCCCGCTTGTAGCGCTTTTTTATATCGGAAATTTTGTATCGAAAAGAAATGTAACACTGCAAAGATTCTTTTTTTTTTTTTTCCTGGTAGGAGGGAATCCTTGAACTCTGAAGTTGCGGGTCTGTGATACAGTTGTGCAAAATGTCGAAGCGATAATCCCTTTCTATAAGTGAAAAATTGCAAATTCTCCGTAAGTACGACGACAATTCTACAGAAGTCAGAAGGATTTCGCAGAATCTCTAGGAATTCCCTCGTCCAGTCTGCGAACAATAATGAAAAACAGGGATGCAATTACCGATGCAGCGAAGGGTTGTTGCAAACGTAAAAAAGTAAAGGGTGCACTAAATCTGCTCCGAAAATATATTAGTATTGCTCCTAGTGGTGTATCAATTGACATTAATAGTTACCTGAACCGCATTGAAAATATCGCAATTCATAACAGTAGCACACACACACGGCAAACCACAATCAAAGGTCTTTTTAATAGGAAATAAGCTCATATTTGCAGTATATCTATTGCAGAATCATGTATGTTTCCTGTAAAATGATGTCCAAATCTTTCCCCATCTCATAAATCATTTCCCGTCTATAGCGCTATCCCGCTTGTAGGTCATGGTCCCTTGACGAGCGTAATAACGGGGTTTTACTGTACTTTAAAGTAATTTTAAAAGGCCAATCTCTATTTAACGAATTTTCCATATAACGAACTTTTTTTCGGGATTTAGCGACTTCGTTAAATAGAGGTCCGACTGTATATAGAATAGAATAAAATAAAATAATAACTTAAAAAAAAACTCAGATCAGTTGGAAGGTTGCTCTTTTCTATCATTTGTTGGCCCTGAAAAGGACCTTTTTGTTTGATGATGTTCTTTTAGCTGCTCATCATGTATTTGGTTACTGCTCTT
>JAFIDM010000005.1:11316920-11329820 GCA_023159025.1 Thereuonema tuberculata | reverse complement strand
TTCTGAATAGCCTTCTTCACGTTCTTCTTGACTGCTTTCCCGTTAGTTGGAGGAGACATTGTTTCACTCAATCAGAGATAGGAGAGAATGAATGACAACAACTGACCTGAAGTGCTTTTATATCCACACCACGGATTTTGACCCTTGAAAAAACGGACGTAACTGAGAGAGGTTTCTCAAATCTATCAATCTATTTAATTTCCCGGCTTCTTATGAAGGAACTGCGTTGAAACCCACCAATGAGATATTTGGTTCGGTTGAACCAATTGTCGAGTTGATTCAGATAAAGTGATTTGAATAAGGGAGAACGCAGCGCTCCTAGTGGCGATCGTAAGAACCTTTCTTTCTTCAGAAACTGTAAGCAACGTTAAGATATAAAGTTAACAAGTTATGAACTTTCGTGAAATAATTCTTAACGTGTGAACAATGATAGATTATATTAAGGAACAATTATTTAGTGAATCTTACAAACGTTATTTGAATTGAGAAGAAAGCAATCTTTGAAGATAGAAGATAATTTACTGTGAATTAAATTACTTTTTTTACTGTGAATTAAATCTGTTTTTGTTTTAAGATCTTTTGACTATTTGTATTTGTCTGCATGTAAGTTAAGTGTCCAGGGATTAAGTAATTCCTTCAAAGCAATTTACTGAATTTTGTTTTGAGCCAATTTTACTTTTAACAGAAAGGCTCCACAGGATGTAATGTAATTGAATTTTTTAAAACTTTTAATCATCTTTTTTATTGAAATTTTTTGGGATTGGTTATTTTTTTAAAATGAAAACAAAATTACATACATTAAAGGAATTATTAAAGATAACCTATGATATAAAATATATATGAATATGTTGGTTTTGTTACCAAGAATGAGTTATTTTAATATATAATAATTTGAATTTGGAGGTGATATTGTCCTTTTCTCCTGTCGTAATGCACCGAACTCTGTATTTTTTATTTCAATAATTTATATTGATATTGACTATTCTTTTTAATCGTTCTTGTTAATAAATTAAAATTTTTAACAATTGAAGACTGTGGATGTTGGTGAGATGCACCGTAAATCTAAACAATGAACCCCGAAGATTGTTTACTAAAGGATCGAAGTGTCTGGGAACGAGTGCGTTGGGTATTGGTAACAAACGACGAACTCCGAGCCCAAAGATTTTAAATAAAACCCGACACCTCCATGTAATGGTTGAAGACCAATCAAACTCAAACATAATAAATCTATTATAAAACTGTAAGAGCTGTAGCTTGTATTTGTTGTACACCAATTCTTTCTCTTCCGTTCTCTTTTTCGTTCACTCCTTCTCTTCCATTGTCTTCTGTAACGTTTCCATTTCGACTGGTGAAGTTGGAACAATGCACGGCTTTTATATTGGTTGATACCACTCTCTCTTCAGTCCGTCAAATACGCTTAACGATTTCCCGCCCAAACACCCCAGGATTCAGAATGTTATTCATTTGGAAAATTTTTTTGAAGATCATTCAAATATATTTCACGTATACGAAGCCCCAGTCTTGGTCTTTTTATAAAGTAATACTACATAAAAAGGAATTTAAATATATAATTTTAAAATGACAAGTTTTAATAGTTTCAATATATTGGAAAAGGTTTTATTCGTTTTTATTTAGTCTTAATATGGTTATAGAATTTCTAATCATCTATTATAAAAATTAGAGTTTAAACTTCGTAATGTATCATTGTATGAGTTTTGTTTATTTTCAAGAGTATATTTATCAACTGTCACTTCCTCAACCCTTCAAACAATAAGATAAGAAATGTTTGCTGTTATATTTGAGTATATAAATGAAACAATCCTTTACGGATAGAATAAAAACTGACTATTCCTGAGTTGTTAATAAAATTCATTAATACTCATCTTTTAAAATGTAATTAATTAATCCAATAATTACAAAACACACCCTCTTCCATTTGGTTTTCAACATACACCTCATTTCATTTAATATTATAATAAACAAACTAATGTAAAAACTAGATATATGAAATCAAACTATTATAGAAATAAAGAAGAACAAAGAAATCAATATTAACATTTTAAATAAATTGGAAATTTTCATTTGGAAATATTTCTTAAAATAGAAACTTTTGGAGAAACGAAATTCTTTCATTTGTTCTATGAGCATTTATTGAACTATTTTTATAAATAAATATACATGTTATCAAGCTATTCAATAGATTTGTAGTGAAAGATATATTTTAAATAATTCAGAAAATGAATGAATTTGTGTTTTGTTAGTTATATGCTTTTTTTTTTTATTATTTTAAAGCTTTTAAAACATTTCAGTTTAATCAAATTTTTCGACTCCTTGCAAATGTATTAAGTAGTGGAATCTTCCCATTTCTTCTCAAATACCGTACTAATTAAAAAAAAAAAAAAAACACTATTTACTTTTAAATACCAACCGCTTGTGAACGTGTTTTATTTTTTATTTGTTTAAATCACTTAATTACTATTACGATCTATTAATCACCGGCATCTTTCTTAATTTTTTTTGGCCCTGAAAAGGGCCTTTTGTTATATTTAAGAAATCGTCAGGGTTCAATTCTTTCAACCCGAGCGACGGCTTCGTGGATTTGTTTGTCCTCTGACAAAGGGGTTAAGTCGCTCTGTGACTTCGTTCAGTAAGTCTCTGAAGAACCGCAACTCTTCCAACGTAAATTGTTCCCTCTGATTTGGTGTAAGATGTACCCAGTAATGCAGTAAAAACTGCAGAACTCTTTGCTCAGCGTCTTCCATTCTATCGAAGTTCATTGCAACTGGTGAGGGTTGAACATTGCACAGTATTTATACTAGTTGTTACCACTCATCTCTCTTAAGTCCGTCAAATGCACTTCACGATTTCCCGCCAACCATCCCCTGATTCAGAGTGTTCTCTCATTTGAAAAAAAAAAATAAAATAAAATAAACGTTTTGGGGAGCATTCAAATATATTTCATATGTAGATTTGAGAATAGCCACAGATGTCGCAGTTTTTTGTAGACTAAAATAAATGAATAAAAAACAAATAATCTTAGATGATTTTCAATATTTTTTTTTAACTTCTATGAAAATAATGAATTGTATTCTGACTTCAGTACATTATATCAAGAAAATATAATCTGTATTGAAAATGTTTAAAAACTGAATCCTACTTCAATGCAAACTATATATTCATGAACGATTAATTATTTTTATTTTTAATTTGGATTTTGAAAAATGATCATCAGAAATTCTTATTCTAATTTTCAAAAACTTTTAAACGCTGAACTAAGTTTTATATTTTTACACATGTATTAAATAAAAGTTGTAGCTATAATTTTTTAAATCAATATTAAATCTTGATACTAATTTTAAGATATTTATGAACTTCATTTTCTTTTTAAAAAATATAAAAGTATTTAAATGAAATGTTGAATATTTAAATTTCAGCATCGAATTGAAATATCTTCGCTAATTTAAATTTTAACTCATGAAATCTCAGGAAACTTGTTTCATAAAATTGAAAGTTTGTTTTTCTTAAATATATCAAAAGAAAAGAAAGAAAAAATAGCAGAGCTCATTTGTATTAACAGAAACACACTGATAACCATTTCTTAGCTGAAGTAATGAAACAAAAAAACATAGTATGCTTCTCTGAAAGACTTTATTTCCCTATTAATACTTTCCTTGCTTTTAGACTTATTTTCTTATTAATACTTACAATTGTTTCATATTATCATGATCGATTAAAATATATAATTATTTCACAGAATTTTAATGAATACCCGTGCAATTCTATAGAAAGCGTTGAAGCATTGGTTTAAATATAAATCGGGAAAATCGTTCTCTCGAAAGATACGCCTAATATTATCGAGTTCTTTGACATGAGTTTCATAAGTAGAACATACTTTGAATGCTCTATCGACAGCCATATGAATAGAATTCCTTTTGTAAGTTTCAGGCACCGAGCTAAAATAATTGATCGTGATTAAAGCGTCTGTTTTCTTACGGTGGACTGAAAAACCTACCCCCTTGTTTGCTAAGGAGGACGTCCAAGAATGCAAGTTGTTCATCTTCTTTTTCCATAGTATATTGTATATCGGAACATATACTATTAAAATCGGCGAGGACCTCGTCAATATACTGATTATTCACAATCAAAAGAGCGTCGTCTACATATCTACAAAAGAATTGCACATGATGGTAAATATTTTCTATTGCCATTACCTGGTGTTCGATAAAACACAAAACAGCTTCAGCGAGCATCGCCGACGACGGTAGCCCCATAAAAGTACCCGAGGCCTGCAGGTAAAATCTTTTGTTGAAGGTGAAAAATTGCAGATGAAACAAAAGGTCAATAAGATGCTGCAATTTTTTTATGTCAACAATATGTGCTCTTCGTACTCAATCATAATCCTTCTCGTACACGAATTCAAAAAATCACGGAAGGGGTGAGAGACGTGTATAAATTGACATTGACCAGGGAGATCAAGCTAGTATTGGGTATTACCTTATTCGAACAAAAATAATCAATTACCGGCTCCCTATTTTTGATGGAAAATTTGGATCGAAAATCGAAATGGTTGAGTGACTTTTCAATCAACTCCGATACAAACATGATGGCTTTGTCTCTACAATTAATAATCGGCCTTATTTTATATAGCTGGCCTTCCTTCGCCTTATGAACTTTAGGTAACCCTTTAAAACCGGGTATCATTCTGTTTTTTTCCCATGCATTTTTTTAACGTTGCCTCTTCAATAAACCCTAGTTTATGTGCTTTCATAATTTTATTATGTATTTCCTTAAGAATTTCTGATCGGTCATTCCTATGGCAGGGAAACCCGCCTGATTCCTGATAAAGCCCTCACACATTTCTATGTAATCATGGGTGTTCAAGATGACCATTGCTCCTCCTTTGTCCGCCTGTATAAACGTGATGTTCCTATTATGCGCCTGGAGCTTTTTTATTGCTGCGTATTGCAGTTCATTTAAGGCCCCTTTTGTTCTTTTTTTTAAACTTCATGCTTCCTACTAATCTACCTACTTTTCTTCTAATCTCCATCTTAACTTTGGATCAGAAATGAACCTAATCTGGGATTCCATATTTGTTAGGATATCCACCCGATTAACTTTCTCATCACCCATATTAAACTTAAGTCCTTTATTAAGCACGTCTTCTTGCACCGGGCTGAGCTGAATGTCGCTGTCATTGATAACCCTGTTCACGGTCCTATTAACCCCTATAAACGTGGATCGTTCCCCCTTCTTTTTTCCGAGTTTTTGGCAATGCCTATTAGTAATGGCCTTTCTAGCTCGGAGAGCAGTTTTTGCTCCCTCTATCAAAAGGAATCTATAGTCCTTATGCTCCATACTAGATTGAAGGCTTCTGGATGATGCTTTTAATTGTTTAATAATTCTAAATTTATTACGGTGCGCCTCAGTAATTCTTTCACTAATTAATAGCCTTTGAATTTTCTCTCTATAATGAAGGATGTTCCTATTATAAGAGGGGACATGTATTTTACATCCTAGAAACATTGATAACAATTTCTTAGCTGAAGCAATGAAACAAAAAACATATGCTTCTCGAAAAGACTTATTTTTTTATTAATACTTACAATTGTTTCATATTATCATGATCGATTAAAATATACATATCGATTAATTATTTCTCAGAATAATAATTGATACCTTTTATTTGTAGTTTATTTCAAAAACGAAATAACAGGAAATGAGGGTAAATTAAAAACTATAGGTGTCCAATAGCCCCCCCCCCCCCCCCAGGAATACCTATCCAGAAACCTCCTACAATGCAAAACATGATACCATGATAGGCGTGGTTACAACATCAAACAGCATCTTTGGTGAAGGAAGGGTTAGTCTCTTAACATGAGGTTCAAAGCTTGTTGAATTTTATCTGTTTCATTTAGAATACAATAATCTAAATTAATAATTTAATAAAAAAAAAAAAAACTCAGATCAGTTGAATGGTTGCACTTTCTTAACATTTGTTGGCCCTGAAAAGGACCTTTTTGTTTGATGATGTTCTTTTAGCTGCTCATCATGTATTTGGTTACTGCTCTTGTTCCTTGACTTACACAATGTTTTCCTAATTCTCCCGGTAGCAACAAACGAACAGCAGTCTGCATTTCTCGGCTGGTGACGGTGCATCGCTTGTTCTGCTGAGCTAGACGAGAAGATTCGGTGACAATTCTTTCGAACAGGTCGTTGACGAAACTGTTCATGATACTCATAGCCTTTGTAGAGATTCCAGTATCAGGGTGAATTTGTTTCATTACTTTATAAATGTAGACAGTGTAATTCTGTATACTTCTCTTCTTTTTCTTTCTTTTATCTTCGTTCTTCACGTTCTTCTTGACTGCTTTCCCGTTAGTTGGAGGAGACATTGTTTCACTCAATCGGAGATAGGAGAGAATGAATGACAACAACTGACCTGAAGGGCTTTTATATCAACGCAACGGATTTTGACACTTGAAAAAACGGACGTAACTGAGATAGGTTTCTCAAATCTATCAATGTATTTAGTGAAAAATTATCTCATTATGTTTTAGTGATACTGATTCGAAAAATTAAAACAAGATCTGATATAAAACTTATTTAAAATATTACTAGAAATTAATGGCGATAAAGAAAAAATAAAATCCTTATCCACTGCCACCTAATACTTGTGTAATAATAAATTAAAGTTAGATTTGATTGGTTTTTTTTTGTTTTTTTTTGGAAGTTTTAAAAATATAATTCATAATTGTTATTTTTTTTTTTTAAATGTTAATACTAAAATCCAGAATTTTTGGAACAATCAAACCCTTATTGTTTATTTAATTCTATTTGGGATTGTTAATCTAGGAAGAAAAAAAAAAAAGGGATGACTTCAAACTAAAAATCCGCTGGATAGGTAAAAGAACAAGTCCCTTTCGCCACTCGTAGAATAAAAAAAAAGAAAGTTTTACTCCTTTGTTTTTTGTTTGTTTTTTCTTTAATGTTGAACAGTCCTATTAGGTATACCATATAAAATTGTATACCTGTGTTATAGGTGCTGATCGTTTGTTATATTAGATTAATTAAAGATAAATAAAATTAGAAATTTATTACTATTTTTTTTTCATCAATTACATCGCTGGTTATTTGTTTTTTAATATAGCTGATTTTTACGATAATTCATTTTGGAAATTCGCTGTCAGCTTTTTTTTGTAAATATGTTCTTTCACTTACGCCAATGAATAAAACAATATTAACCAGATTTTTATGTAATTCGTTTTACTAATAAAATATAATATTTAAAAGGATATTTTCAGTACTTAAATTTTAGAATCAAATTCAAATATCTTCAATAATTTAATTTATAAATCAATGTAATTTCAAGAAATTTGTTTCATAAAATTGAAAGTTTGTTTTTCACAAATAAATCAAAAGAAAAGAAAAAAAAAATCACTAAGATGGTTAGGATTTGATTTAAAAAAACAAATATACAACGAAAGGTGAAATAAGAAAAAGAAATAACAGCTTATTTATCTCAATAGTTTATTAAAAATTTCTATTTCTAAATTTAACAATAGGAATGAAAAGTATATAAAATAAAATATTTACGTGAACTAATGTTCTTATTAATATTTAAATGTTTCATATTATTATAATCTATAATAATTTCTATATTCATATTACAGAATTTAATGAATGTTTTTTTTCTACTTTATTTTAAATATATAAACATCTCAGTGATTTTTGATGAAATAAATAATTTAAATATTAATTTAATTTGAATTTTATTCGTTTCTCTAAAAGTTTTATCATTAAATAAATCAAAGAAACAACAGATATCTTTATTTGGTTTTATAATAGACCTCTTTTATTATGTTAATCTTTTATATTTAATTTATTAATTTTCATTATTTTATTAAATAATTTATTTAATTTTAGTAAAAATAGAATATTATTTATATTTGAAATTAGAAGCATGGAAATAAAAATATGTAAATATTGGAAAACTGTTGTACGCCAATGTTTCAAATGAATTCTGTAATTAATTTAATAATTCCAAATTTAAAAATTAGTAAAGTTTGGTGTATTTTTCTGTATTAGTTTAAATCTATATTTTTAGAAGAAATCATGTGTTTAAAAATAGTAGTTTCTGTCGGATATCTTTCAAAAATGATAATAACATTATAATCTATTCTAATAATATTTTCTTTTCTTATTCAATATTACAATTTTGGATCTTCCTCAGGTTAATCGAGAATAGATTTTATTCAAATCCAAACATTCATATTAAACGTGGGCGTTAATAATAATATATTGATATAACAGAAAAAATACAGCAAGTTAACGTTATGATTTATGATGAGAATATGTTTTTGTTTAAAAACTAGTTCACAACAAACTTATAGTTTTAATTGTTTATTACTTCTATTTCTTTGGAGATGCAGTGACTACAGCATAACCTTTATATTGAAAAACCTTTCAAAAGAATGCATTAAAAAAACATATCAACGCATTGAAAAGTGGTAGAGAAAACCTCTCTTAATGGGCTGAACTGTAGCCTTTGTAATATTCTACCCGTACATTACGAAGGCTACGGCTGAATACTGTATTAAACAGAATCATAATCCATTATTAAAAATTGTACACATAATAAGAGAGGATCAAATCAGATTTCTAATGGAAGTTTTAGTCATCAATTGTTTCCCATGCATTAACCAAAACAAAGGAATAGAAGTAAACAATTACACTATGAGTTTGTCTAAAAAGAAGGTCTACAACAAAAACGTATTCTCATGATAAATCGTACGTCAAATTGTTACTTTCTGTTATATATAGTTCATATTCTGTATTATTATTAACGCCAAAGTTTAATATAAAGATTTGGATTTGAATAAAAATATATTCTCGATTAATCTGAGGAAAACCCAACATTGTATTGGATTGAAATATTGTATAAGAAAAGAAAATATTATTAGAATAGATTATAATAGTAGTTTCTGTATTTGAGTCGTAGTTTCTGTATTTTTAACTTTTTCAAAGTCAATATATCCGAGATTATAAAATTACTAATTTTTATAGAAAATATATTCCTAACAATTTAAGATAATAAGATGACGAGATGAAATCGATACCAACGTGATTTTTCGATGCTGAAATAAACATATTATTTTATTGTGATTTTATTTTAGAGAAATTCGAAATTTTGTTACAAACCCATTGCTAATGATTAATAAAAAATAGTTAGTGTATGTACCTTATGAATTTATTATTCTTTTTACTGTAATAATATATTTCTTAATTTTTATATTTTTATTATTATATTTATATTTCTTAGATATTAGATCAAAGTATTTCCGGGATTTCTCCAAATATAGAAGTTAAACAAGGTTGAGAACCACTGAATTAAGTTAATAAAGAAATGAAACTAGTTATGCCTTATCGATTTTATTAAATGTTGTTCAATTGTAAAATTATTATGTTATTAAAAACATATTACTTTCATTTTAAGTAAATCGTCTAATTTTCAAAACTTCCTGATAGCTTAAATCTATTGGATACTGGAGTTTCAAAGCCTAAATCAATGAATTTTATAGAATTAAATTATTACACAATTAGTTGAACTTATTAATTATTAATAAACCAACATTTGAACTTCTTCCCGACTCAAATCCTCCTCCTTCACCTCTGTTGTCGTTAAGCCAGGTATTTTGACTGGTGATGTTAGAACATTGGCCGCAATCTCGAAATATATAGGTTCTTACCATTCTCTCTTCGGTCCGACAGCCACCTTCACTTAACGATTTCCCGCCAAAAGACCACAAGAATCAGAAGAAAGTGTCTCATTAGATGAAAGTGTTTTGTTCAGTTTTTTGTTTTATTTAGTATTAGTCTACGAAAAACTGCAACAACTGTGGCTGTTCTCAAATATAGACCACATACCAAATATATTTGAATACTTCCCAGAACTGTTTATTTCAACACTCTGAATCATGGGCGTGAAATCGTGAAATATATTTGAATGCTCCCCAAAACGTTATTTTTTTCAAATGAGACAACACTGTCTCATGGGATGTTTTGGCGTTAAATCGTGAAATGCATTTGTCGGCCTGAAGAGAGATGAGTGGTAACAACTAGTATAAATACTGTGCAATGTTCTATCCTCACCAGTTGCAATGAACTTCGAGAGAATGGAAGACTCAGAGCAAAGAGTCCTACAGTTTTTAGTGCATTACTGGCCACGTCTTACACCAAAACCAGAGGGAACAATTTACGTTGGAACATTTGCAGTACTTCAGAAACTTACTGAACGAAGTTATAGAACGTCTTAACTGCATTGTCAGAGAAGCACAAACACATCCACGAAGCCATCCCTCGGATGGACGCAACTGAACACGGACGATGAATTAAATATCAGAAAAGGCTCTTTTCAGGGCCAAAAAACTATGAAAGAGATGCCAGTTTCCTTTGACACTGGGTAAAATAAAAAAAAATAAAGATATAATTAAAGAATTCGTTATGTATCATAAACGATAGTTAACTATATTAAGTAAACATGTTTCACAAATGCATTTGAAAATAGTTTTATCTTTTCATATGTTCAATAAACATTTTAAAATAGCATTCCCTAAAAACCTTACCTTTCTTGCAAAAAATTATTTTTAAAACAAACAAAAAATGTATTTCCTCTCAAGATTGTAGCATCATATATTTTTGAAATTTATAAAACAACATTTTTTTTTTTTTTTAATTTTTAACAAAAATAAAATAGAATGTTACAAAATGTGTAAATTTTCTCAATCTAGGCCCTGCTGAATTTGTTTCCGGGACTGGAATTGGATTAAAACATTCTAGTGAAACTTTCTCATTAAGCATTCCTTTCTGGTAATCTGATAAGAATGATTCAATGATTATCTTAAGGTTAAGAACCAAGAGATACCACAGAAGATTAAGGGTTTTTGAGGAATGTGTTATATGACTAAATTTTAATATTTTCAGAGGAACATGATTTTAAAATTAAACAAATAAATAATATGGTTTAAGAATGATTTTTTTTATTATTGTTTTGATCAAAAATAATTGAGTTTCAAAACGAAGTACCCCACGCCTACTAATCCTGTCGCTAAAATTAAAATTGAGAATTACGATATATCAATTTTATAACATTCATTATTTATTGTGAAAAACGAACAGCAATTCTCTGTGTTTACAAAAGCAGCGAAAGATGGACAAGAAAACGGAATAAAACTACAAAATTAAAAGATATTCTCGAAAAATCCCATAATAATTAATATTGGCTTTGCTTTTATAGATTTGTATCAAGACCATCTTTAATCCACTGTTTTTAGATTTGTACGACAACAGAATACTATTTATTATTTCATATTTTATAAATTATAAACAAATAACAGGACTTTATTTTCTATTTTAATTTTTTCAAAAAGAGCAAAAGAGATTACTAAAAAGTTAGAAGCATTTCTCAATCAAGGCCTTTCTTTAATCCTTTACAGTTAATTTGAATTAAAATTACATTATCACATTCAAACCCAACGGTTTCTGTTAATCTGACAGGATTAAAATAATCCTTGAATGGTTTTTACTAAGAATCACATCAGAACTGAAAAAAAAAAACAAGTTTTAACTGTCTTCTAATAGACCTAATTAGAATGTTTTATAAAAACTTTTTGAAAATAAAACTGTGGCTTAATGTAGATTTCAGAATGTTATGCTTGCTTTGTTATATCGTTTATTACAATTTCCTTATTTGTCTTTTTAAAAATTTATCAATTAAAAACTTTAATAATAATCTTTTCACAATTTCTTTTGAAATACCAGTTTTCAAATAAAAATGAAATTGTTAATTGTGTAATTTTGTAGGATTTTAAGGAAATTCACAATATTTTATAAATTCCATAGAAAAGATTATCATTACAAGATTTCTTAATAATGAATTTTCTAAACAAACGCATAATATCTTTTATTGAAGTTAGAAACTATCGAAAGGTTTTCGTCTCAATATATTTCTCTAAAAAACTCTTCCAAAATTTCATATTTATCGACATAAACATTACTTTTTTTTTTTTACTTGATTGTTCCATCATTTTGTGTCTTTTTATGACGGCCACGACAAAGAGAATAAAATACTGGTATAGACCAGTGAATCTTTTTCATCTTTTATACCTCGTGACAGAAAGATCATGTTTAAAAAATGCCTACCAACTATAAGCACGAATAATTAAAAAGGATAAAACATTTAAAAGCTCAACGTTTCCGACCCTCGACTGATTAGGGTCCATTCTCAAGTGAATGTAAAAAAAAAATCTTACATCGATGGTTTCGTTTTGTGAAAATTTCACATTATTCACATTTTCACAAGACGAATTCATCGATGGAGGTTGTTTTTTTAAAAAAATCACTTGAGAATGGACCCTAATCAGTCGAGGGTCGGAAACGTCGTGAGCTTTTAAATATTTTATCCTTTTTAATTATCCGTGCTTATAGTTGGTAGGCATTTTTTAAATTTTATTTAATAGCACGTAATTCTGAGGAGGATAAATACAACCATGAAGCCATCGCTAGGGTGGAAGGAACTGAACACGGACGATTAATTAAATATCACAAAAGGCCCTTTTCAGGGCCAAAAAACTATGAAAGAGATGTCAGTTCCCTCTTAAAGTGGGTAAATTAAAGAAAACTTTAAGATATAATTAAAGGATTATTTAATACATTATAAACGATAATTAACTACATTAAATAAACAAAAACAGATTTCATAAACGAATTTGACAATAATTTTCTGTATTTTAACCTAAGTAATTTTCTCATTAGATATGTTCGATAAACATTAAATAACCTTAACTTTCTTGTAAATTTTTAAAACAAAATAAAAAATAATATCTGTTCTCTGAAGATTATAGC
>JAFIDM010000005.1:11304458-11316910 GCA_023159025.1 Thereuonema tuberculata | reverse complement strand
AAAATAATATCTGTTCTCTGAAGATTATAGCATCATATAATTTTGAAATTTGAATTTTTTTATATTACTTCATAATGTCATTATATGAGCTTTGTTTATTTTCATGTCATTATCTATCGACTGTCACTTCATCAACCCTTCAAACGATAAGATTAGAAATGTTTATATTTGAGTAAGGTAGATTGCCCAAATAAGGTCCGGTTTCAAATAAGGCCCATCCTTCGTTTTATTAATAGAACGTTGACAATTTACCAAGATTAGTTATGTTTCAGACAGGTCCTGGCTTCTAGCGGCTACACCAAAAATTAGGTCCGTTGAAGTGGATAATTTCGCCATGTTTGTTTCAGTTGGACAGTAAAAGTCGCCCGAAGCTTTTGTCGTTACTATTTCAACTTAATTTGATAAATCGTCTGCATTTTTAGGCAACTTAATATACATAAACATGTTTTATTTCATTTTAAAGTGTGTAATGAGTAGAATAAGATACTGTATTTGATATTTTCCTGTTGATGTGCATTTAAATACTTTTTAGTAAAACAATGCATGAAAGCGTGGGTTAACAGGGGGCTCCAAATAAGGCCCTCCATTCTATAACATAAAGTAATTATATATAATGAGAAAAAATAAAATAAAAATCATCAAAGCTAATTTTAAATTCGCAATTTTATAAATTAATTACTAATTAAATATTAATTTGTAGCTTAATATTTAGTCAGAACTAAATGTTGGAAATTGGTTGTTTTCACTGCCAAGCTCTTGTCCCTATGGGAGTTTGCCTGTGACTAGTAGTGGGCCTTATTTGGAACAGGGGCTCCTAATAAGGCCCTTCAGTTACATTTTCAAAACTGTGCTATTACAGAAAAAATTTCAAATGCCACTAATTCTAAATTCACTTTTTCATAACAGCACACCTTAAACTACCTTTCAAGACAGTTTTCAGAATTTTCACTCTTGCAGTAGAAATGTAAAAAATCTTTAAACGTTAGGTGGGCCTTATTTGGGCAACCTATACCTTATATAAATGAAACAATCTCTTACTGACAGAATAAAAACTGACTATTTCTTACTCCCTCTGTTCCGTAAAACTGTTCCGATTTCACGTTGTTTTTTGTTCCAAAATACTATTCCAATTTGATGTTATTACTGTTTTTGACTAGAAAAAATGAAATATCTTTAATAAAATAACTTTTTTAGAAATAATAATTTAAGAGAAAACTTGTATATGTACATATAAACGCATATACGTATGTATATACACAAGTACACGTGCGTATAAATGAAAAAATAGTCTAAAAAATCAAAAATCCAGATTATCTATTGTTGTAAAAATTCAAGGGGCTTTTCTAGAATTTATTTTGTTCAACAAAATGAGAAATTGGCAAGATTCCTTGGTTGATTAGTCGATTCTTTCGAATATGAGATTGTTTGTAGCAATTTCCCCCGTTGACTTTCAATATTGCTGACATACAATCTTGAAGTTATAAAAAGACTTCATTCAGTATACCAACTTCCAAACATATCTACAAACATTAAAACCATCTATTGAGCAGTGAAATACCTAACACTGGTTTAGAATTTTCAAAATGATGTTACTATTTTACTATTTTTCACTGAAAACGAGAAAATTGTATTAAATGTTTTTACCTTAAATACAATTAATTCAGTTATCGTATTAAAATCAAGAAGCGGATATTAGGATTCATTCCTATTTAAATTGTCATATTTCAAATTTTCAGATTTTTAGTTGTATTTTTAACACTTGCAGAACGACTTGAACTTAGACCTACAAAATCGTCCAAACTGACTTCCGCCTCACCTTAAGAAATACGTTCTGTAGAGTACATTATATGAAAATGACAACCGTTGTAAAGCTTATATCTACCATTTCTCCCAAATTTCTTCACTCCTAATTAAAAATTAAAATAAATTGATTGTGGAACACATTAAGAATGTCTCTTCAAACTGCGTGGGCTATCTTCTAAATTTGAAGAATTAGGCAAAATATCATCTTTCTGTCATGAAGTATAAAAGATTAAAGATTCACTGGTCTTCAATAGCATTTTATTCTATACAATATAAATATTTAGCATAAATTTAAATATGAAAATAAATTTATTTTGAGACTGAGTAGCTTTTCTTTGTCTTGGCTGCCATAAAATGAGACAAAATGATGCAATAATGAAGTAAAAAAAAAGTAATTTTCATGTCGAAAATATGAAATTTTTATGATAATAGATCTTATTTATAAGAGTCCTTTAGAGAAACATATTGAGAAGAAAATATATCAATAGTTTTTAACTTCAAATAAAGATATTATCGCATTTCTTAAGAAAATTCATTATTAAGAAATCTTGTAATGATAATCTTTTCTATGGAATTTATAAAAATGTTGTGAATTTTCTTAAAATCCTACCTTATTACACAATCATCAATATCATTTTCATTTAAAAACGTCTATTTCAAAGGAAATTATGAAATGAAAACATTATTAATAAAGTTTTTAATTGTTAAATTTTTAAAAAGACAAATAAGGAAATTGTAATAAACGATATAACAAAGCAAGCATAACATTCTGAAATCTATATTAAGCCACAGTTTTATTTTGAAAAAGTTTTTATAAAACATTTTAATTAGATCTCGATTTATTAGAAGTCAGTTAAAAGTAGCTTTTTTTAGTTCTGATTTCATTCTTACTAAAAACCATTCAAGGATTATCTTAATCCTATCAGATTAACAGAAACCGTTGGGTTTGAATGTGATAATGTAATTCTTATTCAAATTAACTGTAAAGGATTAAAGAAAGGCCTTGTTTGAGAAATGCTTCTAACTTTTTAGTAATCTCTTTTGCCCTTTTTGAAAAAATAAAAATAAAAAGTAAAATCCTGTTATTTGTTTATAATTTATAAAATATGAAATGGTAAATAGTATTCTATTGTCGTACAAATCTAAAAACAGTGGATTTAAGATGATCTGGATACATATATATAAAAACAAAGTTAATATTAATTATTATGGGATTTTACCAGAACCTCTTTAATTTTGTAGTTTTATTGCGTTTTCTTGTTCATCTTTCGCTGCTTTTGTAAACACAGAGAATTGATGATTTCGTTTCTTAATATATAATGAACGTTATAAAGTTAATAAATAAATAAAATTCTCAATTTTAATTTTAGCGACAGGATTAGTAGATGTGGGGCTTCATTTTGAAACTCGTAATTATTTTTGAACAAAACAAAAATAAAAAAAGTCTTTTTTAAACCATTTTTATTTGTTTAATTTTAAAATCATGTTTGTGTCAAAATATTAAAATTCAGTCAGATAACACATTTTCAAAAACCCTTAATCTTCTGTTGCATCTCTTGGTTCTTAGAATGATTCAGTGATTATCTTAAGATTATCAGATTACCAGAAAGAAATGCTTTATGAGAAAGTTTCACTAGAATGTTTTAATCCAATTTCAGTCCCGGAAACAAATTCAGCAGGGCCTAGATTGAGAAAATTTCCACATTTTATAATATTCTTTTTTGTTTAAAAAAAAAACAAAACAAGTTGCTTTCTAAATTTCAAAATTATATGATGCTGTAATCTTTAGAGGAAAGACATTATTTTTTATTTCGTCATAAAAAATAAATTTTTACAAGTAAGGCTTCGCGGATGTATATATTTAAGTCGATCTATGAGTCCGTTCAGCAAGTTTCTGAAGAACTGCAACTGTTCCAACGTAAATTGTTCCGTCTGGTTTGGTGTAAGACGTACCCAGTAATGTAGTAAAAACTGCATAACTCTTTGCTCAGCGTCATCCATACTCTAGTCATCATTATACTTTAGTCCGTCAAATGAACTCCACGCTAAAACACCCAATTGAAAAAAAAATATAATAAACAATTCTGGGGAGCATTCAAATATATTTCATATGTACATTTGAGAACAGCCACAATTGTTGCAGTTTTTTGTAGACTAATACTAAATGAATAAAAAATAATAATATTAAAGAAATATTGCACATTCATTGTATTTAAATGAAATAAAAATAATCTTTAGAAAACAAGAAGAAATAATTTAGAAGTAGAATTTTTATTGTTTAGAGATACGGAATTTTTTTATCATATTCATTATAAATGGTTGGGATTTTTCAGTGCAGTACTTTAATGCTATGTGCTTACCAATCTCTATTCGGTCCGTCAAATACACACTGACCAGTCTCGTAATAGAAGAGATTAACCTTAATTTCACAGTTGGAGAATTTAAAACTAAAAAGTTATATTTCTTTATTTCTGTTGCCATTTCAGTAACAACCTTCAGAGTGATAGATCTGAGTAGTATATTTTGAAATTTATTAAAACCGAAGGTCTTTATTTGGAAATAAAGTTGACTCGCGATAATCCCACAGTTACGGGACCGAAGGGGTGTCGGATTACCAAAGATTGATTTTTTAAAACTGAATTTTGACTTCTAAGGCAAGAAAATTTAAGTTATGTATATACAGTACTGTACGTACTACAGTACGTATATTGTTACAATATATATTGAGTAAATATTTACGGCCTTTGAGGATATATAAAAAAAAAAAACTCATTAGGCATAGTTTTACACAGATGAATACGTATGTATTTAATACTAATTTATTTCTGTATTTATGTCTTAAAAAAATAAAAATACAATATGTAATGTAAAATATAATTTTATGTCTTAAAATAAAAATATGTACATATGTATTTACGGCTTAAAAAATCTGTAATCGTATTTTGTTTCTTCTTACGTAAAGAGTCTGTCATGGCTTTTTCTTGAATATCTTTTCACATTAAAATCTTCTCGTAGTCGTGTTCTCTCTTCTTGTGAGAAGAGAATTACCGACGTATTAAAGTGTCTGCAGCCGACATAACTTCATTGCAAGTGATTGTGCATTTCACCTCCGTGATCTCCTCAATCGGGTCGGTTTTTGAACGAACCGGCGTCGGACTACCGAGCGGGTCGGATTATCGCGAGTCAACTGTATTTAAATAAAGCTAATTCTATCTATGTTTATTTAATTTCTTCGTAATCGTGACATTTTGTTCTCTAATTTTCAATATTTACCAATTATTAAATGAAATCTCTCAACAATTTTTATTATAATAAAACAGAATACATATATTATCTTTTTTAATGTTTTGTTTTTAGAATAGTTTTAAGAAGAGTTTGCGCAAAGAAAATGGAAAGGCCCCACAGGATGTAATGTAATTGAATATTTATAACATTTTCTTTTTTAATGTATTAATTTATTTTTAAGTGAAAAAATTTTTTACACACACAAAAGTAATTATTAAAGATAATCTAGGAAATTAAATATATATGAATATGTTGGTTACCTTACCGAGATTCAGTTATTTTAATGTATAATAATTTGAATTTGGGGCGTAATATTGTCTTTTTCACCGTCGTAATGCACCGGAATTCAGTATTTTTTATTTAAGCTTCCTTTAGATCGAGTGTCTGGGAACAAGAGCGTCGGGTATTGGTGAGATTTCACGAGAGCAAAGACTAACCCCTAGCCCAAAGAAGGTACAAATATTTTAAATAAAACCCGACACCTCCAATTAATGCTTGAAGACAAATCGAACTAAAACATAATAAATTTATGATTTTGTACGCGATACAGCTTCTATTTGTGGTGGCAGTCATTATAAAGCACCTTTCGCAATATTAGAGTGCTTTAGTAAATTTTAACAATTATTAAACAAAATTTAATGTTTGCGTTATAAAGTAGAGAAGGTTGACAAGCAAATAACTAGAAACTCAACTATAATATTCTATTTATTTACAATTTAAAAATTAAAATATTAAAGAATAACTATTTAATCCCACCTCCTCACGTGTCACAGCCATTGGCTTCTCTTTCATAGTTTTGTGGCCCTGAAAAGGGCCTTTTGACATACAGTAGTTCAATCACCATTTGCCTCAAGTCGCTCAATGACTGCGTCCAGTGTCTTGATAAGGAACTCCAAGTCCTCCAACGAAAGTTGTTCCAACATGTCCTGTGTAAGAAGTGCCCAGTAATTCAAAAACTCTTGAACTTCTTCTTTTATGGAACATAGCTCCTTCTCTTCCGTTCTCTCTTTCTCTTTCGTTCCCTCTTTCTCTTTCGTTCCCTCTTTCTCTTCCGTTCTCTCTTTCTCTTCCGTTCTCTCTTTCTCTTTCGTTATTTCCTTCTCTTCCGTTGTCTTCTGTAAGGTTTCCAGTACGACTGGCTTCCAATTCGCCAACGTGAACATTGTACGGCTGGTGAGGGTTAGAACATTGCACGGCTTTTATACTGGTTGATACCACTCTCTCTTCAGTCCGTCCAATGCTCTTAACGATTTCCCGCCCAAACACCCCAGGATTCAGAATGTTATTCAATAAAAAAAATCTTTTTAGAGCAATAAAATATATTTCATGTATACAATTTACTACAGCTCCTGTCTTGCACTTTTATAGTCCAATATTAAATAAAAATATTATTAAAAAATAACAGGTTTTATTGATTCAAAAATATTGGATAAGGTTTTATCCGCTTTTTTGTTTGTGTGTGTGTGTGTGTGTGTGTGTGTTTTTTTTTTTTTTTTTTTGTAGTCTTAATATGGTTATGTAATTTATAATCATCTGTTTTAAAAATTAAAGTATACAACTTCGTAATGTATCATTGTATGAATTTTATTTATTTTCATGTCTATATATAATATGTAATTTTACATACTTTTCATTCCTATAGTTAAATTTAGAAATGGTTATCAGTGTGTTTCTATTAATACAAATAAGCTCTGTTATTTCTTTTTCTTACTTCAGCTTTCTTTGTATATTTTTCTTTTTCAAATCAAATCCTAACCATCTTAGTGATTATTTTTTCCTTTTCTTTTGATTTATTTGTGAAAAACAAACTTTCAATTTTATGAAACAAGTTTCTTGAGATTACATTGATTTATAAATTAAATTATTGAAGATATTTCACTTTGATTCTGAAATTTACGTGCTGAAGATATCTTTTAAATATTATATATTTTAATAGATTTGATGTTAATTCGTTTTACTAACTTTAATTTATTATTACAAAAGTATTAGATATCAGGGGATAAGGATTTTTTTCTTTTCTTAATCGCAATTAACTTTTAGTAATATTTTAAATAATTTTATATCAGATTTTATTGTAATTTTTGGAATCTGTATCACTAAAATATTAGATTACAAAAGATAATTTTTCATTAAATAGATTGATAGATTTGAGAAAACCTATCTCAGTTACGTCCGTTTTTTCAAGTGTCAAAATCCGTAGCGTTGATATAAAACCACTTCAGGTCAGTTGTTGTCATTCATTCTCTCCTATCTCCGATTGAGTGAAACAATGTCTCCTCCAACTAACGGGAAAGCATTCAAGAAGAACGTGAAGAAGGCTATTCAGAATGAAGATAAAAAGAGGAGAAAGAAGAGAAGTATACAGAATTACACTGTCTACATTTTCAAAGTAATGAAACAAATTCACCCTGATACTGGAATCTCTACAAAGGCTATGAGTATCATGAACAGTTTCGTCAACGACCTATTCGAAAGAATTGCCACCGAATGTTCTCGTCTAGCTCAGCAGAACAAGCGATGCACCGTCACCAGCCGAGAAATGCAGACTGCTGTTCGTTTGTTGCTACCGGGAGCATTAGGAAAACATTGTGTAAGTCAAGGAACAAGAGCAGTAACCAAATACATGATGAGCAGCTAAAAGAACATCATCAAACAAAAAGGTCCTTTTCAGGGCCAACAAATGATAGGAAAGAGCAACCTTCCAACTGATCTGAGGTTTGTTTTATTAAGTTATTATTGTATTCTAAATATATTGAAACAGATAAAATTCAACAAGTTTTGAACCTTATGTAAAAGAGACTAACCCTTCCTTCACCAAAGATGCTGTTTGATGTTGTAACCCGGGCTATGGACAAAAGGCCGGTATCATATTTTCCATTGTAGGAGGTTTCTGGATAGCTATTCCTGAGGGGGACTGTGTTCTCTACGTCTCCGTAGTCCAGCCAGCGCAGGAGGTGCGCGTCTTTGAATCACAAATTTGAGAATCCCAACAAACAAACAAAGAAAGATATGCCAATTCGCTGTGTCAGGCGGAATTATAATTAATGGATTTATTATTTCATTATTAACAATAAAAACAAAAACACTCACAATTGGTTGATATACAAGACTCTTATTCTGTAATGAGTTATCTGATTTTAAGTTCTTAAAAATTTTCTGTTTTTTTTCTTCTTTAAGATTAAAAAAGTTAATATATAAATACATTTAAAATATCGACGATTAAAAAAGGCGGAAAATTAGTTTTGGAGATCAACTACTCCTTTATTAAGGGATCAAAGAGTTTTTATCTTGGATCCTAATTTTTATTTTCCAGACTTAGTTTTTAATTTAACTTCAATTCCTGTTATTTCGTCAAATACACTGAGACTTTTTTCAGATAAATTAATTTGAAATAAACTAACAAAAAAAGATATATTCATTAAAATTCTGTGAAATAATTATATATTGTTATCGATCATTACAATATGAAACAATTCTAAGTATTAATAAGAAAATAAGTGTAAATGATTTTTCAGATAGGCATGCTATGTTTTTTGTTTCATTACTTCAGCTAAGAAATGGTTATCAGTGGGTTTCTATTAATACCAATGAGCTCTGTTATTTTTTTTTTCTTTCATTACCTTTCTTTGTAATTTTTTTTTTTCCAAACCAATTTCTAACCATCTTAGTGATTATTTTCTTTTATTTTCATTTGATATACAAAGAAGCTCGGTTACAACGCGATCTTTCGGATCGAAGATCCGATATGACCGAACTTTTATTACTTCGCGACGTCAAATGTCGTATATCGCACCCTATTACCGCACACACGTTTCCAAATCGATTTAAAATGGTCATTTCGCGATTATCTACATCATTCAGAGCTATGTGAGAGAATTTTATATTTATAAATACATAAATCATTGTTTTCAACACTTTGATGGGTTGTATTAGCCAAAATCGATTTGGCGCCGCCATCTTGCCATTTTGTACAAACGACGAGTCACGTGGATCGAAACTAAGTATTCATACGCCTATTAGATTACAAGGGCCTCTTTACTGGTTGTCATTGGCAGAAAAATAGATCTCGATATTCATTTTGATTAAACGAAAAAGTCCGCGATTCTGGTATTTTTTAAAAAATATATTGTATTTGACACATTTTCTTGACATTAGGGTGGATGTAGAGTCTCAATTACTGTAAATAATAAGGAAACAAGCATAATAATTTACACCTTTGATTTGATTTTAGACGAAAAAACGGTATATCCGATATAAACAACTTCAGTGTATTTAATAAAAACAACTTTCAATTTTACGAAACAAGTTTACTGAAATTTCATTGACTTACAGTTTAAAGTATTGAATATATTTCAATTCGATGCTGAAAATTAAAAATTCAACATTTCATTTAAATACTTTTATATTTTTAATAAGAAAAAATTTAGTGAAAGAGCTTTGACCCCGAATTTCTGAAATATAGGCGTAAAACTGATTACTTTGGTTGTTTTTTTATTTTATTTTATTTCATTGGATGGTTGGAAGAAGGAACAACAGACCATTACTTACCCTTATAAATATTTAGTTTGAATTTCACCTTTTTTTGTTTCTATTTTAAGTTGAAGCTCCTAACTTTGATTCCCACCCGAATCTTCTTTCTCTATTAAAATTTCGGATGTGGCAGATCATTGCAGAGATTTATAACATAACCAGGACCTTATGGTGGAGATATTGTATCACGTTGATGAACGAAAAGCAAAGATTTAAACTCGAATCGAGGAGAAAAAATTGTTTCCCTTGCATAAATAAAGAGTTTTGAAAGTTAATGATTTTGTTGTAAATTGGTTTAAAAATTATTACAATTAATACATTTGCTTGTATTGTAACGAATTAAAGAAGATAGGTGCATATATTTATTTATAGGTTTTATTTTTTAATTTAGTTTTCTGCTAGATACACCCCAGTGTAGGATATATAATACACTTTTAATAAATTATAAAGCGACATATTTACAATAATACATTAAATAAAAGTGTACTTTAAGATCGGACTATCCATTGTAATAAATTGATTCTACAAAATTAACAGGCTATCAAATCCCAGCATGCAATTTGATCTAAGTAAAAGAGGAATAAAAAAAAATACTGATTACGAATAACAAAAAGTTATAACAAACTTTATTAACATTTTTACATATTGAATTATAATAAATAACCTGTTGCTTTTATAATGATAGAATTAAGTAATTGGATAACTTTGTAATTTTAATGAATTTGAGTAGTTAAATAAGCTAAGGTTTTTTTGAAATAGAAAATTATATTGATTTAATATTTATCGTTACTATAATTCAGTTTTTAAAAACATTTATTTATTTATTTTAAATCAAAATATACTTTAATACATAGAAAGTTTCAAAACTATATATAATTAAAATAATGAAATTGAATTTGGGCAACGAACTCTAATAATTGTGTTACTACATTAAAATTAAATATAGATAATTAATTAACTATCAATACACAAATTTTTAATTATAACCTAATCTTATATTTACGTTTTATTAATTTTAATTTATATGCTCTGTAAATTTATCATAGCAATTTAAAAATTATTATTTTTCGTTTAAGTACATTTTATAATTTAAGTATCATTTAAAATTATATTTTTACATTCATTCGTTATGTTTTAATTTTTATTTTATTTTTTATCCAAAGATAGTGAATTTATGCAAAATACAACTTCGTAACAGAACCGAAATGTAACTTTTTAACTTGAAATACCTAATTTATTAAATTAAGATTAAAATACTTCAATAGTCCAACAGATGCATTTGACGGACCGAAGAGAGTGTGGTAAGCCATCATTCTTTCTTTATTTCTCTTGAATACAGATTGAAGACAGATTCAAATGGAAAAATGTACATTTTAATAAAAATAACAAACCATTATTGATTCCTTCTAAACAGAAGAAAAGAAATAAATTAATGTGTATATAAATAAATTTCAGCATTTCTTTTAAGTTAATAGAAGTTTTCTGAATACTGCATCATGGAGTGTTTTGGCGGAAAATCGTGCATGAAGTGCATTTGACGGACTGAGGAGAGATTGGTAAAAACCAGTATAAATGCCATTCAATGTTCTAACCTCATCCGTCGAAATGGTTAACTTAAAGAGAACAGAAGAGGAAGTCTCCAGTGAAGAAGTAGTTGTGCAGTTGAAAGACCAGAGGCTTCTTTCTCGAGATCAGTGGCGAGAATTTGCGTTAAAGAACGTGGAGTTCCTCAACCACTTATTCGAAGAGTCCAAGCAGCGGCAGTTTTCGTCAGAAGAAGTGGAGTTATTCAACCACTTAGTCGAAGAAGTCAATGAGCGACTTGAGGGAAATGATCCCGAAAGATAACTGAATGTTTCAAAAAGGTCCTTTTCAGGGCCACAAAAATATGAAAGAGAGGCCATTTATCTGTGACAACGTGTAGGGTAGGATGAAAGAAAGTAACTCTGTAATTAATGGGTTTATTCTTTGTTTTTTTTTAAAGATTGGAAAATTTATTTATTTATTTATTATAAAAATTTTTGAAATAATAAATTATATTTTCCTTCCTTAGGAATTCGATTTTAGGACACCGATTTTTAATTATTTTCGCTACCAAATTTTTATACCTTTCCTCTCGATTCCGAATCTAAGATTTATTTCATTTTATGAATACAATCTATAGATACATTCTGCAAAGTTTTATTAAAATCTGAATTTTTAAGGTTCGAGAGGTTTACTTGTCATTGTAAACGCATGCGCTGCAGTCTCGCGTGAAAAATACGTGACACTTCATTAATAGTTTTGTTGCTTGTGGTGTGACTGTAACTGAAAAAAGATAAAATCCGCAAAAAGCGGCAGAGCTGTTAATTTTGTTGTTGTTAATTATAAAGGTAAAATTACGAACTACAGAACTTTTATTAATGCCTCAGCGCTGTGATTACACCATTGATTTGATATAATTATAATATAACAATTAAAATATTGTTACCGGTCGTTTTGTCCACCCTCCCGTCTAGAGTCGATTCGTCGAACCAAGCATCCCTTTGAGAAGTCGATCATTCCAGGGATGAAATCAAGGCAGCCTTCGGCCTTATAATGTGATGCAGATCCTTGCTTAGACAGATCGATTGGCGGCGAACAGCCGCGAGTAGGTTCTCCACTCGGAGAAAGTAGGAGATCGTTTCGGGGCAGCAGCTCAGCAAAGTGACGGCCAAGTTAGTTTGGTGGCCGGTAGCTATGAAGAGTTCCCAGTCCGGGAGTTAGCAGTCTGTGTACGGGACGACTTCGGAGAAGACATCCTAAAGCCGTTACCGACGAGCCGGGTACCGTAGAAGCCAGAGGCGTTCGTGAGA
>JAFIDM010000005.1:11242181-11289122 GCA_023159025.1 Thereuonema tuberculata | reverse complement strand
GAAAACATTGTGTAAGTCAAGGAACAAGAGCAGTAACAAAATACATGTTGAGCAGATAAAAGAACATCATCAAACAAAAAGGTCCTTTTCAGGACCAACAAATGATAGGAAAGAGCAACCATTCAACTGATCTGAGGTTTGTTTTATTAAGTTATTATTGTATTCTAAATATATTGAAACAGATAAAATTCAACAAGTTTTGAACCTTATATAAAAAAGACTAACCCTTCCTCCACCTACGATGCTGTTTGATGTTGTAACCCCGGCTATGGACAAAAGCCAGGTAGGAGGTTTCTGGATAGGTATTCGTGGGGGACGGGGGGGGGGGATGTGTTCTCTGTGTCTCCATAGTCCAGCCAGCATAGGAGGTGCGCGTCTTCGAATCACAAATTTGAGAATCCCAACAAACTAAGAAAGAGATGCCAATTCGCTGTGTCAGGCGGAAATATAATTAATGAATTCATTATGTTATTATTAACAATAAAAACAAACGCACTGATATTCAATATACATACAAAATACTTTTATTCTGTAATGAGTTATACGATTTTAAGTTCTTAAAAATTTTCTGTTTTTTTTGGTTTCTTCTTTAAGATAAAAAAAAGTTAATATCCAAATACTTTTAAAATATCTACGATTAAAAAAGGCGGAAGATTAGTTTTGGAGATCAACTACTCCTTTATTAAGGGATCAAAGAGTTTTTATCTTGGATCCTAATTTTTATTTTTTAGACTTTTGGACACCTATAGTTTTTATTTTACCTTCAATTCCTGTTATTTCGTCAAATACACTGAGACTTTTTTCAAATAAATTAATTTGAAATAAACTAACAAAAAAAGGTATTCATTAAAATTCTGTGAAATAATTAAATATTGCTATCGATCATGACAATATCAAACAATTGTAAGTATTAATAAGAAAATAAGTCTAAATGATTTTTCAGAGAATCATACTATGTTTTTTGTTTCATTACTTCAGCTAAGAAATGGTTATCAGTGTGTTTCTGTTGATACAAATGAGCTCTCTTTGTGATTATTTTTTCTTTTCTTTTCTTTTGATATAACCGAACTTTTATTACATCGCGACGTCAAATGTCGTATATCATACCCTATTATCGCCCACACGTTTCCAAATCGATTTAAAATAGTCATTTCGCGATTATCTACATCAGCGTTTTCCAAATGGTGGGTCGCGACTTGATCCTAAAACTATCAGAAACCATCGAATAAACCATCAGAAAAATCGAAAATCGATCATATATAAGGGAGGGATACGATACAAATATGGTTTTATTCTATGTTCTTCTATTCCTATATATGTGGAGGCATTCCGATAAGGAAAGGTGGGTCGCCAGCTGAAAAAGGCTGGGAACCGCTGATCTACATCATTCAGAGCTATGTGAGAGAATTTTATATTTACAAATATATAAATCATTACCTTTTCATTCAGTTTGATGGGTTATATTAGCCAAAATAGATTTTGCGCCGCCATCTTGGCATCTTGTACAAACGACGAGTCACGTGGATCGAAACTAGGTATTCACACGCCTATTAGATTACAAGGGCCTCTTTACTGGTTGTCATTGGCACAAAATTAGATCTCGATATTCATTTTTGTAAAACGAAAAAGTCCGCGATTCTCGTATTTTTTTAAAAAAATGTATTGTATTTGACGCATTTTCGTGACATTAGGATGGATAGAGTCTCAATTACTATAAATAATAAGGAAACAAGTATATTAATTTACACCTTTGATTTGATTTTAGGCGAGAAAAACGGTATATCCGATATAAACAACCGCATTATAACCGAGCTTCAGTGTATTACAAATTTCAATTTTAGGAAACAAGTTTACTGAAATTTCATTGACTTTATTGAATATATTTCAATTCGATGCTGAAAATTAAAAATTCAACATTTCATTTAAATACTTTTATATTTTTAATAAAAAAAAATTAGTGAAAGAGCTTTGACCCCGAATTTCTCAATATAGGAGGAAAACTGATTTGTTTGGTTGTTTTTTTATTTTATTTTATTTCTTGATTTATTTCATTGGATGGTTGAAAGAGGGAACAATAGACCCTAATATTTAGCTTGAATTTCACCTTTTTTTGTTTCTATTTTAACTTGAACCTCCTAACTTTGATTCCCACCCGAATCTTATTTCACTATTAAAATTTCGGATGTGGCAGATCATTGCAGAGATTTACAACATAACCAGGACCTTTTGGTGGAGATATTGTATCACGTTGATGAACGAAACCAAAGATTTTAACTCAAATCGAGTAGAATAAATTGTTTCCCTTGTATAAATAAAGAGATTTGAAATTTAATGATTTTGTTGTAAATTGGTTTAAAAATTATTAAATAATTAATATAATTAATTAAAAAATTAATACATTTGCTTGTATTGTAACGAATTAAAGAAGATAGGTGCATATATTTATTTATTTATTTATAGCTATTTATTGTTTAATTTAGTTTTTCTGGTAGATGCACCCCAGTGTAGGATTTATAATACAATTTTAATAAATTATAAAGCGACATATTTACAATAATACATTAAATAAAAGTGTACTTTAACCTCGGACTATCCATTGTAATAAATTGATTCTACAAAATTAACAGGCTATCAAATCCCAGCATGCAATTTGATCTAAGGTAAAAGAGAAATAAAAAAAATACTGATTACGAATAACGAAAGTTTTAAAAAACTTTATTAACATTTTTACATATTGAAATACTGAATTATAATAAATAATCTGTTGCTTTTATAATGATAGGATTAAGTAATTGGATAACTTTGTAATTTTAATCAATTTGAGTAGTTAAATAAGCTAAGGTTTTTTTAAATAGAAAATTATATTATATTGATTTAATATTTATCATTAGTATTATATTATAATTCAGTTTTTAAAAACATAGCAGAAGAAATTAAAAAGTATTTATTTTAAATCAAAATATACTTTAATACATAGAAAGTTTCAAAAATATAAATAATTAAAATAATGAAATTGAATTTGGGCAACGAACTATTATTATTATTTCGTTTAAGTACATTTTATAATTTAAGTATCATTTAAAATTATATTTTTACATTCATTTGTTATGTTTTAATTTTTATTTTATTTTTTATTCAAAGATAGTGAATTTATAGAAAATATAACTTCGAAACAGAACAGAAATGTAACTTTTTAGCTTTAAATACTTAATGTGTTAAATTAAGATTAAAATACTTTATTAGTCCAACAGATTGGAAGTGCATTTGACGGACCGAAGAGAGAGTGGTAAACCATCATTCGTTATTTATTTCTCTTAAGTTGTTTATTTTAGATTCAAATGGAAAAATTGTACGTTTTAATAAAATTAACAAACAATTATTGATTCCTTCTAAACAGAAGAAAAGAAATAAATTAATGTGGATATAAATAAATTTCAGCATTTCTTTTAAGTTAATAGAAGTTTTCTGAACACTGAATCATTGGGTGTTTTGGAGGAAAATCGTGATTGAAGTGCTTTTGACGGACTGAGGAGAGATTGGTAAAAACCAGTATAAATGCCGTGCAATGTTCTAACCTCATCAGTCGAAATGGTTAACTTAAAGAGAACAGAAGACGAAGTCTCCAGTGAAGAAGTAGTTGTGCAGTTGAAAGACCAGAGGCTTCTTTCTCGAGATCAGTGGCGAGAATTTGCGTTAAAGAACGTGGAGTTCCTCAACCACTTATTCGAAGAGTCCAAGCAGCGGCAGTTTTCGTCAGAAGAAGTGGAGTTCTTCAACCACTTAGTCGAAGAAGTCAGTGAGCGACTTGAGGGAAATGATCCAGAACGATAACTGAATGTTTCAAAAAGGCCCTTTTCAGGGCCACAAAACTATGAAAGAGAAACCATTTATCTGTGACAACGTGTAGGGTAAGATGAAAGAAAGTTAACTCTATAATTAATGGGTTCATTTTTTTTGTAAAGATTGGAAAATTTATTTATTTATTAATTTTTTTTTATTTTTTTGTTTATTTATTATAAAAATTTTTGAAATAATAAATTACATTTTCCTTTCTTAGGAATTCGATTTTAAGAGACCGATTTTTATTTTCGTGACCAAATTTTTATATCTTCCCGCTCGATTCCGAATCTAAGATTTATTTCATTTTATGAATACAATCTATAGATATTTTCTGCAAAGTTTTATTAAAATCTGAATTTTTAAGGTTCGAGAGGTTTACTTGTCATTGTAAACGCATGCGCTGCAGTCTCGCGTGAAAAATACGTGACACTTCATTAATAGTTTTGTTGCTTGTGGTGTGACTGTAACTGAAAAAAGATAAAATCCGCAAAAAACGGCAGGGCTGTTAATTTTTTTGTTGTTAATTATAAAGGTAAAATTACGAACTAAAGAACTAATATACCGTAATTATAATATAACAATTAAAATGTTGTTACTGGTCGTTTTGTCCACCCTCCCGTCTAGAGAGTCGAACCAAGCATCCCTTTGAGAAGTCGATCATTCCAGGGATGAAATTGAGGCAGCCTTCGGCCTTATAATGTGATGCAGAGCCTTGCTTAGGCAGATCGTTTCGCGGCGAGCAGCCACGAGAAGGTTCTCCACCCGGAAAAAGTAGGAGATCGTTTTTGGGTAGGAGCCCGAGGAGGAAGCAGCAGATCGTGGCCGGTAGCTACGAAGAGTTCCCAGTCCGGGAGTTAGCAGTCTGTGTACGGGACGACTTCGGAGAAGACATCCTCAAAGCCGTTACCGACGAGCTGGGTACCGCAGCAGCCAGAGACTTTCGTGAGTTACGGGACGACTTCGGAGAAGACATCCTGAGCCGTTATCGACAAACCAGGGACAGTAGAAGCCAGAGGCGTTCGTACGTTCCGGGACGACTTCGGAGGAGCAACGTCAAGCCATGGAAGCCCTGTTGATTCCTGCTGAACTGCATTCACTCGGAATACCGCATTTATGGACTATTACACATCAGCGATTAGTTTAATAAAATTTAAAGTTAACTTAGCTCAATAAAATTCATGCAGGTGAAGATTAACTCTCACATATCGAACTTAGATCAAACCCCTATCCCCCGGCCACCGGAGTTCAGTGGACAAAGGTTCCATTGCCACTTTCCCCGGTAGCAATATTAAAGAATTATTTTAAATATACTAAAGAGATAAACTTACTAAAGAAATATACTATAGAGCTTATAAATTTTGCTTCTTTTCCTTTCATATTTCACATTATATTTTGTTTATTTATTTTGAAAATCTATTACTCTGAATAGTACATCGTCAAGAGTAATAAAATCTATTTCATTGTTTTATAAACTGCTCTATAAAAGTAATTATTTTGATAAAGCAATTTTAAGTATAGATCTGTTAATAACCGCAAGCCGTTTAGCACCCAAGTTATATTTAGACATCGTATTAGGAGTTCTCAAAAACAATTCAATCCTTTATTGTCATCTCTTTATTAGTAAAACCAATTGGATGTTTAACGTAATCCTTTCAGATTAAAAACAGTTGATTTTAAGGAAGTTTCACATGATTCTGATAATCTAAGCTATAATTCCAGTGATTGCTTAACTATTAATAATTTAAGCAGGGTCTACATTGAGAAATCCTTCCAAATTTTTGGGAATCATTATTGCTTTCATTTAAAAGCCAATTATATTTTACAATTTCTAAAGTGCTGTGATGCTAAAAATAGAAATTGTTATAATAAAGTTACATTGGTTAATTTTTTTTGGTTAAATTGAAGATGAAAGTTGAAAACCAAATAAAAGAAGGGTGTTTTTTAATTATTGGAATAATTAATTACATTTTAAAAGATGAGTATTAATAAATTTTATTAACAATCAGAAATAGTCAGTTTTTATTCTGTCAGTAAGGGATTGTTTCATTTATATACTCAAATCTTACATTATAAAAGCGTTATTATGTCTGTCATAAATGACTTTACGTTTTTCAAATTTTGTGACCCAACTATAAGAGATAGATTGGTCATGTAAATGGATAAAATGTAGATCTTTTTAAGACAACAAAATGCTACAAAAATCTTTCGAAAAAAGTTTTTGGTTTCCAAGATGGCGGCTTTTAAAGGGTCAAATTTTGACTTTTTCTCAATTTAAATGAAAAGTACAAAAGATGGAAGAGAACATTATATTGAGAAAATGTTGGTACCCGTATTTGAAAGTTCTATCGAACGATGTATCACTTATTCACAAACGCTTTAGCGTTTGCAAGATACATGCAAAAATGGGAATTTTCAGTGTGTCACGGCGACCCGCAATACATCCTAGTTATTCGGAGAAGCCGCAACGGGCTGGTAAGTTATATATTCTCCGACGATCGCAACATTAATTTGCTAAATAAGTAAAGTTTGTTTTTTGAATGCTATATATGCAAGGGTTCCGGAGCGAAGTGACGGTACCCGTCTAGTGTAACAGAAAACATTTCTTATCTTCTGTTTTGAAGGGTTGAGGAAGTGATAGTCAATAGATATAGACATGAAAATAAATAAAAATCATTCAATTATACATTACGAAGTTCCTAACTTTAATTTTTAAAACAGATGATTAGAAATTCTATAACCATTTAAGACTATAAAAAACCGAGTAAAACCTTGTCCAATAATTTGAAACTAATAAAACTTGTTATTTTTTAATAATATTTTGTAATTCCTTTTTATTTAGTATTAGTTTATAAAAAGTGCAAGACAGGGAATGTATTGTATACATGAAATATATTTTATTGCTCAGCAAAAAGTTTTTTTTTTGTTTTTTTCAAATGAATAACATTTTGAATCCTGAGGTGTTTGGGCGAGAAATAGTTAAGTGCAAAGGACGGACTGAAGAGAGAGTGGTATCAACCAATATTACAGCCGTGTAATATTCTAACTTCACCATGGAAATGGAAACCTTACAGAAGGAACCGAATAGAAAGAGACAATGGAAAAGGAGGAAAGAACGGAAGAGAAGGACAGAACGAAACACAAGAAGATAACGAAAAAGAAATAGAGAACGGAGGAGAAGGAGCTATGTTCTTTACAAGAAGAAGTTCAAGAGTTTTTGAAATACTGCGCACTTCTTACACAGGACATGTTGGAACAATTTTCGTTGGAGGACTTGGAGTTCCTCACTAAGACACTGGACGCAGTCATTGAGCGACTTGAGGCAAATGGTGATTGAAATACTGTACGTCAAAAGGCCCTTTTCAGGGCCATAAAGCTATGAAAGAGAAGCCAATTTGCTGTGACACGTGAGGAGGTGGGATTAAATAGTTAACTATAATATTCTATTTATTTATAATTTAAAAATTAAAATATGAGCTTCATGGCATTTGCTTCTCACCCTTTTCTACTGCAAACATTATATTTTGTTTAATAATTGTTAAAATTTACTAAAGAATTCTAATATTGCGAAAGGTTCTTCATAATGACTGTTATCACAAATAGAAGCTACTGCGCGTACATAATCATACATTTATTACGTTTTAGTTCCATTTGTTGTCAAGCATTACATGGAGGTGTCGGGTTTTATTCAAAATCTTTGTACCTATCTTTGGGCTAGGGGTTCGTCGAACTGCAATCCTTTCTGTTAATCTCATAAGATTAAGATAATCATTCTCAAGAAAGAAGAGATAGAAACTAAAGCTGGAAGGGATTTTGAGAAATACGATCTCTTATTTTTAATATTTTGGCCATAAACTAAGATTTTAAAAATAAATATGTTTTAATAAATAATTATTTTTTTTATTTTCGTTTTGATCAAAAATAAAAATTCCGGTTCTAAAGTAAAACAAACACCGTTCGGGTTCCATGTCCTCAAAGCGACTTTGCTATTTAGGTCCTGGATAGCCAGCTGGACGATTTCCCACCAAAAGACCATAAAAATCAAAAGGAAGTGTCGCATTAGATGAAAGTGTATTGAAGATCATTCCAATATAGTATGTGTACACTACAAGAAAAATCTCATTTGGTTCTGCTTTTATAGATTTTTATTTGTTTATGACAAACACGATTCATCAAGCACTTAGTATTTCTGTAGTATAGTATCTTTATTTCAACGTACTCCCACCCCTGACACAATACTGGCATCTCTTTCTTTATTTTGTGACTATGATATTATATTTTATGACTTTTTTAATATATTGAAAATCATCTTTCGGGTTCCATATCCTCAAGGCGATGAATGGTTTTGTTGATTAGCTCCTCGATAGAATCCAATTCCTTCATCAATTGCATGACTTGGTCTTCAGAAAGATGCCACTCTTCGTCCAACAGTTGGACTTCTTCCCAGCTCAATTCATCCTCCATCAGCTCTGTTTTTATTACGCCAGGCTTTTCGACAGGCATTGATGTTAGAACACTGCCCGCCTTTTATATCGGTTCTTAAACCAGATGGAACAATTTACGTTGGAACAGTTGCAGTACTTCAGAAACTCCCTGAACGGACTCAGAGAGCGACTTAACCCCTTTGTTAGAGAAGGACAAACACCTCCACGAAGCCATCTCTCGGGTGGAAGGAACTGAACACGGACAACTACTTAAATATTACAAAAGGCCCTATTCAGAGCTAAAAAACTATGAAAGAGATGCCAGTTTCCTTTGACAGTGGCTAAAGTAAATAAAGCTTTAAGATATCATTAAAGGATTCATTATATATTTTAAACGATAATTAACTATATTAAGTAAATATAAACATATTTCATAAACGAATTTCGCAGTAATATTGTATAATTTTCTCATTTGATATGTTCGATAAACATTAAATAGTATTCCCTAAAAACCTTAACTTAAAACAAAATAAAAAATAATATCTTTCCTCTCAAGGTTATATCATCATATAATTTTTGAATTTATAAAATAACTTGATTTTTTTTTAATTTTCAATAAAAACAAAAAAGAATATTACAAAATGGGGAAATTTTTTCAATCTAGGCCCTGCTGAATTCGTTCAGGGACTAAAATTGGATTAAAACATTCTAGTGAAACTTTCTCATAAAGCATTCCTTTCTGTTAATCTGATAATCTTAAGATAATCATTGAATCATTCTTAAGAACTAAGAGATGCGACATAAGATTAAGGGTTTTTGAGAAATGTGTTACCTGACTGAATTTTAATAGTTTAACACAAACATAATTTTAAAATTAAATAAATAAATAAATATGGTTTAAAAAAGACTTTCTTTATTTTTGTTTTGATCAAAAATAAGTACGAGTTTCAAGATGAAGCCCCACGTCTACTAATCGTGTCGCTAAAATTAAAATTGAGAATTACGATATATCAACTTTGTAACATTCATTATATATTGAGAAATAAGAACAGCAATTCTCTGTGTTTACAAACACAGGGAAAGTTGGAAAAGAAAACGGAACAAAACTAGAAAATTAAAGAGGTTCTGGAAAAACCCATACTAATTAATATTGGCTTTGCTTTTATAGATTTGTATCAAGGCCATCTTTGATCCACTGTTTTTAGATTTGTACGACATAAGAATGCTATTTACTATTTCATATCTTATAAATTACAAAGAAATAACAGGATTTTATTTTTTTTAAAAGAGCAAAAGAGATTACTAAAAAGTTAGATGGATTTCTCAATCAGGCCTTTCTGTAAACCTTTACAGTTAATTTGAATTAGAAATACATTATCACATTCAAGGGAAACTTACTCCAAACCCAACGGTTTCTGTTAATCTGATAGGATTAAGATAATCCTTGAATGGTTTTTACAAAGAATGACATCAGAACTGAAAAAGCAAGTTTTAACTGACTTCTAATAAATCAAGATATAATTAGAATGTTTTTTGAAAATAAAACTCTGGCAAAATATAGATTTGAGAATGATATGCTTATAATAATTATAATCTACAAAATTAAATACTGTTATAGAACAGGGAATCTTTAATCTTTTACACTTCATTACAGAAAGAAGATACCGTATTTTGCCGAATAATTCTTCAAATTTAGAAGATAGCCCGCTCAGTTTGAAGAGTCCTTCTTAATGTGTGTAGAGTTTCAAAATAAATTTATTTTAATTTTTAATTAGGAGTGAAGAATTTTGGGGAGAAATGGTATATATAAGCTTTGCAACCGTCATCATTTTCATATAATGTACTCTAGACAACGTATTTCTTAAATTACATTACGACACAAACATTACATTACTGTTTAAAATATACTAAATTGCACCATCACTTTGTCAGGTAATGGCTGCCAGAAGAAAGAATTTAGTTATTGTTTGATGTCTCAAGATAAATTTCTTTTAACATTTAAATAGATTAGAATAGTCATTAATATAATGTAAATATAATTACAAAAGTTACTCATTAAAATTAACAGCAATAACAATTTCATTAGCATTATGAAGGATATAAAAGTGTTATTGATTTAAAACTATTCAATTATTAATATTTAATATAAATTTTATATGATTTTTTTTTTATGTTTAGAATTATAATTATTATTCGTAGTTCTGTAGCAACACGGAATCAATTTCTTTTTCTTAATTATTTAAAATATATCTGTCACTATACATCTATTGAATAGTTTAATAACATCTATATTTATTTACAAAAATAATTCAATAAATGCTCTTAGAACAAATGAAAAATATTTCCAAAAGTTTCAGGATCTGCTTTCATGTATTTCAATGAAAATTAATATTTTTCTTTACAAAACAAAAAGAAATAAAATAGAGTTTTTATTGTTTTGAGATACGGAATTTTTTATCATATGCACTATAAATTACAAATGGTTAGGATTCTACAGTGCAGTTCTTTTATGCTGAGGATTTACCAATCTCTATTCGGTCCGTCAAATACATACTGGCCTGTATCATAATAAGAGAGATTAACCTTATTTTCACAGTAGGAGAATTTAAAACTAACAAGTTATATTTCTTTATTTCTGTTGTCATTTTGAGTAACAACCTTCAGAGTGATAGATCTGAGTAGTACATTTTGAAATAGTAAATTTTGAAATTGAAGCTAATTGTATCTATGTTTATTTAATTTTTTCGTAATCGTGACATTTTGTTTTCTAATTTTCAATATTCGTCAATTTTTAAATGAAATCTCTCACTAATTTTTATTACAATAAAACAGAATAGATAATATTACATGTTTTTTTCTATTTTTTGTTTTTAAAATACTTTTCTTTGAAATCTGTTAAAATATCCAAGCTATTATAAAAGAAATAAAATAGTTGACTGGTTAAGGTGATGGACTGCAGTGTGGAGGAGTAAAGGTCAGGTATTTTTGATATGGTTAATTCTCCTCCAATTGGACCTTAGGGTCCATCCATCCCTCTGTCAATTGAGTATTGGATTTCTTTCCAGGGATTTAAAGGCGGGCAAATGTCGGACTGATCTTGTTATATTTTTTGTTGTTAAAAAAGAAAATAGAAATTTAAACTACATTCATTTCCATTCTAACAATGTAGTTAATGAATTATTAATTCTGATTGGAATCGATACGACTCTGGACCCCACCAACAATATCTGTTATAGTTATTATTACGAAACATCCTTCAAACTATGTGGGCTATGAAGTAAATTTGAAAAATTATTAGGCAAACTGTTACGAATGCGAAAGAATTAAATAAAGAGAATCTATTTTATTTTAAAAAAATAATCAACACATTAAAAAGATGATTAAAATTTTATAAAATTCAACTACATTACAACACCATGAAGAGGGGTGTTGAAGAGGAGTTTCCGCACGGGAACTCGAAAGGCTCCACAGGTAATTAATTTTTATAAAATTTTAATCATCTTTTTTAATGTATTGGTTTTTTTTTTAAATGAAAATTTTTTTAACACACATTAAAGGAATTATTAAAGATAATCTATGAAATAAAATACAGAGTGATTACAAATGTTTTGAACGATATCAAAACTTTCCTGTAAAAGCACTATTGCAGTTATGAAGCGACGAATGGTGCAGTTGGATAGAGCACATGTTCAAGTATTTTTTGTATATTTCAGAGCTTTGAACTATGACCTTCATTAATCACACGGCAACTGGAAACCCGAAGACCGCAGTCCTGGCTAATGCGACAGCAGTGAGCCATTGGCTGTAGCTTCGTATAACAAGGATTAAAGAAAGGCTTTAATTGAGAAGTCCTTCTAACTTTTTAGTAATCTCTTTTGCTCTTTTTGGAAAAATAAAATCCTGTTATTTCTTTGTAATTTATAAAATATGAAATGGTAAATAGTAAATATTATAGTACAAATCTAAAAGTAGTGGATTAAACATGATCTTGATACAAATCTATAAAAGTAAAGCCAATATTAATTATTACGGGATTTTTCCAGAACCTCTTTTATTTTGTAGTTTCATTCCGTTTTCTTGTCCATCTTTCGCTGCTTTTGTAAACACAGAGAATTGCTGTTCTTGTTTCTCAATATATAATGAATGTTATAAAGTTGATATATCGTAATTCTCAATTTTAATTTCAGCGACAGGATTAGTAGATGTGGGACTTCATTTTGAAACTCGTAATTATTTTTGATCAAAACAAAAATAAAGAAAGTCATTCTTAAACCATATTATTTATTTGTTTAATTTAAAAATCATGTTTCTGTCACAATATTAAAATTCAGTCAGATAACACATTTCTCAAAAGCCCTTCCATTCTCTGCAACTGGTGAATGTAGCACAGTGCACAGTATTTATAGTTTAGTCCGTCAAATGAACTACAAGCCAAAACACCCAATGATTCAGTGTTGAAAAAAATAATAATAAACAGTTCTGGGGAACATTCAAATATATTTCATATGTAGGGGAGACCAGGGCATTATGATCCGTCTAAGGTAAATTGAACTCATTAGGCATAATTATCAAAGGAAATTAAATTTATTTATACACAAGTTTTTTGTGCACATATAGGCTATATGTCAAAAAGTTTTTGGAAGATTTAAAATGGAAACAAAACACAAAGAAAGACTTTTGTAAATATATCACAAAGGATCATTTTGCCCCGGGGTTTGGGGCAATATGATCACCCCCCTTTTAGGTAGTTTATTCTTGTTGTAGAGTACTAAGATAGAAATTCTACAATGATTTATACTGTTTGCTACACTTGAAACACTTTTTTGAGAAAGAGAAAATATACAACTACATAAAACTACAGCAATATAATAATTAATCCTAATGAAATCCTAATATAAATATTCTTCTCTAAGTCTCGCATTATAGTCTTAATGTAAATTCAGTTTCTCCCTCATACTACACATGTACACACGAAATAATAATGAAACTGAAACCCCGAAGAGCCCTTTACATATTTACCTTCCTACGCATTGGCGGGGATTTCTTTCTATTAGAGATATCACAAGAGAATTGATCATCATCCACTCCAGCACATGCTTCATTGAAATAGAAACTCTTAATTCATAAAATACGCAAATAAATGAAGTTATTTTTAATATGATTTCTGTATTATTACTGCATTATTCTTTTTTTTTCTGTATTATTATTACTGTATTATCTATACGGGGCATTATGATCCCCTCGGCTGATCGTTAGCCCCATTTGCTTTCATCACAGAAAATACATTATAGTGACTAAATGCCATCTTGTATGAAGGAACGAAACGAAAGCAAATATCTACATTTCAGACGTTAAACAACCAAATAGTTACGAAGAAACTCAGTTTCACAGTTCACGAAATAAAAAATTGCACAACAATTACTTCCCTTAGATTAGGACAGCATGAAATAATGTTTTCTTCTCTAAAACTTCAAAGATAAATCCACAACAACTCTAGCTCACACGCACGCCTGCTACCTCAACTGAAGACAGCCTGCGAATTGTCTGCACGATGTCACCACCAATCAAGTAGATATTCACCGTAATCGTTTTGCCCCGGGTGATCGTTATGCCCTGGTCTCCCCTACATTTGAGAACAGCCACAATTGTTGCAGTTTTTTGTAGACTAATACTAAATGAATAATATTGCACATTCATTGTCTTTAAATGAAATAATAAATAATATTTTTCTTTAGAAAACAAGAAGAAATAATTTAGAAGTAGAGTTTTTATTGTTTAGAGATACGGAATTTTTTATCATATTCATTATAAATGGTTGGGATTTTACAGCGCAGTACTTTAATGCTATGTATTTACCGATCTCTATTCGGTCCGTCAAATACACACTGACCAGTCTCATATTAGAAGAGATTAACCTTAATTTCACAGTTGGAGAATTTAAAACTACAAAGTTATATTTCTTTATTTCTGTTGCCATTTCAGTAACAACCTTCAGAGTGATAGATCTGAGTAGTATATTTTGAAATTTATTAAAACCGAAGGTCTTTATTTGGAAATAAAGTTGACTCGCGATAATCCCACAGTTACGGGACCGTCTCTTCAAACTGCATGGGCTATCTTCTAAATTTGAAGAATTAGACAAAATATCATCTTTCTGTCATGAAGTATAAAAGATTAAAGATTCACTGGTCTTCAATAGCATTTTATTCTATACAATATAAATATTTAGCATAAATTTAAATATGAAAATAAATTTATTTTGAGACTGAGTAGCTTTTCTTTGTCTTGGCTGCCATAAAATGAGACAAAATGATGCAATAATGAAGTAAAAAAAAAGTAATTTTCATGTCGAAAATATGAAATTTTTTTGATAATAGATCTTACTTATAAGAGTCCTTTAGAGAAACATATTGAGAAGAAAATATTTCAATAGTTTTTAACTCCAAATAAAGATATTATCGCATTTCTTAAGAAAATTCATTATTAAGAAATCTTGTAATAATAATCTTTTCTGTGGAATTTATAAAAATGTTGTGAATTTTCTTAAAATCCTACCTTATTACACAATCATCAATATCATTTTCATTTAAAAACGTCTATTTCAAAGGAAATTATGAAATGAAAACATTATTAATAAAGTTTTTAATTGTTAAATTTTTAAAAAGACAAATAAGGAAATTGTAATAAACGATATAACAAAGCAAGCATAACATTCTGAAATCTATATTAAGCCACAGTTTTATTTTCAAAAAGTTTTTATAAAACATTTTAATTAGATCTCGATTTATTAGAAGTCAGTTAAAAGTAGCTTTTTCTTAGTTCTGATGTCATTCTTACTAAAAACCATTCAAGGATTATCTTAATCCTATCAGATTAACAGAAACCGTTGGGTTTGGAGGAAGTTTCCTTGAATGTGATAATGTAATTTTAATTCAAATTAACTGTAAAGGATTAAAGAAAGGCCTGATTGAGAAATGCTTCTAACTTTTTACTAATCTCTTCTGCTCTTTTTGAAAAAATTAAAATAAAAAGTAAAATCCTGTTATTTGTTTACTATTTACCATTTCATATTTTATAAATTATATTCTATTGTCGTACAAATTTAAAAACAGTGGATTTAAGATGATCAGGATACATATATATAAAAACAAAGTTAATATTAATTATTATGGGATTTTTCCAGAACCTCTTTAATTTTGTAGTTTTATTGCGTTTTCTTGTCCATCTTTCGCTGCTTTTGTAAACACACAGAATTGATGATTTCGTTTCTTAATATATAATGAACGTTATAAAGTTAATAAATAAATAAAATTCTCAATTTTAATTTTAGCGACAGGATTAGTAGATGTGGGGCTTCATTTTGAAACTCGTAATTATTTTTGATCAAAACAAAAATAAAGAAAGTCTTTTTTAAACCATTTTTATTTGTTTAATTTTAAAATCATGTTTGTGTCAAAATATTAAAATTCAGTCAGATAACACATTTTCAAAAACCCTTAATCTTATGTTGCATCTCTTGGTTCTTAGAATGATTCAGTGATTATCTTAAAATTATCAGATTACCAGAAAGAAATGCTTTATGAGAAAGATTTCACTAGAAGGTTTTAATCCAATTTCAGTCCCGGAAACAAATTCAGCAGGGCCTAGATTGAGAAAATTTCCACATTTTATAATATTCTTTTTTGTTTAAAAAAAAAACATAACAAGTTGCTTTCTAAATTTCAAAATTATATGATGCTGTAATCTTTAGAGGAAAGACATTATTTTTTATTTCGTCATAAAAAATAAATTTTTACAAGTAAGGCTTCGCGGATGTATATATTTAAGTCGATCTATGAGTCCGTTCAGCAAGTTTCTGAAGAACTGCAACTGTTCCAACGTAAATTGTTCCATCTGGTTTGGTGTAAGACGTACCCAGTAATGTAGTAAAAACTGCAGAACTCTTTGCTCAGCGTCATCCATACTCTAGTCATCATTATACTTTAGTCCGTCAAATGAACTCTACGCTAAAACACCCAATTGAAAAAAAATTATAATAAACAATTCTGGGGAGCATTCAAATATATTTCCTATGTACATTTGAGAACAGCCACAATTGTTGCAGTTTTTTGTAGACTAATACTAAATGAATAAAAAATAATAATATTAAAGAAATATTGCACATTGATTGTATTTAAATGAAATAAAAATAATCTTTAGAAAACAAGAAATAATTTAGAAGTAGAGTTTTTATTGTTTAGAGATACGGAATTTTTTATCATATTCATTATAAATGGTTGGGATTTTTCAGTGCAGTACTTTAATGCTATGTGCTTACCAATCTCTATTCGGTCCGTCAAATACACACTGACCAGTCTCATAATAGAAGAGATTAACCTTAATTTCACAGTTGGAGAATTTAAAACTAAAAAGTTATATTTCTTTATTTCTGTTGCCATTTCAGTAACAACCTTCAGAGTGATAGATCTGAGTAGTATATTTTGAAATTTATTAAAACCGAAGGTCTTTATTTGGAAATAAAGTTGACTCGCGATAATCCGATAGTTACGGGACCGAAGGGGTGTCGGATTTCCAAAGATTGATTTTTTAAAACTGAATTTTGACTTCAAAGGCAAGAAAATTTAAGTTATGTATATACAGTACTGTATATTGTTACAATACATATTGAGGACATATTTTACGGCCATTGAGGATATAAAAAAAACTCATTAGGCATAGTTTTACACAAATGAATCCGTATGTATGTAATGCTAATTTATTTCTGTATTTATGTCTTAAAAAAAATAAATTACAGTATATAATGTAAAATATAATTTTATGTCTTAAAATAAAAAAAGGCACATATGTATTTACGGCTTAAAAAAATCTGTAATAGTTTTTTGTTTCTTCTTACGTAAAGAGTCTGTCATGGCTTTTTCTTGAATATCTTTAAACATTAAAATGCTCTCGTAGTAGAGTTCTCTCTTCTCACACCAACATATTAAAGTGTCTGCAGCCGACATAACTTCATTGCAAGTGATTGTGCATTTCACCTCCTTGACCTCCTCAGTCGGGTCGGTTTTCGAACGAACCTGCATCGGACTGTCAAATGTCGGATTATTGCAAGTCAACTGTGTTTAAATAAAGCTAATTGTATCTATGATTATTTAATTTTTTCGTAATCGGGACATTTTGTTGAGGACATCCAGGAAAGAAATAGAATTATACTGAATATTCTCTTTTTCAAATTTAAATGAAATAGAGAGAATTTTTAGGTTTTTCTTTTTCCCTTCTCTTTGACCTGTTCCTTCCACACCTCGCATTTCATAATAGATTATTGCGAACATCACTTTCATCGCTGATTGATCGTCTGATTTTTATAATCGTAATGCTGTATATTCCAGTTTTCTTTCTTATTTCCTCGAGCTTGACAATATATATAAAATATAATATTCAGAAATAATAATAATAATAATAATAATAAAAAAAACTCAGATCAGTTGGAAGGTTGCTCTTTCCTATCATTTGTTGGTCCTGAAAAGGACCTTTTTGTTTGATGATGTTCTTTTAGCTGCTCAGCATGTATTTTGTTACTGCTCTTGTTCCTTGACTTACACAATGTTTTCCTAATGCTCCCGGTAGCAACAAACGAACAGCAGTCTGCATTTCTCGGCTGGTGACGGTGCATCGCTTGTTCTGCTGAGCTAGACGAGAAGATTCGGTGGCTATTCTTTCGAATAGGTCGTTGACGAAACTGTTCATGATACTCATAGCCTTTGTAGAGATTCCAGTATCAGGGTGAATTTGTTTCATTACTTTGTAAATGTAGACAGTGTAATTCTGTATATTTCTGTTCTTTCTCCTCTTGTTATCTTCATTCACGTTCTTCTTGACTGCTTTACCTTTAATTGGAGGAGACATTGTTTCACTCAATCGCAGATAGGAGAGAATGAATGACAACAACTGACCTGAAGTGCTTTTATATCAACGCCACGGATTTTGACACTTGAAAAAACGGACGTAACTGAGATAGGTTTTCTCAAATCTATCAATCTATTTCACGAAAAACTATCTTGTTGTAATCTAATATTTTAGTGATACAGATTCGAAAAATTAAAACAAAATCTGATATAAAACTTATTTAAAATATTACTAAAAGTTAATTGCGATTAGGAAAAGAAAAAAAAATCCTTATCTACTGCTACCTAATACTTGTATAATAATAAAGTTAGGAAAACGAATTAATATCAAATCTATTAAAATATATAATATTTAAAACATATCTTCAGCACGTAAATTTCAGAATCAAATTGAAATATCTTCAATAATTTAATTTATAAATCAATGTAATCTCAAGAAACTTGTTTCAAAAAATTGAAAGTTTGTTTTTCACAAATAAATCAAATCACTAAGATGGTTAGGATTTGATTTGAAAAAAAAATATACAAAGAAAGCTGAAGTAAGAAAAAGAAATAACAGAGCTTATTTATATTAATAGAAACACACTGATAACCATTTCTAAATTTAACTATAGGAATGAAAAGTATATAAAATTACATATTATATATATTATGTTCTAAATATAGACATGAAAATAAATAAAACTCATACAATGATACATTCCGAAAATTGTACACTTTACTTTTTAAAACTTTAAAATTTTAAAAAATAAAATAAAGCGGATAAAACCTTATCTGATATTTTGGAATCAATAAAACCTGTTATTTTTTAATAATATTTTTTTATTTATTTTTATTTAATATTGGTTTATAAAAGTGCAAGACAGGAGCTGTATTGTATACATGAAATATATTTTATTGCTCTAAAAAGATTTTTTTTAATGAATAACATTCTGAATTCTGGGGTGTTTGGGCGGGAAATCGTTAAGTGCATTGGACGGACTGAAGAGAGAGTGGTATCAACCCGTATAAAAGCCGTGCAATGTTCTAACCCTCACCAGCCGTAGAATGTTCACATTGGCGAATTGGAAGCCAGTCGGACTGGAAACCTTACAGAAGACAACGGAAGAGAAGGAGAGAACGGAAGAGAAGGAGAGAACGAAAGAGAAAGAGAAAACGGAAGAGAAGGAGCTATGTTCAATAAAAGAAGAAGTTCAAGAGTTTTTGAAATACAGGGCACTTCTTACACAGTGCATGTTGGAACAACTTTCGTTGGAGGACTTGGAGCTCCTTACGAAGACACTGGACTCAGTCATTGAGCGACTTGAGGCAAATGATGATTGAAATGCTGTATGTCAAAAGGCCCTTTTCAGGGCCACAAAACTATGAAAGAGAAGCCAATTGGCTGTGACACGTGAGGAGATGGGATTAAATAGTTAACTATAATATTCTATTTATTTACAATTTAAAAATTAAGATATTAAAGAATGAGTTTCTAGTTATTTGCTTGTCAACCTTTTCTACTTTATAACGCCAACATTAAATTTTGTTTAATAATTGTTAAAATTTACTAAAGAACTCTAATATTGCGAAAGGTGCTTCATAATGACTGCTACAAGAAATACAAAGCTATAGCGCGTACATAATCATAAGTTTATTATGTTTTAGTTCGATTTGTCTTCAAGCATTAATTGGAGGTGTCGGGTTTTATTTATTATCTTTGTACCTTCTTTGGGCTCGAGTTCGTCTTTGCTCTCGTGAATAATTAGTTTTGTGTGTGTAAAAAATTTTTTCACTTAAAAATAAATTAACAATACATTAAAAAAGATGATTAAAATTTTATAAAATATTCAATTACATTACATCCTGTGGAGCCTTTCCAGTTTCTATGCGGAAACTCTTCTTAAAACTATTTTAAAAACAAAACATTAAAAAAGATAATATATGTATTCTGTTTTATTATAATAAAAATTGTTAAGAGATTTCATTTAAAAATTGGTAAATATTGAAAATTAGAAAACAAAATTTCACGATTACGAAAAAATTAAATAAACATAGATAGAATTAGCTTTATTTAAATACAGTTGACTCACGATAATCCGACATGCTCGGTAGTCCGACGCATGCTCGTTCGAAAACCGACCCGATTGAGGAGGTCACGGAGGTTTAAATGCACAATCACTTGCAATGAAGGTGTGTCGGCTGCAAACACTGATACTTTGCGTTGGTGTGAGGAGAGGGAACTCGACTACGAGAACATTTTAATGTTAAAAGATATTCAAGAAAAAGCCATGACAGACTGTTTACGTAAGAAGAAACAAAAAACTATTATAGATTTTTTAAGCCGTAAATAAATTAGTATTACATACATACGCATTAATTTGTGTAAAACTATGCCTAATGAGTTTTTTTTTTATATCCTCAATGGCCGTAAAATATGTACTCAATATGTATTGTAACAATGTTATGTATATACATAACTTAAATTTTCATGCCTTAGAAGTCAAAATTCAGTTTTAAAAAAATCAATCTTTGGTAATCCGACACCCCTTTGGTCCCGTAACTGTGGGATTATCGCGAGTCAACTTTATTTCCAAATAAAGACCTTTGGTTTTAATAAATTTCAAAATATACTAATCAGATCTATCACTCTGAAGGTTGTTACTGAAATGGCAACAGAAATAAAGAAATATAAGTTTTTAGTTTTAAATTCTCCAACTGTGAAATTAAGGTTAATGTCTTCTATTATGAGTCTGGTCAGTGTGTATTTGACGGACCGAATAGAGATTGGTAAACATATAGCATTAAAGTACTGCACTGTAAAATCCCAACCATTTATAATGAATATGATAAAAAATTCCGTATCTCTAAACAATAAAAACTCTACTTCTAAATTACTTCGTTTTGTTTTCTAAAGAAAAGTTATATTTATTATTTCATTTAAATACAATGAATGTGCAATATTTATTTAATGTTATTGTTTTTTATTCATTTAGTATTAGTCTACAAAAAACTGCAACAATTGTGGCTGTTCTCAGATGTACATATGAAATATATTTGAATGCTCCCCAGAACTGTTTATTATTATTTTTTTCAACACTGAATCATTGGGTGTTTTGGCGTGTAGTTCATTTGACGGACTAAAGTATAAATTCTGTGCACTGTTCTACACTCACCAGTTGCAGAGAATGGATGACGCTGAGCAAGGAGTTCTGCAGTTTTTACTGCATTACTAGGTACGTCTTACAGCAAACCAGAGGGAACAATTTACGTTGGAACATTTGCAGTACATCAGAAACTTACTGAACGGAGTCATAGAGCGACTTAACCAAATTATCAGCGGAAGATAAATACATCCACGAAGTCTTTCTTGTAAAAATTTATTTTTTATGACGAAATAAAAAATAATGTCTTTCCTCTCAAGATTATAACATCATATAATTTTGAAATTTAGAAAGCAACTTGATTTTTTTTTAAACAAAAAAGAATATTACAAAATATGGAAATTTTCTCAATCTAGGCCCTGCTGAATTCCTTTTCGTGACTGAAATATGATTAAAACATTCTACTGAAACTTTCTCATAACGCATTCCTTTCTGCTAATCTGAAGATAATCATTGAATCATTCTGAAGAACCAAGAGAACATGAAGGGTTTTTGAGAAATATGTTATCTGACTGAATTTTAATATTTTGACTTTAATATTAAAGAAATAAATAAATATGGTTTAAAAAAGACTTTCTTTATTTTTGTTTTGATCAAAAATAATTAAGACTTTCAAAATGAAGCCCCACATCTACAAATCCTGTCGCTAAAATTAAAATTGAGAATTTTATTTATTTATTTATTCATTTACTTCATAACATTCATTAGGTCTATATATTGAGAAACAAGAACAGCAATTCTCTGTGTTTACAAAAGCAGCGAAAGATGGACAAGAAAATGGAACAAAACTACAAAATTAAAAGATATTCTCGAAAAATCCCATACTAATTAATATTGGCTTTGCTTTTATAGATTTGTATCAAGACCATCTTTAATCCACTGTTTTTAGATTTGTACGACAACCGAATACTATTTACCATTTCATATTTTATAAATTGTTAATAAATAACAGGATTTTACTTTTTATTTTTCTTTTTTCAAAAAGAGCAAAAGAGATTACTAAAAAGTTAGAGGCATTTCTCAATCAGGCCTTTCTTTAATCCATTACAGTAATTTGTATTAGAATTACATTATCACATTCTAGGGAACTTTCTCTAAACCCAACGGTTTCTGTTAATCTGATAGGATTAAGATAATCCTTGAATGGTTTTTACTAAGAATGAAATCAGAACTAAAAAAAAGCTACTTTTAACTGACTTCTAATAAATCAAAATCTATTTAGAATGTTTTATAAAACTTTTTGAAAATAAAACTGTGGCTTAACTTAGATTTCAGAATGTTAGGCTTGCTTTGTTATATCTATTATTACATTTTTTTTTATTTGTATTTGTAAAAATTTATCAATTAAAAACTTTATTAATAATCTTTTCATTTCACCATTTCTTTTGGAAAAGAAGTTTTCAAATAAAAACGAAATTTTTAATTGTGTAATAATATAGGATTTTAAAAAAATTCACAACATTTTTATAACTTTCATAGGAAAGATTATCACTAAAAGATTTCTTAATAATGAAATTTTCTAAACAAATGCGATAATATCTTTATTTGAAGTTAGAAACTATTGAAATGTTTTCCTCTCAATACTTTTCTCTAAAGGACTCTTACAGATCTATGATAATCAAAATTTCATATTTATTGACATGAACATTACATTTTTGATATTTTTTTTTATTTCATTTTTTGTCATTTTATGGCAGCCACGACAAAGAGAAGCACAATAAATTTATTTTCATATTTAAGTAAATGAGAAGTGTCTATACTAAATATTTATAATGTAAATAATAAATTACTGTTATAGACCAGTGCATTTCATTTACTTCATGACACAAAGATTTTGCCTAATATCTCATCAATTTAATTGATTCATTATTTATTTCATAAATATTATGCAAAAGTCTGTAGCAGTTATTTGGAATGTGCTACACAGAATCAACTTCTTTTTCTTAGTTATTTAAAATGTATCTTTCACTTCAAAGCTATTGAATACTTTAATAGCATATATATTTATTTACAAAAATAATTCAATAAATGCTCATAGAACAAATGGAAGAATTTCGTTTCTCCAATAGTTTCTGTTTCAAGAAATATTTCCAATTTATTTAAAATGTTAATATTGATTTAATTGTTCTTCTTTATTTCTAGTTAGCTTTCATATATCTTGTTTTTAAATTAGTTTGGTTTTTATAATATTAAATGAAAGTGGTGTAAGTTGAAAACCAAATGAAAGAGGGGTATTTTGTAATTATTGGAATAATTAATTACGTTTTAAAAGATGAGTATTAATGAATTTTATTAACAAATCAGAAATAGTCAGTTTTTCTTCCGTCAGTAAGGGATTTCTTCATTTATATACTCAAATATAACAGAAAACACTTCTTATCTTATCGTTTGAAGGGTTCAGGAAGTGACAATCAATATTTATAGACATGAAAATAAACAAAACTCATACAATGATACATTACGAAGTTCAAAAAAACAAAAAAAATTAGCGCACCAAGAAATAATTGCGGGATCGTAACGAAACTTGCAATGAAGGTACATGTCGGGGAGATATGCAAATGATTAGAAATGCAGCGTGATTGCGCCTTACGTATAGCCGGTAGAGGGCGTTGAACATCGTACTCTGTGGAGTATAAAACAGGTAACCAAAGCTTGTTTGAGTGTGCTGAATCATTTACAAAGGAAGAGCTGAGGTAGACATGCCATTACGCCGTGTTCGAAGACAGTATACGCAGTTGTCGCAGTTTGAGAGTGGGAGAATCGTCGGAAAGATGGAAGCTGGGTGGTCAGCTAGGCGAGTAGCTCGTCAATTAGGCCGCTCTGATTGTGTTGTGAGGAGGTTTTGGGACCAGTGGACCCGAGAGATGTCATGTACACGAAGACCAGGCTCAGAACGTCCTCGACAGACCAGTCGTCGAGAAGACCGCCACATAGTCAGAAATGCACGCGTACAGCCAACTGCTTCATCGGCCGCCATCCAGCAACAGGTAGCACCTTCACTAGGGGCCGCTGTGTCTTCTCGAACCATACGAAGGCGCCTGGCTGAAGGACAGTTGGTATCGCGGCGCCCATTACGTGTGCTGCCCTTGACGCCCACCCATCGACGCCTCCGTTTGGAGTTTTGTCGCGCACGAGGAAACTGGACTGCAGCGGAATGGAACCAGGTCGACTTTAGCGACGAATCCAGATTCTATCTCGGCAGTGATGACAATCGTGTTCGTGTGTGGAGAGCCCGTGGTGAACGCTTCAATCCTGCCTTTGCTGTACAGCGACACACCGCTCCCACAGCTGGTGTGATGGTATGGGGTGCCATTGCCTACAATACACGGTCACCCCCTAGTATTGTTCTGTGGCACCATGACAGCCCAGCGGTATGTTCATGAAATCCTGCAACCACATGTGTTGCCACTCATGCAACGCCTCCCAGGAGCCATTTTTCAACAAGACAATGCTCGGCCTCATACGGCAAGGGTGTCACAAGACTGTCTCCGCACTATTACTGTCCTTCCTTGGCCTGCCCGATCCCCAGATTTGTCTCCAATCGAGCATATCTGGGATCATTTGGGACGACGAGTTGGGCATCCCACGAGTTTGAACGAACTAGAGGCAAGGTTACAGCAAATATGGAACGAAATGTCTCAAGACATCATACAGAACTTGTATGACTCAATGCCCGATCGTATCGCATCGTTCATTTGCGCTAGAGGGGGTCCAACGGAGTATTAACTCCTCCGTTCTTTTGCCTTTTTCTCTGAAATAAATTATCCTTTTTCTTTGATTTTCTAATCATTTACTTATATCAAAGTAGTCGTTACGCATGTAAATTTTCGTTTCATTTTGACGACTCCTTCTTGGTGCGCTAATTTTTTTGTCCATGAGTGTATTAACGCTTTATTTACAGGAAACTGACATCTCTTTCATAGTTTTTTTGGCCCTGAAAAGAACCTTTTCTGATATTTAAGTCATCATCCGTGTTCAGTTCCTTCCATCCGACGAATGCCTTCGTGGATGTATTTCTCCTCTGCTGACGATGCGGTCAAGTCGTTCTATAACCCTATGCAGTAAATTTCTGAAGTACTGCAACTGTTCCAACGTAAACTGTTCCCTCTGGTCTGGTGTAAGACGTGGCCAGTAATGCAGTAAAAACTCCAGAACTCTTCGCTCAGCCTCTTCCATTCGGTCGCAGTTCATTGCAACTAATGAGGGTGGAATATTGCACTGTATTTGTGATAAAGTTGCTTCGGTTTGCGATTAATAATACTTGAAATAAATTAACAAAATTGGTTTGAAGTCAGTTTAGGATTCTGAAGGATGCGAGGAAGTCTGCTCGCGAAACAATGAAGCATGCTGCACGGATTAACAATGTGAACGTGAAGAATGCAGTAGTTCACCTGTTGGGATTTACTTGGAATTAAGTAAAAGTTTCCACTGTTAGGAAATTCAAAGTTTTTCTAGACTACGGTCATCCTTAACTGAATGTAAATTAGCTGAACTCTCTTTCAATGAAAATGCAGGGCTTCCTCGTTCAAAACTCAATTAAATGAAATTGATTAAAAGTATCCAGGTTCTGCGCCCTACACTTTTTTTTTAAGATTGACATAAATTAAAGTGTGTATAAAATATCGGAAAACTCATAAAATAAAATCTTTAAAAGTTCACAGAATATCATTTTTACTGTTAGCGACAGGATGTGGGGCTTCATTTTGAAACTCGTAATTATTTTTGATCAAAACAAAAATAAAGAAAGTCATTTTTAAACCGTATTTATTTATTTGTTTAATTTTAAAATCATGTTTGTGTCAAAATATTAAAATTCAGTCAGATAACACATTTCTCAAAACCCCTTAATCTTATGTTGCATCTCTTGGTTCTTAAGAATGATTCAATGATTATCTTAAGATTATGAGATTACCAGAAAGGAATGCTTTATGAGAAAGTTTTACTAGAATGCTTTTAATCCAATTTCAGTCCCGGAAACGAACTCAGCAGGGACTAGAATGAGAAAATTTCCATATTTTATTTAATATTCTATTTTGTTTTTATTGAAAATTAAAAAAAAAATCAAGTTATTTTATAAATTCAAAAATTATATGATGATATAACCTTGAGAGGAAAGATATTATTTTTTATTTTGTTTTAAATTATATATATTAAAAATATACAATATTATTGTCAAATTCCTTTATGAAATATGTTTATATTTACTTAATGTAGTTATCGTTCATAATATATAATGAATCCTTTAATTATATATTAAGATTTATTTACTTTAACCACTGTCACATGAAACTGGCATCTCTTTCATAGTTTTTTGGCCCTCAAAAGGGCCTTTTATGATATTTAAGTAGTCCTCCGGGTTCAATTCTTTCAACCCGAGCGATGGCTTCGTGGATGTGTTTGTCCTCCTCTGACAAAGGGGTTAAGTCGCTCTATGACTCCGTTCAGTAAGTTTCTGAAATACTGCAACTGTTCCAACGTAGATTGTTCCCTCTGGTTTGGTATAAGATGTGCCCAGTAATGGAGTAAAAGCTGCAGAACTCCTTGCTATTTTTCACCTGCAATATAAATTATATTTAAACAATAAAGTAATGCAAGAAAATTCAATTTTAAAAACTGAATTATTTTAGTTATTTCTTTTTAATTCGCAAAAAAATAGATTCTAAATTTTTATTTAAAAAGATGTCATTTCAGAAATTGATTCCCAAAAAATAGAATTATTTTTACATACTAAACAGATGTCAGATGTTGTATATTTTTAAAATCTTTGATTTGACTGAAAAAGAGAAGTATTAAGCACTGGAGAAAACATATGTTTTTATTCATTGAAGATGGTATTGACACTAATCTATAAAAGCAGAACCAAATGAGATTTTTCGTGTATTTTTTTTTTATTTTGTAGTTCAAAAAAAAGTATTATTTTATTTATGTTATTTTGAAATGTGGACAGTTGTGTTCGGTTTTCTTGTCCAGGTTTTGTATTGTTCAAAATGGCGGCCATAACAGAGTGAAGCTATTTCGCAGATAGGGTTTCACAATAAATTAAATTTTGTAATATATTGTAATTAGTTGAGAAAAGCGAATTAATAGATTTGATTAGGTATATGGTTATTTATTCTTTTTCTTTAATTTTAACACTGATGATAAATAATTCCATAAACACATTAAGACTCCGTAAAAAAAAAAAAATCTTTTCAAGAATGTTAGTTTTATTCAAAAGTGTTTAGAAACATTTTTGTTTGGTTTTAGATATGAGAAATGCAGTGCCTTGAGCTATACTGAAGTGTACACAAGTACAATATTGGAATGATCTTCAAAACACTTATATCTAATGAAGCACATCCTTCTGATTCTTGTGGTCTTTTGGCGGGAAATCGTAATGTGTAGCTAACTGTCGGACCGAAGAGAGAATGGTAAGAACCGGTATAAAAGGCGGGCAATGTTCTAACGTAACCAGTCGAAATGCCTGGCTTAACGAGAACAGAGGTGATGGAGGATGAATTGAGCTGGGAAGAAGTCCAACTGCTGGACGAAGAGTGGCATCTTTCTGAAGACCAAGTCAGGAAATTGATGGAGGAATTGGATTCTATCGAGGAGCTAATCAACAATGCCATTAATCGCCTTGAGGATATGGAACCCGAGGATACGGAACCCGAACGATGATTTTCAATACATTAAAAAGGCCCTTTTCAGGGCCACAAAATTATAAAAGAGATGCCAGTATTGTATCAGGGATGGGAGTACGTTGAGATATAATACTATACCAGAGAAATACTACATACTTAATGGATCGTGATTTTTATTAATTAAGTGATTTTAAACAAATAAGTAATAAAACACGTTCAGAATCGGTTGGTATTTAAGACGAAATTGTCTGTTTTTTTTTTTTTTTTGGATTAGTACGGTATTTGAGAAGCAATGGGAAGATTCCAATACGTTTGCGTGGCTGATATTGTACGATGTTAAAAACTTTGATTTGACTGAAAGGAAAAGTTTTAAACAGAAAGAACAAAAGAAAAGATAGTTCTTTTGATTCTTCAATCGATTGAATGCATTTCTTGTTTCTAAATACATAATCATTGTTATAATGTTAATATATCGTAATTCCAAATTTTCATTTTAGAGTCTTGCTAAAAATAGAAATAGAGGCTTCATTTATAACCGGAATTTTTATTTCTGATCAAAACGAAAATAAATAAAATCTTAATTAAAACATATTTACTTATTTATTATCATTGAGTTTTGAGGAAGTTTCAGTAGAATGTGATAATCCAATGGTAATTCTAGTAATAGATTAACTGTTAGTGATTTAAACAGAGTCTATGAGTGAAAAAATCTTTCCAAATTGAAATGTTTCTTTCTTGTACTCATAATAAAATAAAATTTAAAAAAAATCCATTTATATATTACTAGTTTTATGACGCAATAAATAAAAGAAAAAGGTGTGAACACACTAAGAACTCCATCAATTACTTTGAACATAATAACAATAGTAGGACTTTGTAATAACCGCATCATTTTAAAGTTTTGTAAAAATGGAGCCTGAAGAAGCAAAGGAAAGCTACCTTTGCGAAATATCGTAGTTACGATGTTTTTATTTGAAGTAAATATGATTTTATAAAAAGATAAATAGCATATTGTTATTTTTATTTATTTATTTTTTTTAGATAACTATTGAATTTTTTTTTTATTAATTGGAAATAAATTTTCTAAAACAACAAATGAGAACGTTATGCTAACAGACATTGCAAAGGAAGCATAAAAATATTACGTGTATTATATTATGTTTTTATGAAATATTCTAAGTATAAATTAGAAAAGTCTGGAAAATAAAGATAATTATTTCAATAAATAATATAATAAATTTATAAGATACATACACTAACTATTTTCTTAATTAATCTTTTATCAAAGCGTTCCTAAAAAAAACTTCGAATTTCTCTAAAATAAAATCACATCAAGATAATAAATAGGTTTATTTCAGAATCGAATATCACGGTTTCATCTCGTCATCCTATTATTTTAATTTGTGAAGAATATATTTCATACAAAAACTTTTAAAAATCTACGGCTACAATGACTTTGAAAAAGTTAAAATTATATGAAACAAGGTAGGATAGCGATTAGTAAACCAATCACAATGCTTCGCAACGGCTTCTGAGTTACTTTAGAATAGACTGCGCCGGGATTGTCTAGAAAATGCGCGCGCCAGACTCTTGCCCGACCCCATGCTATCTTATCTATTTATATGGAATAATCGTCATTCTTACTTCAAACCTTGTTAATACATTGAATTCCTAATAATGATTTAAAAAAAAAAAAAACGTAAGTTGAGAAACTGTGAAAAGATTTAAAATGGGACAAAAAATGAAGAATAAGAATTGCCCATGGGGATCGAACCTACGACCTTCACATTGTTAGCACGATGCTCTAACCATCTGAGCTAACAGACAACATTCAAGAAATCCTAAAATAGTAGCTTCGTAAATATCTACTTTAAACAACATGATAATAATTTTAGAGAAAATAAAGTAGTTATCAAAATCCCAATTCTAAAGGATTACATAATCAATATCTCATAATGTCATAAGTTGAGAAACTGTGAAAACATGGGGAGAAAAAATTGAAGAATAAGAATGGCCCATGAGGGGATCGAACCCTAATAACCTTCGCGTTATTAGCACGACGCTCTAACCAACTGAGCTAATAGAAGCCGTTGCGAAGCATTGTGGGATGTGTGTCCACAGACAGACAGAAAAACCGGATATATAAGGCGTCTTTCAGAAGCCTAAAACCACACTCAAATAGAGAAACAAATATTTCATAAACACTTCGTTTCTTCTAAGAACAGATAAATTTAGCTAATACAGGAAAATAATAAGAAAAAAAGTACACCAATAATTTACTAACAATTTTTTTCTAAAGTTATCACTGGTTTATCATTACGTAAAATTGTTGATATGTTAATACTTTGTTTAAGGGATTATCTAGCATCCTGGGATTAGGATTGTTCCTGGAATGGAGATCTCACCTGATTGGTCCTTGGCACAGGCGGACCGAGGTGAGATAGGTTCGACTCCGGGAATCCAAAGCTATTGTATATATACCTATTTTGTTGTAAATAAAGTATCAGTAAAGTTAGTAGTTACTTGTTAACCTATATCCGACTCGTTATTTTAACCACGTAACAATACCAAAGACATTGTGTAGTTCTAAATTAAATTTTAAATAAACGTTTCTAAAAGTTTTAAAAGATTAAAAAAAAAACAAAACAAAATAGTTTTGCTTTTATTATTTTTATGTTTCTAATTAGTATGGTTAAAAATATTATTAATTGCACGGAATTAGATCGTTTACATAAATGCATGTTTTGAGAATCTCATTTTGTTTTTCCCTAGCACTGATCTTTTTCTTCTCTCAAAAAGTATTCAGGGATTTGTAACTTTACCGGAAACAGCAAAAGAATATTTATTATTATTCTCATCCGGGTACAGTCGCTTCACTCCATAACCCCCCCCCCCTTGTATCTGTAACGTAAAAAAAACGCTGTATTTATTTAGCAAATTAATATCGAGATCGGAGAATATGCGACTTCCCAGTCCTTTGTGGCCCAATCACATGAAACCTTCCCGCTTAACTCAGGTGTATTGCAGGTTGGTGCCACAGTGACTCGCTTTTATTTCGTGGTCATCCTTCAAATAAAATAAAAAAAAAGTTTATTTTTATACTTTTCACATTGTTTACAGTATGGAACCTACCCACATGCCAATTTCAAGTTTGTAGGATGTTGGAACGTATGCTGAACAGACATACATATGCACAAATTCCCCTTTTATATATATAGCTTATTATTGTTTTTGTTTTTTTTGTAATCATTTCTCCTGTTTCTTACATTTAGACATTAGATCAAAGTCGGGAGATTTCTGCAAATACAGAAGTAAAACAAAAAAAGGTTGAGAACCACTGAATTAAGTTAATAAGGAAATGAAACTAGTTATGCCTTATCGATTTTATTAAATATTTTTCAATTCTATAATTATTATACGTTATTAACACATTATTAAATGCTTTTTAAGTAAATCGACTAATTTTCAAAACTTCCTGATAGCTTAAATCTATTGGATACTGGAGTTTCAAAGCCTAAATCAATGAATTTTATAGAATTAAATTAAATTATTAAACAATTGACATTTTATAATTAAATATAATTTGAATCAAAATTACCATCAAATGTAGTTGTTATTCTAATATGATTTTTTTTTTTTTAGAAATTCCAAATAATTAATTAATATTGATAAAAGTCTACTTAATCGACACAAATCAATTCTAAAATAGAATAAATAATATAAAACTGCATGACGTTTCAAAACCTCATCCGTATGGTTTTTTTCTCAAATGCTCAATACTAAAAAGATTAAAAATTAAAAACAAGACCCCCTATAACCCCTAAAATGTAATTTACAACCTTAATTACTTTGACGATCAACTAATTAAGGTTGTAAATTACATTTTAGGGGTTATAGGGGGTCTTGTTTTTAATTTTTAATCTTTTTAGTATTGAGCATTTGAGAAAAAAACCATACGGATGAGGTTTTGAAACGTCATGTAGTTTTATATTATTTATTCTATTTTAGAATAGATTTCTGTCGATTAAGTAGACTTTTATCAATAGATTATTCCGACACGTAAAACTTTTTTACATAATTAACTAATAGTTAAAATAATTAAATGTAATAATTATAATTATACTTTTCTTTAATTATACTTCCTAATTATACTTTTTTCCTGATTTCCAGTTAATATATTTCATAAAAGCATAAATTTAACAATAATATATGATAGATTTAAATTGAAATTCTGATAATTTTCTCATCTGTTGATAAGTTTGATAAATCTTCAAAATTTTTTTATCGAAACTTTAACTTTGCCTCTGAAAAAAATTTAAAAAAAAAAAAAATTCCCGCCTGCAATGATTTCTGAATGCAGGTCCTGCTGAAATCGTTTCGATAACTGAAGATTAGATTGCCACATTCTAATGAAACTTTCTCATAAAGCAATCCTTCCTGTTAATCTGATAAGATTAAGATAATCATTCTCAAGAAAGAAGAGATAGGAATTAAAGGTAAAAAGGATTTTGAGAAACATGATCTCCTATTTTTTATTTTGGCCATAAACTAAGATTTTAAAAGTAAATATGTTTAATAAAGATTTTTTATTTTCGTTTTGAACAAAAATAAAAATTCTGATTCTAAAGCCACCATCGTGTTCCATGTCCTCAAGGCGATGAATGGCTTTGTTGATTAGCTACGTACTCGATAGCCAGGTGGACTTAACGATTTGCCACCAAAAGACCACAAGAAGCAGAGGGAAGGGCCTGATTAAATGGAAGTGTTTTGAAGACCATTCCAATATAATATTTGTGTACAATACATGAAAAATCTCATTTGGTTCTGCTTTTATAGATTAGTGTCAATACCATTTTTTTTTTTAAAAAATTAGAGCCAACTAATTAGACACTTGAAAAAATTTTTATAAAATAAATAAACTAAAAACATTTAAAAATTCTTTAAATGTTTTTAGTTTTTTATTTCTTTTATAAAAAAAAATTTTCAAGAGTCGAATTACTTTAGCTCTAATTTTTAAGGTTATTCACAACACGTTAATACAACGAATTTAACTTTTTTTTTTATTTGTTTATGACAAACACAATTCTTTCAGTACATAGTATTTCTATAGTATAGTATCTTTATTTCAACCTACTCCCATCCCAGACACAATACTGGCATCTCTTTCATTATTTTGTGGCCCTGAAAAGGGCCTTTTTTTTAATATATTGAAAATCATCGTTCGGGTTCCATGTCCTCGGGCTCCATATCCTCAAGGCGTTGAATGGCTTTGTTGATTAGCTCCTCGATAGAATCCAATTCCTCCATCAATTGCCTGACTTGGTCTTCAGAAAGATGCCACTCTTCGTCCAGCAGTTGGACTTCTTCCCAGCTCAATTCATCCTCCATCACCTCTGTTCTCGTTAAGCCAGGCATTTCGACTGGTTACGTTAGAACCTTGCCCGCCTTTTATACAGGTTCTTACCATTCTCTCTTCGGTCCGACAGCCAACTACACATTACGATTTACCGCCAAAAGACCAAAAGAATCAGAAGGAAGTGTCTCATTAGACGAAAGTGTTTTGTTCAGTTAGTGTTAGTCTACGAAAAACTGCAACAACTGTGACTGTTCTAAAATGTACAAATGAAATATATTTGAATGCTTCGCAGAACAGTTTATTTATTTTTCAACATTCTGAATCATGGGCGTGAAATGCGTAAAGTGCATTTGACGGACTGAGGAGAGATGAGTGGTAACAACTAGTATAAATACTGTGCAATGTTCTACCCTCACCAGTTGCAATGAACTTCGAGAGAATGGAAGACGCTGAGCAAAGAGTTGTGCAGTTTTTACTGCATTACTGGCCACGTCTTGCTCCAAACCAGAGGGAACAATTTACGTTGGAAGAGTTGCAGTACTTCACAAACTTACTCAACGGAGTCATAGAGAGACTTAGCCGCATTGTCAGCGGAGAACAAACACATCCACGAAGCCATCCCTCGCATGGAAGGTACTGAACACGAACGATGACTTAAATATCACAGAGGGCCCTTTTCAGGGCCAAAAAAACTATGAAAGAGATGCCAATTTCCTGTGATAGTTTAAGATATAATTAAAGGATTCATTATATTTTATAAACGATAATTAACTATAGTAAATAATTATATTTTATAAACGAATTTTACAATAATATTGTATATTTTTAACATCTATAATTTTCTCATTTGATATATTCGATAAAGATTTAATAATATTCCCTAAAAACTTTAACTTTCTTGTAAAAATTTATTTTTAAAACAAAATAAAAAAATAGCAGTCTAAGACATTACTTGATTCAACCACTAAATAAAATTATACTTCAGGACAAATGACCGAAAAAAATCATCCAAAGTTTCATTCGAAACGTTGCATCTTGAGTTTCAATATCCTCAAGAATTTCATAAACATTTTTGTCTACTTTGTTTTATTACAGGATGGATATTCTCAGTATATTGATATAGAGAATTGATACGGAATTTATGAAAATTTTAAGATTCCATTTGATTACTAGTATTTTTTAACTTGATAATTAATAAGAAAGAAACAAAATTAAACTCAGATTATTGCAGTAATTTATTAATAATAATTTGTTTCATTATTTTATTTTATCTTGGGCTTTTTTAATAATTTAAATATTTACCTGTGGCTGAAAAGTAAACTCTTTACCTTTTAAAAAAAACAACATGAAGCCCGAAAGAACTTAAAGTATATCTTCTACGATTTTTTTTTAAATCGGGAAATGAAAAGACTAAAAATTTTAATATAATCTACTCTTATTTGTTGCAAAATAACATTTATTGTTCATAGTTTTCATTTAAAAAGACTTCTTTTAAAATCTAATTCGAAAACAAGAAAACGAATTTTCTTTTTAAATATCAAGTGATTGCATTGTTTATTTATGAAAGTAATCCATTAATTATATAGTTTGCTGTATTTCCTGACAACTCTACTTCCTTTTACAAAAAGAAAAGCAAATTAGCTTTTCTCTCAATAATCTGTGGCACTGAAAATTGCTTTATTAAATATTTCAGTCCTCGTTTGTTTGGTGGTTTGATCAACGTTTTCTTTGCTTCATTGAGCTCTCTTGTATTTGTAGAAATCCCGCGGCACATCACACTGCTTTCACTGCCCATGCTAGAATTTTTGAAAACCCACCTATGAGTTTAACACTTTATTTTAAACAGAATATCTTAAAGAATTATACCTGGGCTTAGGATTATATCTCAAAATATTTTTAATGAGATATAATTCTAAGCTGATTTCCTTGTGATTTAATGTTTCATTAACCTTAATTTTAGAACGAAACAGAATTTTGTTTTATTTTTGTTTGCTCAGGTTATTTGATGTGTATATTTTATTCTGGATAGGAGTGTTTCACTAATGGGAAGCTAAATATTGATTATAAATGAACTCCTAGAACTGTTTCGCGACCCAACCAAAGCACACCGGTTGAAAAGCTCTGGTTTATGGAGAGACTGATAGTCTTCCTCCTTTAACTGCCTTAATTCTGAGACACAAGCTCCTGTCGTTCAATAGCTGGATTCTTTCACCAAGTAAATAAATATACTTTTATTACACTATTACAAAATAGTGTAATAAAAATATATTGGTTACACGACTCAATCTTTACAAAAAAATATTGAAACAGCACAAAGCAAATTGTAGGAATAAGGATCAAAACAATCCATAATATATCAGCACAACTAATATATTACAATTTCCCATACTCCTAACTTTGATCAAATACAAATAATAGACCATGCCAATTCTATTTTCTCCCTCACCTTGCGGGAGTCTTGGCCCATCACCAATACTCCCACAATTAATAGCGATCTATCTAATAATATCATCAAAAACTATTTAAACCTCTCATTCTCTACCAATATCACAGTTGAGAAAAGCCTGCCGGCAGGCTGAAACGTCCTGATATCTTGTGATGTTTTTATACGACGCAAATTACATAAGTAATTTTACTTTTTACATATTTTATAGGGATCTTCACCAATTCTTTGGATTATATCTATTTTATCTCTTTCTTTTGCATTATAATAAAATGTTTTCAAATAAAATTTTATACCTCCTAATTCACTTATGATCTTAAATTCCATGGCCCTGTCATTAATTTCTTTCGCCTGTTCGAGGAATAAAAGAAATTGGTAGAAGAGGTTTTGATTGGTCAACTTCAGTTAATGGCGGACCAAAGAGAAAGATCCTCATTTATTCCCGCCATTCACTTAATACTGTTGTGTTGTTAAATAACGTGACTCGAGACAGGTTAACAGGTAATGACTGACTATTGACTAACTTTTGTTTACAAAAACAGAGATATATACTTACAAGAGCAATGGATTCCCAGAACCAAAAAACCTATCTCATTTCGGTCCGCCTGCGCTGAGGACCCAATCAGGTGAGACCTCGATTCCAGAAACAGTGTTAATCCCAAGATGCTAGATAATCCCTTAATCCTTTGACCTTTTGAACCATGCATCCATTACAAACAACATTCCAGATTCTTAGAAATAAATTATTATTATTACCATAAAGATATTCTTATAAAATAAAACTTATTTTGAAACATAAAATAAAAATAAAGAAACTTGATTTTTGTCTCCTTTTTTCCTTATAATTGGCATGAGATATTTTAGACTTACCTGAACTTTAATCAATTAATTAAAAGTTTCTGTTATTTTAATTCCTTTTCCGAATTAGAAGCAAAAAATAACCTAAATTCCGTTTTTATTTAAGAAAACATCTTCTCCCGTAAGAGATTGTTCTTTGAAGTAGCAGATAAAGTAACCAAAAAGAAAAACGATAGTCCTTTTTATCTTTAATATTCAAAGAATTAAACAAACTTTAACAATATAATAACAAAAGAAATCATCACTGCAGAAAAATTAGAAATAGTTAAACTTAAAAAACTTCTTTTATAAAACCAAATTTAATATTGTAATAATATCACTGATCGAATGCTATAAGTATTGATTTGTTTTTTAAGTTGTCTCATTTTATTTATTTTATTAATATTTCTCCTTTGATTTTATTGTAAACCTGTAAATGTTACGAAACCTTTAATCACTGGTATCCTAATAGTAGATATGTTTCGACTATAGAATTACTATATAAAAGTAATTAAATTATTTGAGTTATTTTATTGAGGAACTACTTCAATCTAAATTTTAATATATATTGAGTTAACTAATATTTTGTGAGAATAGCAAAAGTTTTTATTGAGAAGCTGTGTGCAAATTGTAATAATAAGGTTATAATAGAAGAAGTAGCAATAATTAGCCAATAGAAAGTTTTTAAAATTAAGGTTATTTGTTGTAAGTATCGACATATGAACATTGTTTTCTGTTTCAGGAAATTGTTAATAATAGAAAGTTGTGTTATTATTATTTATTATTAACAAAATGTATATAAGTCATATAACAAAATGTGAATACTGGTAGCATGTAATAATTTGATTATTCAAAAAATTTCGCTAACTTATTGTTGTAAATAGGCTTGAGAAAGAGGGAATGAAATTCCCTCGAAAATTTACTTTTTAATAATAAATGTAAAATATTACATTTAATTGTGAGATGGTGAAGATCTTTATTACAATATATTGAGTTATTTAACATTTTTTGTATTATATTTTAGAATATTATAGATAATAGTAAGGAAAAAAAAATTCTTACATAGTCTTTTTCCGAGCTTATTCTTATGATGTTATTGTTTTTTTCACATTTATAATTCAAAATTGCATTTTCCGAGTGCTAAGTAAGAATATATTTATTAATAAAAATATTTCTTTTAAATTCATCAAACATACTGAATAATTTTCAGTGAACAAAATTTTAGTATCTTTTTTTAAAGAAATTTGAAAAAAGAAAGCAATCCTAAGATGTTTTATCTTTATATAAAATTTATTACATTTGGTTTTACAAATTCATCCCGAAACATGTATTTTAAAAAAGTTATACAATGACTATTAATAGAATACATAAAAGAATTACCTTGAATATCAAAATATTAGCTCAAGATAACCAATTGGATAGAGATCCTTTTTCAAAACAAGTGGATAAAAGGAGATAAAATTTACATAAATTAATCGTTCATGAGGTCGGACCTTGTGTAAAAGTTTAAAACTTTCAACATGTCCGCCAACAAAAGCTTGATCGGGAGTTAGAGGTGGAACAATATTTGATAAATCATTAAATCATTCGTTTTTATCTCCTCTCTAAAATTACATTCCCATTTTTGAACAACTTGAAAACAGCATGATTCAAGTTCATGCACCTTTTCCAGACTTCGTTCGTAAATGTTCTGAATTGTTAGTTCCGAGCGAGAAATGCGAATTGATCGATTCTTTTAGCACTTTGGACATCCAAGAGTCCAACAACCCTGCAATTCAGAAACAACGTAATGTTCAAAATTAACACAGTCAACATAGCCAATCGAACCAATCTTTTGCTAACCACTATTCAGCAGATGCTTTATATTATGATCACGATTAAATGACTGCCATTAAATCCACTGAATTGCTATCACACTATATTTCTTGGGGTTCCCGTTTAACTCCTGAGGGGGAATTAATGCAATGCTTTCTGGTATTAAAAAATTTGCTCAGAAAATCCGATTGCAAACACTCGCAATTATCATATCAATCTCAAAAGGGCAATGATCTGTTACAGAAGCAACACTTCGCGAAATTTTAATGCACCAGCTGCAAAAATTAGCACATCCATAATACAGTCTACAATTAATCTACATAAATGTCTACAATTTCATTCTGGAAATCAAATATCCTACCCAACTCGATCTGTTTATTATACCAAGCTAAAAATTGTTCTCTCGAGCTGGATTTCATTGTATCGTTCTTATAAAACTTAACGTTAGGATATCGTCAATGATAATACCAGTTCTCTGTCAAATAAATACGGAAAAAAAACCTTTTTATATTGTAATGCGTTTAAATTAAATGCTTTCGGAAGACTGCTGAGTGGTATTTAAAGATATGCAAATGAATCCAGAAAGCCTACCTCCTCCAACTAAAGAGAAAGTAGTTTATTTCCTTTAAAGATAACCTTCTTCCGTTTGATACTATGTTTAAGCATGAATTGTATTATGAAGTAGCTTTCGTATCCGGCAGCATTATGTGCAATAATGGAAATTTTCTTGTTTTCAAATGAAGCAAACACCCATCTGCAAAACTCTCCAAATGCGTTTAATCTTTTAAATATTCGAAGTTTTTGCCCACAAAATTCACAGCTGTCGTTTTTATCACGATTCGCCCAAATATCGCAAGCGGATAAACAAGAATAATCATTTGGAATGTGCGCATCAATTGGAGAGCCCTTTTTATCGTAATCGATTACCTTTTCAAATGTAAATTCAAAATCATAAAAATAAATTAATGATATTTTTCACCGATTTTTGGTAATTTTAGTTTTTGCATGAAACAATGATGATTTGCATCTACTACTTCTTTGCAATTCGTGCATTTATATTTATTATATAAATGTACTTTATCAAATAAGGTATCATAATTGGCATCATATGACCTGTATTTATGTAACTGGTCACAGACCAAGAGATTTTTATTGGTATATGTATTTTTATGGCTTCGCGAGCATTGTTCACATTTGACATAGCGAGTAAGTGGGTACACTTTAACCAATTCTCTTGCACGGGGGACAGAAGACCAAACAATGGTGTGCCATTTTTTTTTTTCTTATTCTTTTCATACAGTTGATGCAAAAATAGCACGAATTGAAAAATCCTTGTGATAACAGTGAAATGGTTTTGAAAATGATATAATATCAATTGTTTTTCAGCAATGAGGCCAACAAACATAGACTCATTACTTGCTCATAGGTGATAACAATAATTTGGTACTCTGGTACCAAATGTGATTTGGAATTGCTGTATTTCTTTTCACCCTTATGGTCCTTCAGGGACGTTTGCATGGAAGTTTAGATCCTTTGCTGCTTTCAATTGTATCCAATCAACTTTCCGAATTCTCCAAAAATTTTTGGTTTTCATTCCTAATGCGACCGCTAGTGCGTGAGCAAAGCATAATTTATCAGATCTACTTTTTATATGTATAAGTCATCTCTTTTTCTTTAACCAATCATTTAAATTTACCTGGTCCATACCTTCACCATAAGAAGGAGAAGTGGAAGTTATTTTCATGGTGAAAACACGCGACCAATCGAGCTTTTTCCTCGATTGAGCTCCAATAAGAGTAAAATCCCTTCTGTTGTAAAACCAACTTTTTCATAGATGGTGACCAAATTGCCTTTTCAAAGACGGAACTATTGATTAAAACCGATACGTAATAATTTGGCTTGCAATCAGTGCTCAATCTAAGGATTAAGTCATCAACAGATATTTCAATAAATTAGAAAAAGTAATGCGTTTTCTTTGATATATTTCATTTATTTCATCCATGGATGGAACATTAAATCCATCCGATACTTCTTTCCTCTTGTTTTAAATCTTTTTATTTCTTTAATTGTTTAAAATTGATAAATGTTGACGATTTGGTCAAATAATGAAAATTCCTCAGGCTCATCATTGCTTTCATCACACCCTCTATTCCATAATTTAAATTGTTGAGAGAATTTACATTTGATGTAGGGGATTTCTTATCAATGATATCAGCAAAATCGTTTAAATTAACAGAATTAAGCCTCATTGTTTTGCACACGCTTTTAAAATGGACTGCATAAATTCGTCATTTTCTCGCACAGAATTCGAAGAACGATTTTTGAGAGTCCTAACACCCTGCTGATCAATTAAACTCGGATGGGATTTCCTTTTTCTCTTTGATTCTGTAAGCTCAGCTGAATTTAAATTTGGATCAATCCCCAACGTTTTGCGGGTTTTTTTTTCCTATCAGTTCACGAAGAATGTCGTTCCGCTCTTCAAGTCTTAAACCGAGCCTTGAAAACATTTCGTCTGATAAGAGTAGATGAATTTTTTTATTGATTTGTTGATGGTTAAGCGATTGGATCGTTCATTGCGTTTTCAACGATCACAAGCCTAAGTTTCTTCATCACTGTCTGTTGACGATCGACACTTTTTTTTCTTATTATAATATTGCAATAAGTAAATAATAATAAATTTCATTAAATGAGCAAATGATTTTTAATTTAATTAAAATTATTATAAAAATATATAATATATTACAAGAATCAATAAAAAAAGAGGAAAAAAACTATGGGATAAATAGCTGTGATTATAAAAAATTTCCATTAGCCCACAAAAAGTACTTCATAAATACTAACAGACATAATATTTTTTTTTAAATTTGAGAAAATATTAAATTTGTGATCCCTCACAAAATACCAGTTCAGTTCATCGTTAATTGACTGTTCATCTTGAAGATTCTCGACGTCCAGCACTAGAGACACATCTTCTTCTCCCCCTCCGCATCTCTTTGCAGGTGATGTCTCACTTTTAAAGGTTTATCTACTGAAAACAGAAAGTGAATTCACATTGGATGGTCTGTTTTTTTTAAGAGATTCAAGAACCGCTGGGAGTTCATCATTAATTATCTTAAGTTTTTGCCACCAATGGTAAACAAGCCATACTTTGTGGTTCCCATCGAAGAAAACATTTATCTGACTACCATCATTCAGCTGATATTCGCTCCTTTTTTTTTTAGTAGAGCGATCTATTTTATAGCACAACTCGAGTTCAATGGCAGTTGCATTTGTCAATTTAATAACTTTCAAATAGACTGGGGAAAGTGTGAACCCTACCAGACTTGGCTCCAATAGACCATCATCTCTGTTATATGGAAGCATATGGACCGGAATTTTCCCATTCCACCAGCAGGTATTGACTAATATATCACCCCCTAGTGAAAAATAATTTTTAGGCATTACATACTATGATGAAATAAATAAGTTTACGATAAAAAACAAAAAAAAAAAAAACAGAGCATAGCAAATGCAAAATGATAGCAATGAAAGAACTATAGGCAAAATCTTAAAGGTATAAGAATCCTCAATTAGTAATAGTCATTAGCAGATTGTGGTTCAAAACTTTCTTAAGTAAATTGTAGTAATAAAAAACACCAGATAATGTGAAAAGATAAGCAATCTCCCATTTATTTACATAAATATATTCTTTCTATATTAGACACACTTAATAATAAATTTCACTTATTAAATCTTCGAAAGTTCAAGTTTATAGAGTTCTAAAACAAGGTTCGTAATTCAAATATAAGTTCATTGAAGCAATTTCACTTGAAAACTATTTATTAGTTGCTAGAAATCTATTGCTTGAGTATAATGTTCTTTTCCGTATATTAAGTAGAATGGTCCGGGAACATTACAGGCTACTTTGTGAGATTTTAGTTTTTTTGGGAGAATACGAGATGGATGTAAGAAGGATGTACTTGAATTTTTTATGAGTCTTGGATTAATTGTAAAAGAATATAAACTATTCAAAAGTTTTTATAATATTTAAAAATTCTCAATAATTCTTTGTAAAGTTCTTTTTAAACTTTGACGAAATAAATCTCTAGGCTAGGGACACCTCCTAAGGATACATCGGTGATGGGTGTTTTTACAGCTTTCGGCATGCTCCGGTGCGCAGGGATGCATGACTTCATATTTATTCACATGTTTACTGCACGTGTTCATTGTCCACTTGTGTTCCATTTTCATCATGGCGTTGGAGGCTATAGGTGTTTCAGGTGTGGCGCAATTGATAGGTCCGGGAACATTACAGGCTAGTTTGTGTGATTTTAGTTTTTTTGTGAGAATGTGAGATGGATGTAAGAAGGATGTACTTGATTTTTTTTATGAGTCTTAGATTAATTGTGAAAGAATATAAGTGTCTTGAAAGCATGGTACACCATTAAGACGCAGTTCAGAGACGAAGGAACACGGCAATGTGACGGGCAGTTCAACGCATATTTGGCGGAATATATGTGGCGGAGACAATTTCAGAGAAATTTCAACGCCATATTTGGCAATTTCATCAAAGGCATCGTCGAAGTGTATCCACCGCAAAACAGCGACCCAGACACATAATGTAAGCAAAATTACGTGTATTTTATAATTTTTCCCGTTTCAAATTTCAGGCCTGATGGTTCCCAGTGATAGCCCCTTTTAGCAAGAGGTGGCTTTCCTGTATTCGCTATATGGTCATTCTCCGGAAGTTGATACATCCGACGTCAACTTCCGCTTCCGGCTTCTGAACATAGTTCGAAAACGACCATGTTTGATGACGCGAAAAAAAATAACACCAACAGTGGATGCCGTTAACTAGACTCTTACCAAATCTCTATATAATAAACAAATTAAGTTGTTCCGTTCCAATATCCAATATGGCGTTATGTATTCTATTAACCTTTTAACTCAGCTGATTCGAATTAAATAAAGTAAATTTACTTATATACTTCCAAAGAAAGAAATACATGAAATTCTCGAAATATTATCAGCAATAATCCTCATTATTCACAAACTATTTCTTAGTACGATTCGTATCACTCAATTAAACCTTTCTGTTGGTTCGGATATGATTGCTTCAATAAAGAATAATACAATAGTCGATCCTTTATTAATACTTGTTCTGATTCATTATATTAGGTTTGTACTTTGTATTACGATATATCCTCCAGATAATATCAATCCATATCCGTTATAATCGTTTCATGAATCCTCGTCTCTAAACCATGTTTCAACATTGCCATATGTTCGAACTTCCTTCTTGTCACGACTATATTATCTTTGGAATGACCAGAATCTCTTTGCTTATGCCCAAATCACACCAGCATATTTTTTCATCATTGATTTGCTGCACTGAAATCATCATTGTTTTCAGTGAAGTGTTCCCCGTCCCTTGTTTTCCACCGTATCGACGAAATAGGATGAAACAGTGCATATGATTGGCAGAGCGCTAGCCAATCAGAGTTGAGCTCGAAGGTTCTGACGAAATTCTGCCAGTTACGAAAAGACGGTGTTTAATCTTTTTTTTAGAGGTTAAAATCGTGTTTCGTCAACGCAATTTCGATAGAATTTGAAATAACTTTTAGCAAGCTGTCAATCTGTTCGAAACTAATTGTATATTGTATTCAAGCATCTCTACTATTTAAGCTAAAGCGAAATGAATAGCGGCAGCAATCTCAAGCCCCTGAGACCGTAACGCAGCTCAAGAAGAAATGAAATCTCTCTTTAAAAAGTTGATATCTGCACATACTGACGCATAAAATTAATTTATTTCAGTAAAAATATTGTTTATTTTCGACAGATAATCTCCTCACTGTGCTACTTAATTTATAATAGCCTTCCGATTCAATCGAAACGGTGGCCAAAATGACGCCGGTTGGCTTCTTTGCTCTCGAACATGTGTGTTCTGATTGGAGCTTTCACTAATTACCATCATTGAAAACAACGATGCGATAGAGCAATTCCTAAATTTTTTCAACATTGAAATCAATGATGAAAATGGTCAACAGAGGCAAATCACATGATCATAGACCGTCAATGATAGGATCAATGATGTAAACAATGATGAAAAATATGCTGATATGATTTGGGCATAAACAACAATTCGTCTTGACACAAACCACACTGTTGTTTTGAATTCATTAAGACAAAATCTTGCTTGTTATCCATGACATCACGTTCTCTTCATTATTCCAATTGTTAATGTATTATCACAACTATATTATTCTAACAAGAACGATTATCAAGACTTAATATCGTTAAAAAAGAAAATAAATTATCGAAAGATATATAAAAAAATTCTTTCTCACCTGCTCTTCAAGTTCATCTGTGACAAGAGCAACAAGGTCGACAACTTCGATATTCATCTTCTTCTGCAGGAAAGGTAATTCTTCAGAGGAGTTGTTTGCCGCATACAGACACAGTGGGCTCTATTTATATAAAATCAAAGAAAAAAAATTGCATTGTTTATGTAGCCTTTTTTTTTTTCGATACACAAGATACAAAAATCATTTACAGAAAAAAAAGTATGATAACAATAACATGATTTTTTTTTTCATTTTTATTCATATAGGTTACACTTCTTTTTCTTATGCTCAATTTTGCGATCTTCTCAGATTGAAGTTATTCTTCATATTTTTCTGTTATAATTCGTACGAGTAACAAGCAGAATAATATAACATGTAAATATTATATGTGCACATTATTGAATGTTCGAAAGAAAAAAGAAGGGAATATATACAGCCAGATATCAATAGAAATAAATAAAAAATATTTGCTTTTCTTCAGAAATCCAAGAAATGGAATGCCTGCATCACTTTGAGAGAGAAAACGAGAAACGATCATTGCTTTCTTTAAAAAAATATTAATTAGTAAGAATTAGCTAATGGATTGAAATAACTTTTCTTCTCTATTAATCTCAAAAAAAGGCAAAAACAAAAAAAAAAAGATAGCAAAAAAGGTGAATGTTTTCCTTACAATTTCTTTCCTTTTATTTTTTTTAATTTTGCAAACATCAATCTTTGAAAGCAAATTAAAAATACGTCGTAATAAGAAATTAATTGTGATGTACAACATAATGTTTTTCTTTTTCTTTTCTTTTGTTTTGTATCGTTTTTCTTTATGGGTGGAAAGTGATACTTAAGATTAAACTCTCAGAACCTATATTACAGGTGTACAGGTAATAAGTACACCTAAATAGGTCTGATAAACATTAAAAATAAAAAAAATAAAAAATAAGAAAAAAAAAAAAAATTTGTTAAAAAAAAAAACGCAATTGGTCGAATATAGAAAATAGTCGATTGTGGTACTAGTCTCCACCAATTCCCCGGGTACTCTAAAATGAGAAAGAAGGCATTGTACCCATATCAGATTCCGGTATTCAGGAGAAAAGAACAAAGCCCTTTTGTATAAAAACAAAGCTTAACGTGCGGCGAAATAAGTAACAAAGTAAAAAAAAATCCGCACCTGAATAAAAGAAAAAAAAGAAGAAGAAGAAACTGCCTTTCTGATTTTAGATTATGGGGAGGAGTTGGGAACGGCCGTTTCGTCCTTTAACGGACTCATCAGCCCAACCCAGCCTCACCCTAACCAAAATCAGTTCGTAGGAAAAGGTGTTGTTGGCATCGGATGATGCAGCAATTTTATTTCTTGTTTTTTATTGTGGGTGGAACCACTGCCAGGTTGACAGTGGTTTTCACCAAGAAGATCTTGCCTTTCTGATTTTGGTTAGGGTGATGCTGGGTTGGGCTGATGAGTCCGTTGAAGGACAAAACGGCCGTTCCCAACTCCTCCCCATAATCTAAAATCAGAAAGGCAATTTCTTCTTTTTTCTCTTATATCAGGTGTGGATTTTCTTTTACTTTGTTCCCTTTTGTATAAGTTTTCAAAGTTGGAAATAAGATAAGAAAACAATATTAAAAATCGTCAGAATCAATGTGGAGCCTCAAAAGCTAAAAACAAAAAACAAAAAAAAAACTAGCTTTTCAGGCTCCACATTGATTCCGATGATTTTTCATATTGGTCCGTGTATCGAGACTTGGTTATTTTTATGTTTATATGGTGAATGTGGGTGGCAGGGAATCCAAATAGGCTACAATTGCTCAACAGGAGTGGGTGGAAAACACTGAGCAGATTGAAGATCTTTTATTAGGCACTCATACAAATGTAGTTATTAGCACATTTATCACAGCCCCAGCAAGAATTAGACTTTATCGGTACTTCTATCCTTTTCTGTGACAATGATAGTATTTTCATAGTTGTTAAGAAACATTCACCTGTTTTAAGTAATGTACCAATTGGGAATTCTATGGGATGCTTAACGGACGAGATACAGAAGGACTTTGGATCCGAATATTTTATCGATACATTTTTCACAGCAGGAGCAAAAGGGTTTCTTCAACGATCTCTGACAAAGAATCGCATATCGCTTTTAAAATTCCGCGGATTCTCTCTAAATTATGTAACCCGTGAGAAAATTAATTTGGACTTACTTAAGTCTACGGTAGACGAAGTGGTTTATAATAAGTCTATGGTAGACGAAGTGGTTT
>JAFIDM010000005.1:11208342-11238838 GCA_023159025.1 Thereuonema tuberculata | reverse complement strand
AATACATAATAATAGTAATTTTACTATTATACATAATATATAATAGTAATACATAATAGTAATTGAGTAATACATAATAATAGTAATTTTACTATTATACATAATATATAATAGTTATACATAATAATAATACAAAAGTAATACATAATGATAACATTACATGTATATACCACCACATAAAAAAATAGAGATAATTGAGTAATACATAATAATAGTAATTTTACTATTATACATAATATATAATAGTAATACATAATAATAGTAATTGAGTAATACATAATAATAGTAATTTTACTATTATACATAATATATAATAGTAATACATAATAATAGTAATTGAGTAATACATAATAATAGTAATTTTACTATTATACATAATATATAATAGTAATACATAATAATAGTAATTGAGTAATACATAATAATAGTAATTTTACTATTATACATAATATATAATAGTAATACATAATAGTAATTGAGTAATACATAATAATAATACAAAAGTAATACATAATGATAACATTACATGTATATACCATCACACAAAAAAATAGAGATAATTGACTTTGACACAAAAAAAAACCTTTATGGAATAAAAAAACTAACCAATTTTTCCAAAAAATAATAAGTAAAAATCATCACATCATTTTTTTACACTGTTTTCTTTTCCTTTATTAAGTTATAGTAGACTTAGTAAGGCTTTACACGATTGTACATGAGGAACAGATTCTGGGTGGATTTCTACGAATTTTACGAAGTTGTTCACAGAAATGATCTTTCAGTCTATTGAATAGGATAAAATCGTTGTATCCTTTCTTGCTGTCAACATATCTAGAAATTCACAGTAAATATAATGATTTTACGTGTACTGTTCATAGTTAGAAGAATAATAATGTAGCCTGTACACCTGTATACTTAGATAGAGTTTATTGTAATTATTTTGTGTATTAAACTCTATCTAAGTATACAGGTGTACAGGCTACATTATTATTCTTCTATCTAGAAATTCGTTATAAGAAAAACCACTAGTCATTAATAATATAAAATAAATGCAATAGGCACCATAAGTTCGGGAATAAGCTCCCTGAAGAATAACTCTCTTGAAGTTGTTTCGTGTTGTTCCAAATAAATCATCTAATTAAAGGAGTATGTATTGGATTACCAAAGGAATCAAAGTAATAGACTTTTGATCCTCGCTGATGAAAATATAGTGCAATCCAATGAGAGCCCGGTTTTGAATGACCGTCTAAGTTCACAACATATGCTTGGTGTAAAGCTTTTACTAGAAGTCTGTAACATGCATAAACAATTTACTTTTCGTCTATGGATGAGAACTTAACAAGGCACTAATTTCTAATGAGTTAATTTTTTTCTTTTTTTTAGTCCACTAAAATATTTTTGTTACTGTCTATTTCTGTGATTTTTTGAAACACTGCATACAGAAGCACATTCACTGTGCATTCCAGTGGAGCTTTGAATCGTACATCTTGCTCAGTTAGTTAAATATTCACTGCTACCTGCCAGGTCAGCCCAGAGGTCAAATCCGTCTATCCATTGAGATAGGATAGATAGTCTATTCCCAGACCAGCATCATCTAGATACCGTTCCATTGCAGTTAACAGGGAAAGATAATTTCGAATATAAAGTTTTTTATTATAATAGAGTCGATACAGCTGACTGGGAATGTTTCGACTGTCCACTGATAATACAAGATGATTCACGTTGAAATGATGAAAGAAGAACAGACTCTCCTTCTAGGATCCATTGAAGGCACTATTTTTCACCAGTCCTAAGAGTTTTTGAGTCCTGGATTAACATTGGCTGCGAATGGATCGTCCTGCCTTGTTTTTGTACTAACCCGCCTCAGACAGCTGAGTCTTTTTACTGTCAAGGCCATAATTTAAAAAGGATTCGATGTAGGCACAATACGGATAACAATTGTCCGAGGCTAAAACAAGTTTATCACCAAAGTAGACATCAACTTGAGCAAATAGTGAATGAAGTATTAAATTAACAGTACTGACCTTGTCTGTATCGCTGATGGATGTCAAATCACCAACTTTCACTATTTTCAGACATATACTGAGGAGAGTTTTTGATAAATCTAAATATTGATCGCCAGCACCTGTGATCACAAATTCTACAGGTCCTGTTTTGGTGATGGAAGCAATAGGGTGATATTCAATGTCTGCTCCATTCTGAATAACAACTTGTGTTAGAGAAAGAGTAATAAGATCTAATTCGTTTTTAAAACTCTCTTCAAAATTGTAATGAATTCCCTCACTTGCCATTTTTTCAGTAATCAAAAATGTCCTTTGGAAATTGTCGTTGTTTTTGTATTTTTGTTTGCTTTCTGTTTTTGCTTTCTTTTTTGGTTGGCGGAGGTACGAGAATGCACTTTCACTTTTTTCTTTCCTTCTTTCCCAACAGCAACAGTTCTTGACGATCTATCAGCAGATTGATCGGTGAATGCACTGAACCACTTCCGTCTGCCATACAACCAACCGAATCCAGGCCCGCTTCCTGTTTGACCGAAGTTATGTCTTTCAATGCCTGCTGAAGTTGTTTTCTGGTGGCATTTTGAAAACTTTCACCCTGTTCAACATCATGTAAGGCACGTCCACTGCTTTTTAGGGCGTAACAACCTGCTGAGTAGGTGAGCTTTTTTAACACTGGTTTTGCCCAATGAAATGAGCTAAATACATTACTGAGTCCAAAGTCTTTTTGATAGCAAACACCGCTGTAGATCAGGATGTTGTTGTGTTCTGATCCTCCAATTTGATTTGCATAGTAGCAAATACAGGAGTGGGGATCATATCGTAACGAATGCACCTCTTTCTGGAATACAAATGAGTCACTTTTTTTTATTAACCCATTGATGACAGTCGGTGAGTCTGTTTTTTTTTACCAATCAAAATGTTCCGTTAACTTTACTGCTCACCATCGGATTTTATGAAAATTTAAAGTCAATGAGGTCCTTCCCCTCTGGAAACTTATAGGAAGGCCAATATTATTTCTCAAATATATTGTGATTGTGTCAAATGAATGACTCAATAAGAATCTTTAAACAAATTGGATTCTGTTATTAAATCACTGTCTTTGCCATGAATTTGCACCTTGAGTAAAAGCGGTACATTGCCAACAATTGAATTATCAAGCAGATCTGAATAAATATAAATACTATAAAACACACCGTTCAAGTCAATGACCAAGCTAATAAGGTTTGAAAGAATTCTGTCTGACGGAGAAAACCGAACAGTTCAGAAAATATGCGGGTTAAAATCACTTTAAAATATCGTACTATTTCAAGAGTAATTCTATGAGTAATATTATTGTAGACGAATTGAAAGGTTGTTTTCAATTTTCAACAATTTAAAACATTCAAATATCTTTGCATATGCTGATGATCTGTTATTAATAAACACAAATAAAAATCTTTCCATAGCTCAAGAACAACTGCAAGCTGATTTCATAAATATTATTAAGTGGACACATGATTATAAATTGGCTATTAACAAAGCCAAAACTAAATCTATGATCATAAATTCAAAAAACAAAAAAATAAATATTTTACCTCAAATAAAATATCATGATTTTCAGTGTTTACACAAAAACCATAAAGATATTATTAATTGTAATTGTGAAAACTTAGAAATAATATATAACTATAAATACCTTGGTCTCCACATAAATAATAAATACACTTGGCATACCCACTATATCCATATATTAAAAAGACTTAACTATTTAACTTACATTTTTTTTATCACATAAAAGATATTTTTCCAATTAAATCAAAAATAATCATATATAAAGCTTACGTAGATTCATTAATTAATTACGGCATTGATAATTGGATTTATTTAAATAAAAATGAAATAAAAAATATTAATAGAGTTTTAAAAAAAATACTGAATTTAATTTTTTACAACTTTAATAAGCTTCAAAGCAATGAACAAAATCAAATTTTACTAGGTCTTGTTGTAGAAAAATCTTGTTTCCACAACAAAAAGTAATTTTCACCTTGATTTTACGATTTTATTATAAAATATGTTATAATTATGTAAATATAAATTCAACAAGAAATTATAGTATATATATTAAACAAGACTTTGACAATCCAAAAAATAATTTTGGATTAAGAATAAAAAATAGATTAATTAACAAAATTTTTGATCAATTTTCATTTGAAATGAAAAACATTGGAAAGATGTCTACTTTAAAAAAAAATAATACTGGGACAAATTAAATGGGTTGGCTAATTTGAAAAAAAAAAAATATTACTATTTCACAGATTTTACCTAAATTTTTCATTAATATATTTTATGTTGTATAAAATTTCAAAATTGTATATGTTTCTGTCTCTGTAACTTGTATTTATTGTAAATCTCAGCACCTACGACAAAGGTTGTTTTTCTAACAATCTAGTAGGACTGAATTATACTTTTTGCTAATAAATTGTTAATTAATTAATTAATTAATTAATTAATTTGACATTTACGGAGCTAGATGAGCAGGAATTGAATAATATCCCTGGGGAATTTTGAATTCATTAATCATGGAAGAACTCGCATCTTTTAGTTCAAAGTCGAAAAAAAAGGGTGCTTTCGAAAGATCAATATCTGTAAAGGTAGGGGTATCTTTGGAGGTTGTGCTTTCTTTAAATATAACCATTGTCTGGTTCAAATTTTCTTCCTCCTATAATCGTAAAAGATTAGACTCATTGACACCTAATAGCTGAGCTAGACCGGAATATCGGATTTCTGCTCCATGTGGCTGAGAAATGATAACATGATTAAAAACTAGCAAAAACAGTTCTTCTTTGGAAAACTTTTCTATAGGATAATCTTGAATACTTGCTGTAATTCTACGAACGAATTTGTCTGCACTTTTAAACTGCTGTTTAATGGAATGGTAACACAGAAAGAGAGATACTTATGACTAGAAGCCATCATTCCCACTTATATTATACCAACTCTGTTGATAACTCACCTCAGCCAGTGCACATTCATAGGGCTCTTTTAATTCAAATCTTTTTGGTAGCTTAGTTGTGAAAGTCGAAATTTTATTTATTAGAAAAAAGAACATACTGGAATTGCCCTAAAGCATTAGATAAAATTCATTCATTTTTTAAAAAAAAAAAATTTTAGGTACTAGAAATGTGTTGTAAATCCCCAATTTTAACCCAACTATCAAAAGCAGGACTGTATCCTTGCCATCGAACTAAATATTATTTTTTTTCCCTCATCCGTTTTCTTTAAGAGTTTCTATCCCATTGAGAAAATTATCTTCATTTTTTCAATTGACTGTAATTCCCATGGATATAAAGTTCCACGTTTTTGTTCACCCAGCGTCTTTTAAACGATATACCTGAGAGCTTCTCTTTGATACAATATCTGAAATTGTAAAAATTTCGGGGGTCCACAAATCTTCGAATGCTTTCTGGAATGATCTTTTAGCCGAAATAATACAATCCTGCTGGCCTGTCTTAAATGACGCATTTGGTGCTCATGACGTATTCGGAGCCCTTCTGTAAAGGCGCGCCACACAAGATGTTGGTTCAAACTGGTTATGTCGTTTCGGGCCATACCAATACTCAAATGAAAACTATTATTATAACCATCCACTAAGTCTTTTAAAACATTAACATAACAATAAGAGCCAGTAAAATGAAAATATTTGAAAAGTTTTGACCAAAAAGTTCTCACAAATCTTTCGGCAATTGAAGCTTTAACAATCGGATCTTCCGATGTGAAAAAGTGAACTTTATATTCTTTCAAAAATGCCTGAAAAGTTTGTTGACAAATTCACGACCTTTATCGGTTTGTAAATGGGCATGTGGTTCAACCGTCCTCATCTTAAAAAGAAGATCAAAGGCTTCGGTTATACTAACTCCCATTTTGTTTTTCAATGAAGGACAAAGGCACGTTTAGATAGGATATCTACTACAACAAGTAAAAATCGAAAACTGGCATTAAATTTTACCTGTTATACCTCATATCAATAAGATCCGCCTGCCACTGTTCATTCATAACGGATACTTTTGTTTTTCCATGTGGGAAATTTTTCTGACCTGTTTAAAAAGAGTGTAGTTATCATGTCTTCTCAACCAGTGTTTGACTTGAAAAGAGTAATGGATTTATTTCGTTGTTTGGCAACCCTGTATAATTTTTGAACGTCAAATGATGTAGGATGTTTTGGATAAAAATAAATCGATCTCAGTCATTTCTCCATAGTTTCGGATAAGACTGCCATTTTCTCTATCCTGCCTGTATCTGTTTTCTGTTTGGTTACAGTAACTTGTAAATTTGAAATAATTTTATACTGTTTATTGTTCGGTACGTATTCTTTTGAAATTACATGGAAGTTAAAAGATTACGGATATCCCAGGGGTGAATATCTTTTTTCAAGACCAATGGATATAAGGAAATGAAATCAATATAAATAATTTCTTCATCAGGTAAAATTTCGTGAAAAAGTTTAAACCCTTTTACCCTTCCACCAAAGCAACTGGAGGAATAATTGACAATTGTTTCACAAATTCATTCAATGTCATGTTGATTTCCATACTATACCTATCACGTTGTAACCGACCACTTGTAAATTCTGAACTTTTTCAAGTGTCAAATCAAATATTTCTTGAAACGTCATTCCTCTGTGAGGGTGGACCATGCATCGATTTCTGTAACATTTAGCACAACCATGGGTCCAACAACCCTAAATTTCAAACATTGTACGTGTTTTTTTTATGTATACATCCACAAAACAGTGACATTCCAGGATGAATTTTTCATCTTCATTTAAAGCATGCTGAATGAATTCATTACGCTCATGTGATTCGAATTCCAACCATTCAATAGCTATCTTGCTATACCGTTTTGCTGTTTTATAAAAACCTTTATGAGGGATAAGAGCAATTGTTTCCATTCGGTTGAACAAATAAGGAAAATATTCCTTTAATAACCGACTAATATCAAGACCGAATGCTTTGGGTAGTTTTTTTAAGGCCATCGGTAGAAATGCAAATAAATCGAGAAATCGAATAGCATTCTATTGAAGGAAAAGTAATTTATTTCCATTAAAAATCATCTTTTTTGGATTTAAGTTATACTGCAACATATATTGAATAATGTAGGAATCATATCCGCCAGAATTATATGCAATTACTGAAACCCTCTTATTTTCAAAAGTTTCAAAAACCCATATGCAAAAATCCCGACAGGCAATCCCCTTGAAAATCCGAAGTTTTGAATTGCTACAATTTTGACAGGTGTCCAATTTAGTCTCCAAACATTGTGAACAACAGAATTTGGCCACACATAAATTCGGCACGTGTTCGATACATACATCGCCTAATTCTTTTTCCAAACTACATTCAAAATCATAAAAAAGATAATATTGTTTTTTTTTTATCCTCTTCCTCTTCGTTTTTGTTCTGTAGAACACCTGGTTGAATATAACATAAATGGTCAGAAGGGGTAATCTTTTTACAGCTAGGGCACTTATATTGATTACAAAGATGCTTCTACCTATACTTGTGTCAATCGTAACCCTGCAAGAACGACATCTATGGAATTGATCGCAAATAAGCAATCCTTTTGAGCCATAATTAGTCGTATAATTTTTGAGACAGGAAGCAGATTTGAAAAAGCCTAAACGATCTGTTAGAGAGAAAAGAGAAAGAAAATTTCAAGCATATAAATTTTTGGAATAATCCGGTTGAAAGGAATGATTGGGAATGGTACGACCATCGATTGATAAACTAATTAAATTGCTATCGTAATGGTGAAAGAAGAAGGGATTTTCTTTAAAGAAACCTTTAAAGGCTGCATTATTAACTAATCCTATCACAACACGTTTTGGAAGTTGATCTATAAAAATATTATCGAGATTAGCTGGTAAATTACCTCTAGGAATTGAAAACAATTTGCATTCGACTTTTGTTAGCGGATATTTTGTTACTGTTGTTGGTAAAATTTTGGATGAGCTAATAAAATACTAGGACTAATTTTAACTTTACGAATAAACAGAGAAGCTTGTTCGATATAAACTTTAAAGGTAGGGTTGTCTGCCGGAGAAAGGAGACAAAAACTATGTTTGTTACTGATCAATCTTAATCAAACATCGACATTATTCAAAATCAAACGATCCTGTTTAAATAAATCGCAATGAATTGGCCCTGCTAATTCGAGAGTTTTACCTTCCAAAATCAATTCATGACGTTTTTTCAATCCTCCATTACACTCCTGTACTGCAGGATCGAGGTCATTAAATTTACAGCCTTCGTCCACATACCAACCAGACGCTGTCATTTGAGTAGCCTTAGAATCATGGCCGTGATTTAATAGTGTTTCTAAATAGGATCTATAAGTGTAACAATTATCCGTAGACGAAATTAATTTATCTGCCAAAAATACATCCACTTGACTAAATAAAGAATGAAGCAATAAATTCACGGGACTTACTTTATCAGCCGCAACAATAGGTGTTTCGTTTGCACCTTTAACAACTTTTAACTTAACATTCAATATAGATTTGGAAAGATCCAGATATTCATCACCAACTCCCGAAATGACAAATTCAATGGGTGCTGTTTCAGAAATGATATTCAACATCCGTATTTCGTCTAACGCTACTTGGGTTGGAGGTAATTCAAACAAATCCAATTCTGATTAAAACATTCGCAAGATTTGGAATGTGTTAACTGAGCCCCACTGACTGACATGATTTTAATCAGAAATATCACGAATCGAGTTATTGTTTTTTCTTATGTGTTTCTTTGAAGATCGCTTACGTTTGACTTGCTTCAAAGATTGTCTTCCCATAAATGATCGTGTTGGAAAAGGAAAACGCCTTTTTCCAAGCAGACTCTTACCACTTCCTACCTGACCGGAAATAACGTTATGAAAAGCTTCTCCTAACCTAGATTTTACGGATTCTTTAACGTTTTTACCCGATTCAATATCTTCTAAAAATCTTCCCCCACTCGACAAAGCCTGACGACCTGCCATAAAAGCTACTTTTTTCAAAAGTAACATCGAAACAGACTACCAAACACATTGCCTAACCCGTGGCCTCTTTGAAACCTCGCACCTACAAAATGGTAGTTTCCACCACCACCGGCTTGATTTTCGTAATATCGAAGACACAGAGAAGGATCAAATCGATAGGATTTCATTCTATTTTTTTTAACAGACTGTTCTAAAGTGCAGTGTCGTCGTAACTCTGCCGTTCTGGAATGATATTGGAGAGCCTGTTTCATTTCTTAAATAGATACTGTATCAAAAGAAGTCTGTAAAAGGGGTCTATAATATAAAGTGTTGAAGGAAGTACTAATTAAATCCCCATTTTTACCATCTACTTGAACCATACGTAAAAGAGGAGCAAAACTATCACCTACTAAAGAACTTTCAACAATGTCGGAATAAACAAAAATTGAATAAAAACCTGATCTAAAGTCAATGCTGGAACTTGCTTCCCATTCACCTTCACGAAACATCAATCGATCTTGAAATCCTAAAAGAGCAGCCAATGGAACTGTTAAATGTAAAACGTAACGTCGATTCACTTTGATGGTGATTCGATTTGTAAGTTGAGAGAATTCGAAAGCAGCCCCTTTAAGACCTGCTGGATACCGAAAACCTATTTTTTGATTCATATGATTAATTAAAAGTTTAGGATCTGAATAATGAGCAAAAGGTATTTGAAAAACTTCGGAGAAACTAAATCCTGTAATTTCACAAAAAAAAAAGAAGTTCCTTCTAAATTAGTTTTGTGATTTGAAAAATGAGGAGATTCTAAGGCAATCATTTGATCCAAGATCCGTACAAAGGAACCTTGTATTGATTTTGAACCCTAACCATACTGCTAATTCTAATGGTAATATTAATTCATAGAGTGCAGGATTAACTAAAATTGAAACTGTACTATTAGAGTCGTTAGATTGACTCGCTTTTGATAAACTTTCAGTTATCTTGTAAGGAAAATGTTTTTTCAAAGATTTGAGCACGTCGTGTCGATTCATCTTTGATTAAAGCCGCTTGAAGTTCACGCGTTAAATTTCTTATACTCGTATATTTCTTTTTAACAATAAATTCTTTTTTCAAAAGCCGGTTTTCACTTACAATTTTAAAATTTCCACCTGTTTCAGGAGTTAAATTAAACCACGAATGTGGGTAATGTAATTCAGTCATACAAACTTCATAGGGTTCAGTTAATTCAATTCGTCTAGCTAATTTTGTTGTATAACTAGTAAGTGTATTATCGGGAAAATACTCCATGCTAGAATTACTAGGGAGAGTCAAATAAAAATTATCCCTCATGTTCATTAAGTGAATGCAGTTGTTAAATCACGAGCGGAAAACCAACTATCAAATTGTTTCGTATAACCTTTCCGCCTAACCAAATATTGTTTATTCGAACCTTTACCTTTTTCTTTGAAAATTTTTTCAATGGGATAATAACTCGTTTCGTCTTTAAACACCACTTGTAATTCGAAAGCGTAAAAAGTTCCAATAATGGGTTTGTTTTGATAATCAACTAAATGATACACTGGAGGATTTCGATTCAATTTTTCAACAACCCGAAATATTTCCAACGTCCATCCACCTTGATATTCTGTTTTAAATGGTTTGCGAGCTTCTCTGATGCGTACATAATCGCCAATTTTCGGTTCATGTGTGACAAAGAGTAAGTGTCTTTACTTTGAAGCCATCGTCGAACCTGAGCTTTCGAAACAGTTGAATCAATTTGTTATGCTCTTTGATAAAGTCTTTGAATACCTCCCAAAGAAGCTGAATCTTTGGGATTAAAATAAAATGTCTGAAATAAATTTTCAGCTGTTTTCATTTCTTCTTCTTCTTCTTTTTTGTTAAATCAGGGTAAGTCAACCAAGGAAACTCGTCTTCTCTTCGTCCTGTACCTGTTTGTTTCGATCTAAATAATTTTTAAAGTAGTTCCAGCCTTTAGGTTCTTTGAATTTACGTTCTCTAGTGAGTGCAGCTTTATCATCTTCTAAAACTTTAAATGTCAAACTTACATAAATTCATAATGACGAAATATTGATGTCAGTTGAAGTAGCTTGTATTATTATGAATTTATGTGCAGCTTTATCATATTGAATTAATTCCACAATATAACTTTCAGGTATTAATTTACAGTGAAAACGAACATCTCCCATTTGATAATCCCAATCAATACCTGGAATTTTTCGAAGTTTTAATAATTATTCCGAGAGAGATTTATGATAAATTGGATCGGCAAATTGTCCAAGTAATATTTTTTGTTTCTCAGGGGTTGATGATGGGGACTTGTGGTGTTGAAGGCGATCGGACGGCGGTAGACTGGATTGCAAAGCAACCCAGCCAACCTCCGTGGATGTAACAGCGGCATCATCGACGGCATCAGTCAGCGCTTTGCACTGAAGAAACATCGACGGGGTGGTGGGGGTGGCGGCATCGGTCCACACGGAGTGCTTGGCGGCATCGGTCAGCGCTCTGCGCTGTTGAAACATTGACTGGATGGTGGGGGTGGCGTCAGCAATCAGCGCTCTGCGCTGTTGAAACATCGACAGGATGGGGGGGGCGTCAGCGGCGGCGGTGGCATTAGACAGTGCTCCGTGCCTCGTTGCAGGCTGGTTGTATTCGTTTTTTGACAAGCGATATTGGTGATGAAAAGTGTGAAATTTCGATTGAAAATGAGTTAATAATTTCAGTTTTAAATCATCAGGTATGTTGGGATCTTTTAAAATATTGTGAAATTCAGATTCTAATAGTGTAAGTTTCTCAATCAAAGAATGTTGAGAATCGTATCGTGAAACACTTCCTGGTAATGATGATGATAATGGTGGTTGTAAAGCCGCCAATTCTTGCGGAATCACAAGTAATTTTTTGGTATATTCCATATTTTTTTTTAAGCAGATTTACCAAACATACTTTCAATAAGTGCAGTTAATCCAGGAATTAATAAGGGTAGAAATCCACTACCATGTTGGATTAAGAGACGTTTACGTTTATGAACAGGCACTGAAGATGTACCAATGAAACGTAATATTTTTTTATGCTTTTTCAATTTCTTTTTGTGATGGGAGGATAAGGATACATTTCCATGTAAGATATTTCCAACACATTCCGAAAGACATCTTATAAAATCATTGGAACCATTTTGAACTAAACTTTATATTTGACATTTAGACAGTTCCGGAATAGACAGTAAAATTTTACTATATTTCAGTAAACGATTTTTACAAGAGGAACGTTTTTTACGTGCTTTCGCTAGTCTCGTTGGTGACATGATGACGACTTCTATAAAAGTGTTTGACTTTTTGTTATTATTAAACACCACCTTATGGTATTATTAAAAGACAAAAAAATATTATTATTTCTTTTTCTTGGGAATATAAATAATCATTGGTTGTTCATCTGGAAAGATATTGGTTCGAATTCGATATTGGTCGGGTGTGGAAGGTTTTAAATCAATAAATAAATAACTATAAGGTTTCGATTTAGTCGAATCATCATACACCTCTAGAAAAAAATCTATGGTTACTCGGAAACATTTGACGTGCAAAACAATTCACCTGTGATTGATCTCTTATGTTACGAAAAAGAATAAAATAATTGGCATTTAAACTCGCTGTTCTATGTGCATTACTATGATGAAATAAATTTTGAACTAAATAAAAAACAGAAATACTACAATGATGGCTATATTTGGTAAATATAGTTTCAATGGATTGATCCGCTTGGCCCATTATATCGTCAATCACCATTAGATGCGGAATAGGAGAATCTAAATTTGATAAATCTGGTATACCTTCATGAAATTGAATGGAAGGAAAATCTTTAAACCATTTCTGATAAACACCATAACACCATATAATTTCCCGAGGAGGTGAATCGATCATTATGTAACATTTTTGAAGCATTTTTTGTACAAAGTTCGTTTCACCCAAAGCTGAAGGACCGGAAACCAGGGTACCAAATGGATATTGCAATTGCAAAATTTTGGAATCCACGACATCACCGCAAGTAGATGTCATGATTTATATTGTTGTTTTCTCAACGAAATCCAATGGTTAAATAAATCCAAGACTTAAAAACCGTAGGGTTTTGTTTGAAAATTTCCAATGACGACTTGTTGTTTATCAAACACGGCCCTGTAATGTTTGATTTCTTGTCGAGCAATAATTTCTCGATTTTTTGTTCAACAAATCTTGTGCTTGGTTGTAATGGGAGCCACTGTACGCTATGACAAATCGCTACAATTTATAAGCTCCTCAACTATTTTCTTTAAAAGATCAAAGGTAATTGTTTTTCGAGCTTCGTAGCTCAATGAAAAGCCTCGGATTTTTAAAACAACGTGTATGGGCTGTTTTCTGGCACGACCGAACTTGATAGCCATAATTTTTTGCACCTAAAATACAAAAGGTTTGAATGTAATAATCACATCCGAATTCACGCTCGATTTCATTTGCCATAAATCCGAGATAAGAATTTATTGGCACTTGATACTCGAAAGGTTAATCAGATTTCTGATGTAAAACACACTATCGGTATCCATGTACAAAACTCGAGCTCCTAAATTAGACAAGTATTTGTACAAATGTAAAAGCGCCTGCGCCGTTACAAAAGCTACTAATACGACATTGGTATGAGGACCTGTAATTTCAACATCATCAATGTAGCACCATTGCACTTGAGCCATTCGTTCGTTGAAAAAACGAACATCATTTACTGTCTTCGTTTCGTCCAAAAACAAAGCGAAATATTTTTCAGGGTATGAATATATTCCAAACATCTCACCAAATTTAAATGTAAAAAAACTAAAATTTGAGATTTTTTGGACTGTTCAGCTAATTTTCCATAAGCAGAGTTTAAGAATAATTTTGCCAAATAACGCAAGGCTTTGTTTCTCACAATTTCACTTTTTTCTAATCGGATACCCTCATGAAGTTCATAATCACTAATGTAGCGGTCTTGTTCTTCATTAGTTTGACACCCTACAGGAAAACCATCATTGGTTTGCTTCAATTTCAAAAATTTGTCTACATAGCCAGCAAAAAGACCTCCCTCTTTTTTTCCTTGTCATAACGAGTCGTTTCTTTAAAGTGCCAAACCACTAAAAACTTTTTCAATTCGATAATCGCAACCAACAGCTTTCTGAAGTTCAAGAGAAACCCACATTCCGGTTAGAGCTCTTTCACTGTCAGAGTGTGTGCATCGTGTTTGACGAGGTCCATCTTTGTTCGTAATACACGATCTACACAAAGTGAAAAAAAGCTTTTTCTGATGCCGAAATGGGAGCATTGGATGAAGCAAATTTTGCGGTGGAACAACTCTACATTGCACAAGATCACAATATTGGGATACATCTGTACTTTCGAGATTCCAAAGAATTTCGGGAAATTTGAGGGGATATAACCCGTATTTTAAAATGTACGGATACAGACTAACCACATCTGTATATTTGATTTCCTGAGTACTGTTACAATCGTAAAATAATGTAATCCCTTCCACACGACCACCGTAGTACCCGTCTTGTGGTTCCAGGGGTTTGACAATTTCTAAATTGTCCACAAAACGTTTCAATTCAGGATTTTCCTTTATTTTTTTTTAAAATTTACATTCCCATTTCGTCACAAGTGAATACCCCTTATTGCTTAAAACGAGAGCCTTATGTTGTGTTTGATTGAACCGGTCTCTCAGGGTTAGTTTGGATCTGTAATATTTATGGTTTGGATTTGAAAAACAATCTGGGCAGCCGTGGGTGTAGCAGCCATTAAATTCAAATACCCTTTTATTAATTGCATCATAACCATCAACATAATAATTGTCCAGTTTCCTTTCACCTGAATTTAAAGCGTGTTCGATATGAACACCGCGTTTATGACTCCCATGCCAACCAATGAATCCCATCGAAACTATAGGGTTTGGCTGCAGAAAACCCCTCATGCGGAATTAATCCGATCGTCTCAGGTTTTAAAAAATTTTGTCTAAAAACTTTAACACATGCGCTAGCTAATGTTATTGAATTTTGCAAAGGGCAGCAGTCTGTCACTTGGAGGAACGAATTTCGGAATTTAAAAACGGCTTCCGTTAAAACCTCTACATTACTAATACAATAATCAAGTATTTCTTTTTGAAAATCAAATTGTGTGTTCCATTCAACTTGCTCTTTATGCCATTGCAAAAGCTTTTCCCGACTTTCCAACTTCATTGAATCTGCGCCATAAAACGCTATGTCAGGCATTGGACCACAATAATCAAAAAATTCTGATTTATTCATTAAATGCGGAAAATAACCTTTACAAAAAATTTTTGTATCTAATCCGACAGCCTTTGGTAATTTAGCCAAGGCCATTGGGATGAAAGACATTGAATCAATGATTCTAATTTTTTTCCAATCCAAGAACAAGAATTTATTTCCATTAAAGACAGTTTTTAGGTTTTTGATTTTGCCTAATGAAATATTGAAGCAAGAAATGAGAATCGAAATTGAATCCATTGTGACTTAGCAATGTGACACATTTCTCTTCGAAAACTCGGAAAACCCAATTGCAGAATTGATCACGAGCATTAACTCCTTTGAACATATGAATTCATAATCCTTGTTGGCTTTGGTCCCCACAATTATTGCACCTGTCGGAATTTTGGGAACCACAACTGTCACAAATGGTTTTAGCGATGCACAGATTAGGAATTAATTCAACAATTGCTACATTGTTTTTATCATGACCAATAATTTTTTCGAATCTTGTTTCAAAATCGAAAAAAATAAAGGTCCCATTGTTTTTATTTTGTTGCTTATTAAGAGGTTGCATGTAGCATTTGTGATTCGATCCGACTCTTACTTTGCAGTGCCGCCAATAGCTAGAATGACATTGATGTCTCGTCTTAACGTGATGTTGTTGTGGCATTGATGTCAATGCATCACAATTTGCACATTTTTTAATTTGTCTACAAACAGACATCGAATTCGCATTGGGCCCCACTTTATTAATTTTGTGATTTTCCAAACATGTTTTGGAATAGAAAAATCTACAACAATCTGAACATTTTAAACAATTTTCTTGGGGACAATTCCCACCCATTTGAAAGCAAGAAAAACATCTTTTAGTACACTTGTCATTCCGCTTATCTTTGTAACCCCGCCAACAAGCAAAACAGAAATAAGATGTGTCAAAGAAAGCCGGCAAGGATTTGATCACATCAAAATGATTGTCATGATGAAATAAAATTATTTTATCTTTATTTTTTCAGGTCCTACAAAGACAGGCTCGTTATTCATGTCGAAGGAAATCACAATTATCTGATAATCAGATAAATGTGCTTGGAATTTGGGATTAACATCCAACCCATAACTGGTCAATCCCAAAGGTACCCCGGCCACCAAATGTAAATCTCTGGCTTTTATTAATTGAATGTCACAGCCTTGTCGGAGTGAATTCCAATTATCAGAGCATTTACAATTAGCTACGGCCGTTACTAAGCTTCGAGCTAGGCGATATGCATCGTCATTGCGAATTTGGATAAAACATCTTTTTCGTTGGAGTGTTGTTTCTAATTGAGCGCTCGTTCGGCCAGCTCCGCGAGGCAATGACACTTTCGTAAAACGAATTTCGAGAACTTCCCCAAACTTTAGAAACTTTTGTGATTGGGCCAGTTTTTCCAACAAAATGAGTAATTGCTCAGTTTCAAATTCATCAACTCTTGTATATGGCAACCAAAGTGAATGTTCCAAATTAGAAGAATTAAAAACTATCCCTATAATATCTGAAGGATGTGATTCGTTGATGACTCTTTCTATTAATTTGCCAATTAAATAATTTACTAATTCACTCAAACATATATTTTCATGTTTCAATAGATAATCTATTTGCTCTAAGGATGGTTCTTCCAGATTGAATATTAATTCTGTCCCAACTGTTTGAAAACTCGGATTACTTTTGTTTGTGATTATTTTTTTTAAACAACCAGTTGCTCAAATATTTGATCCATTGAAAACGAATGGGGATTAGTGGGGCAAGAATGCAAAGGGGAAACAGGCTTGTCAGGTGAGGACCCTTGAGGAAGGTTGAGTAAATTGATAACATGAGAAGGGGAGGGTTTGTTGACAGAGGTGCAACGGCTGGTCTGGAAGGCCCTGCGGGGGGATTATTTAAATCGATAATGGGAATGGCTGAAGCCCCGGGTGAAATAGGAGGGTTGGTTGAATTAATAATTGGTTGTACACGTCCCGCAGGGAGAGTCGCACTTGATGGGAACAGAGGGAGGGTGGAATAGGCATGCCCCAGACATTGTCGGTTGAAACATCATCATTATGCCAATGTTATGACGGATTGTCTTGTTCCCAAACATGGTTTGATTCATCAGAATCCCAATCACCAGAAATATTGGATAGTTTTATTCGCTTATTAGACATGATTAATAGAAAAAAGATAAGAGAAAAAAAAATATAGAAATTTAAACCAAAGGATAAAAAAACAAACAACTGACCTATACTAATACTTTCAAAAAGAAATCCCGCAAATTTCAAAACCCTAAATAATAAAAAAGCTAAAAAAGAAAAATAAACAATATCAACTTACAGTCAGCTGATTTACTTTTTATTTAACAGTTCTTCCAATTCAGAGGTTGCACCGTCCTCGAATTTTCTTTTTCTGCCAAAATCCTTAAAAGCTTTAGATGGTTTTAAAGCTGTTGGCACCGGCTGTTTTGCAGGGATTAATTCTTCAGAATCCTCCTCGTCTGTATCACTGCCATACGGTATTGGGAGAGTTTGTGGAACAACATCTAAATCGACAGCAGTCAAATCAATCATTTCTTCCTCTTCAATTCGTTTTTTCGAGTTGGTACCTGAATGTTCTCCGGCGTATTTCCACGTGGGTTTTGGCGCAGTGGATAGAATTTTTCCGTTTAATACAGGACCCTCTAAAATAAAAATTAAATGGTTCCATGTAGCTTTCTTTAAAGAAATAAATGCCGACCCCTGATTCAATTGAACCCCACTTCATTGGTTCCATTCACAATTTGGCCTATTAGATTTTCATAGACTTTAAAAGTCGGCAAATATGGACACTCGCGAGTGCGCATTGCCGTCTCAGCATTCAGAGCCCAAGTCTGAATTGTGCCTTTAAACTGTACAATAAATTCGGCCGCCTTTTCGCTTATGTAAATGCCCGACCCAATTTCAATTAATCGACATTCCACTTTATGGCGGTACGATTTGGATAAATGTAGGCATTTTTCCGAATTGTACTGTTTAGCAACACCATAGCAATATTCTCCTAAAGGGAATGTGTCTGGATCGGCTTCGGGTAATGGTAATCCCTATTTTTAGCGCAAGTCACATGGAAAATACGCGGAGATGAAAAAAAAAAAGAGAGAAAAACATGTTACATTAGCATTTTCTTTTCTTTCTTTTTTTTTACAAAATTAGTTTGTTAACTGAATAACAAGTAAAATCGAAAAAAAAAATATCAAGAATTAAATAAAGTTATCTTACCAGGACAACTCCGTGAGACATCGATTCAAAATCGTAAATGAAAGCCATTTCTCGAAAAGAAATTGATGAAATCAAGAAAGATACTGTGAAAACCTCTAACTTTACTCGTGGTCAAGAAAGCTAGAAAGCCCCCTTCAAAGATTCGCCTATATATACCCCACGAAAAATTGTATTTCCTGGTCGAATGAATTAAGTTCAATTTGATATCTCTGACATTTTGAGAGCCAACGACCAGTCCTGACCTCAAATTCGATGAGTTTTGCTAAAGAATTTCCGCAAAAAGGTCAACTTTCCTATTTAGATATTATACGTCTTGTTATTTTCTGGTTGCATCCAACACTTTCAGTTCAAACCGTAAAAAACAGAAAACTATTACAGAGACTTAAAAATTTATATATTTATTAATAAAAATCAGTTGTTAGAGACTGAAAAAATCCAGGCAATCTATGTAGCTCTTTAATAAATCAGATGTTAGGAACAGAAACATAATCATGCAATCTTTGTAGCAATTTAATAAATCAATTGTTATTGACTGAAACATAATCAGTGTTAACTATATTTCGAAAGTCTTTCATCATAGATTTTCAATAAACTGTATTGTACTTTGTCTCGACCTGAATTTTTTCCCTCCTTATCCCTATACACATAAACAATTAATATTAAAGAAAAAAAAGTTTTTTTAATCTAAACAGTATCATAAAATCAATAGTTCAAAAAATTCAACATGTATTATTGCACATTAAGATCTTTGATACAATCGTAAATAATATCATTCTTAAAAATCGGATCTAATTTAAACAAAATCACGCAACAACTTTCGAAAAGATTAATTTTAAATTGTTAGTACTATTCATTTCAATGGGTCACACGAATTCCTTCACTTTATTACTCCTATTTATATCAAAACCGGTTAAACTTTTAATCTATCAGATATTACTCTACATTATCTTCACCAATCGATAGTACAATTTATTTCAATAAGTTTGATGGGTCACACAGCCTACTTACCTGTATTTTTACTTTTGAGGTCGATGTGACACCCCAGTTTTATACCCGAATGGGTTAGATTTCGATCTATTAGGCAATACGTTACAACACCTTCACCAATCGATAGTAGTCATTTCAAGAAGATTGAAATCAATCGATAAAATCATCTCATTATCAGATGCTTGAGTGGTCACATGACATACTTATTTGCATTTTAAAATTTGCGGCCTATACATCACCCCAGCTTTATATCCGAACGGGTTCAACTTTCGATCTATTAGATATTCCGTTACAACCCCTTCACCAATCGATAAATCATCTCATTGCAAGATGTTTGAGTGGTCACTTGACATACTTATCTGCATTTTTAAATTTGCAAGTCAAATTACCATGATATGCAAATGATCCATACTAATTTGCATTCGATATTTCCATAATATGCTAATGAACCATGCTAATTTGCATTTTCCCTTCAAACGACCTCTAAGTCTCCTTCACCAAGGTGACTTTGCTCAAGGTGACCTTCGTCCATATTGCCCTATTCGGTTCGTCTATGCGACCCTATGAACTACTCATGTAACTTTTACAATGAATGTTGTGGACCAATCTAGTTAGTAAGTTGGCGAATTAATAATTCAAAAAGACGCTCAACAATAAATATTAAACTTATTTTTCGACTTCCCGCTTTCATGGCTCTTAATTCATCTAATGTAGAACAAGATAATTCAACTTGAATTATTGTTAACCCTATGAAGGGTTAACAGGGAGACATTATTGCAATGGTAAGAAAGGTTTTTTTGGTTGTATGATTGTGTTATTTTTATATTTTTTGTTTTGTATGGGAAGTTGGTGATGTTTTTTAACGTGTGTGTTGGTTTTGGTTAAGATTGTATAGGTTTTTGTATGTTTATTTTAAATTTTATTGTTTTGGGTTATGATGAAGGATTAGTGAGAGGAGGGGATCGTTTTTTGAGAGGGAGAAACTGTTAGCATGGCACGACGCTATGAGTTTTCCTGCCCTTGGGGGCAAGGCAGAGAGAAAGTGATTTGCTGGAAAGCCTATGTTTTGGGAGAAAAGGAGTAGAAAGTGAATTGCAGGAAGTTTTAATTTAATTTTTGTGGTAAAGTGAGATTTATTTTTTAAATTTTATTTTGTTTATAGAAAAACTAGTTTCATTTTTCATTTTGGAATACAAATTAATGCAGGATGTTTTTTTTAAATAAGAGAAATGAAAAAAAAAATCACAGCTGAGACACATTACATTTATTTTCCTCACATAGTGTTTTTAAATGTTACATGTGAAGAAGAAAAATGCATTTGGGGATTTGAAAAAAAAAAAGAAAAAATCAAACTGGCGATTACATGGATTTTTTTTCACAATATATATATTATTACTTTGATTCTGCAAAGCGTGCCCCTATGCCGTTCACACCGTAATCATAAGAAACTAGAAAAATAAAAAAGAGAAAAGAAAAAAAGAAATTAATCGTTCAAAGCGAAATTGATCGCAAATAAGAATACCCTTTGTACTGTAATTATTTTTGTGATTTTCAAACACTTGGCAGATTTGAAAAATCGATTACAGATTTCACACCTCACATAATTCTCGACAGAGCAATACCCTCCTGATTTTTTACAGGCATAACAGAATGTGGAACAGGTGTGTTTATCCTTATGGCTGTATTTCTTGAAACAAGTTGTGCAAAAGTAAGAGCAGTTATAAAAAGCAGTCAGACTTGTTATAACGCAAAAATGCTCATCGTAATGAAAAAGAATTAGCTTTTTCTCAGCTGGAGGACCCACGAAAAACGTCTGATTCCTCATTTCATAAGAAATGATGATAATTTGATAGCTAGGATTTAAATACATTTGAAATTTTTGTATTTAGGGTATCCCGCAGGAACCCCGGGGAACATCAGCCTTACGATGAAGGCCATTAGCTTCTGCTAGTTGAAAAAAATTATTCCACCTGATTTTCCGAATGCCGGGAGATTTATCAATTTGGGCCATGGTGATGACTAATGCACGAGCCAGACATAATTTATCAGAACGATTTTGAATTTGAATGATGCATCTCTTGTTTTTCATCCACTCCTCAACACGAAGTTTACTCCTCTCATTTAATCTTCTGCCCTCGGGCGGTGAAACACAGATTACCTTTACAGATAAAGTACTGGTCCAATCAATTCTTTTTCCGGATTGTGCTAGCATTTCTATGAGTTCTAGGATAGAATCGGCTTTAAAATCTTTCTTTGCTATGAAAGGTAAATAAGCAGCCAACTTGAACTGTTCACAGTTAATTTGAATGCCTATCATGTCGGTGGGGAGACATTCAGTAGTGAGTTGTTGTATCAATAATTCAAAGAGGCGCTCGACAATAAACATTAAATTTAATTTTCGACCCTATTCTTAGCTCTTATTTCATCTAGTGTTCTTAGCTCTTATTTCATCTAGTGAAGGACAGGATAATTCTATCTCATATTGAGTTCCACTCGTTATAAAGTGCCGAATGTAATTATGAGCAATGACATGTTTTACATTAATGAAACCTAACAACCAATTATCAAATTCACTATTTCTACTTGCCAACAATGGCCACGGTGTATTTTCTTCCGAACTATTTTCATCGTCGGATAAAAGTGCGTTAATATCAACCCCCCCCCCCCATCTATTTGCAATCTCTTCAAAAGTTTTATTTGTGTTTAATGATTCAGACGAAATTTGTTTAGGATCGATATTCCATCTTTCAGCAAGTGATAAGATGTCCGTTGTTGACTCATTATCCGGATCATATTCGGTAGTTGATATTTTGGGCAAAATTTCTTTTGGATCAATTCGCCATCAATCTGCAATGGATTTTATTTCACTATCTAATCTACCTGGCATAGTATTGGGTTCAATGTACCTATCTGACTCACTTTCAACTACTTCACTAGGGTTAAACTGATTGATTCATTCATTCATTGACGAGATCATTTTTTTTTTTAAAAAAAGAGGGTTCACCGAGGAAAAGAAAAAAAACAACAACTGAAAAAAAGATGATGTGAACTAAAAATAAAAAATGTGATTGTGAACTAAAAAAGAGTGCATGTGTCGAGAGGAGAGGACGTGCTGAATATCACTCCTAAGTTTTTTTTTTTTTTTTTTTTTTTTTTTTTCTTTTTACGATTGATCACGGTATTGTCTGAAGACACAAATACAAGATATCAACTATCAATAATGAGTGAGTACAACAAGTTAAAGATTAAATGTGCAGCTTGTAATAAGTTGTTAAATAAGGCTGAATTAAGATATCTCACATGTGGCATGGAGCAACACATTGCTTGTGCGAAGGATGAATATGGAAGTACCGACTCCCCCGTAAAAAATAAGAATTAGAAATGTGACAAATGTAAAAATATTACAACAAGAAACAGAAGAGGTGAGAAAGAACTAAATTCATCAGAACAAAGAGCGGAGGTAATAAAACAGGCCAATGAGGAAAGAATTACACTTTCCTTGCAGGAGTATATAGATGAGTCCAATTTACATGTTGACAAAAACCTAGGCCAAAATATTCTTAAGGAATTACTAGAAATTAAAAAATCCATTGAATTCGTTAATCGTCAATACAAAGACATTTTGGAACAGCTACATATATTTCAAAATACTCAAAAACAGCTAAGTAGTAATTTAAAAAAAAATGGAAATTGAAAATACTTTTCAAAATGAGAAAATTCGAAAATTAGAGAATTCTATTGATAAATTAGAAGCACAACAAAGAAAAAATAATTTAGAAATAGTAGGAGTCGAAGAGAAAGACAATGAAAATTTGAAAGAAGTACTGTATAATATTGCAAAGGAATTGAAGATTCAAGACCCCCTCAATCAAATTGACGTAACCCATAGATATGGAAATATACGGAGAAATAAATGTAGGCCAATAATAATTAAATTTAAAAACAGAAAGGATAGGGAACTATGGTTTTCACAATATAAACTTAACAAAAATTTAACAAATGATCTAATCTTTAATAATAACAATAAAGAAAAAAATCTATATTAATGAAAATCTTACTCAGAATCTAAAAAATTTGCTCTGGAAAACAAAGCTGGAAGCTAGATCAAAAAATTATAAATTTATATGGATTAACAACTATAAAATATTTGTACGAAAAAATGAAAATTCTAAAATTATGCATATAAAGTGTGAGGAAGATATAAAAAAACATATAAATATCTCATGGCTGATATAATTATACAGAACTGGGAAAGTTAAATATTATTATAGTATTGAAAATTGGACTGGCGCCAAACACAGTAGCAATATATTATTTCTAAATATTAGAAGTATTCGTTCAAATTTTCAGTACTTAATTTCTAATCTAAACTCTAAAATTGAAGATATAAAGCTAATAATTTTAGTAGAAGTTAACGTCAAGATTGAGGAAATTTCCAATTACAAAATTGCTGGATTTAATTCCATTTATGACCTTAGAATAAACTCAAAAGGAGGTGGGATAGTGATATTTTATAAAAATATTTATTAGTTACTGAAATAAGGATCTAATTTTTTTTTTTTTTTTTTTAATAAAGTTCGTATACAATACAATAAATTGTATTCATATAAGAGTACAGAGTTCTGTGGTACGAGGTAATACTAAATACTTGAAAGTCCTATCTTCTTTCTGAATCCCGTGGAATTATCTTCGTTGATGAAATGCACTGACCTTGTGAATAAATTACTAGATGGATAGACAAATCAATAAATCATTAAAAGTTCATGAATAAATTATAAGAGTTCATTATTCATTTTATGTCTTGATATCTTCAAAACTAAATCACATTATATTTATCGAAACGTCATTTCACAATTTAAATTCAGCACTTATCGAAAAAGTTATCTTTAATAATTCGGAAATTCACGATGTAATTTAAGAATCAAGTTTATTCTTAATTTCCTTAATTATTCTCAAAATAATTAACAGGTTCATTTAATTATCTTTAAATGTCATCACCTTATGTGATTAAAATATCTACTAGCTTCTTTAATATTAATGGTTTTATTTAAGGCTTAACACCGTGTGTGGCTTGAAATATTTCCGCTCTCATCGGAAAAGTTCGTTTGGAAATCTTTAAAATTATTGCTATTTTCCTCGCTTCCTTTGATGCAAATGATTGTCCATAAAGTAATTAAATTCAAATACTTACAGTTCTCCGAACTGGATCAGGTAGTCAGCTATTTCATCTTCAAATAATGCACTTCAATTTGGTTTGTTCGGGATAGGCTTATGGTTTGTTCGGGATAGGCTTATGGTTTGCTATCTTTGATTTTCGTCACAATTAGGCCCTCTTCTCCTAATTTATCCTACGGCTTGAGTAATTATATTTAGCACTTCGGTTGAATTTTGCTCCGTCGCTTTAAAACATCTTCGTCTCATTTGTTTCTTCTGGTCCACAGGAATCCGGCCTCAATGCTGGAAATGAACCTTATCTTGCGGGAGCTCTCTTCAAAATCGGTGACCAAAGGAAGTCGCTTCGTTCTCGTCACTGCCCGAATATCCAACAACAATGGGATTGATTGTCTCGCTTCGTGCTTCTCTCGAGCGCGAGATTCTCGTCGGGTTTCATTGTTGACTTTAAACTTTCCAATTGAAATTCGCAATTGAAGCTTTGCGTTGGATTTCTTTTTTTGAGGAATAAAAAATTTTCCTTTTGTTTATTCCGCTTCAGTTACTATGAATAAAGATCAGGTCATAACATATGAAAATATCATTTGTCATATTATAGATAATTCTTGTCCTTTTGAATGATTTTCTAATATACGTAATATATAAACCTCCCCACTCTAATAAAAGTCTTTTCATTAAGGAATTAAAATCAAATCTTCATAAGATACATTCCGAAAAAAAGATATTTAAATCAACTAGTCATTGGAGACACAAATATGGATATAAACAAAAAAACTAAAACTTATGATATAGGATAATATTTACAAAACTTTTACAATTTAGGTTTCAAAAATCATATATATAAAACGACCAGAAATGTATATACAAAAACTTCGATATCTAAAACATGTATAGATCATTGTTTATCGAAATTGAATAATTGTTAAATACAAGCAAATATTATTGAATGGAACATATCAGATCATTACGGCATTTTACTGGAAATTATCACCTCTACAATAACTTATACTGGTTATACAAAAAAAATTTAAAACTCATAACCCTCCTCTAAATGAGGATTATTTTAATAATAAAATATATAATCTTAAGAAATAAAAATAAATTACAATCAAGATCCAAATAAAATTGTAGGCTAAATAAATTATTAAAACAAATTAAAAAAGCGAAAAAATATTCAAAAAAACATTCTACCAATAATTACATTCCAACTGATGGTAATTCTAATTATTATAAAAAGTCATGGATGAACTCAGAAATTAAAACACATAGAAGAATAAAATAAATTATTTAAAAAATATAAGAATAACAAAACAAAAAAGAAATATGAAAGAGAATACGAAATTAAAAGAAATTGGCTAAAAAATTTTATTAAAAAACAGAAAAACAACTATTTTAGAAATTTAATTAAGAATGATCCAAACCCTAATATTGCTATTTGGAAAATTTTAAACCAACATATTAATTACAAACCAAATAATAATATAAAGAACTCTTCAAAATCCATAATCTTGTAAATAATTATGATGTTAACGTACTTTTTAAAGATTTAAGTAAAAAAATTTTTACAAACAAATGAGTGTAAAAATAATTTCACTGAACATTTTAATATAAATTGTGAAAAACAATCATACTAAGAATTCTTTTGCATTCTTTTTACCGAATTATCAAGACATACAAAAAATTATAATGAATCAAAAACATCATTATTCATCCGGACCTTATTAAAATTAAGGAAATAAAAAATTTTATGGAAAATATATCTTTTTTTTAGTTGAATTAATTAAAAATATCTTCACCACGAGTATTTATCCAAGTCTTTGGAAAATTGCTATAATTACTCCTATCTTTAAGGGAGGAAAATTTGATGATTTGAATAACTACAGACCGATTTCCTTATTATCAAATATCTCAAAAATTGTGGAAAGTTTTTTAACTCAATCCTTAAACAATTATATTAAAAGTATAAACTTACTTAGTGTAAATCAATATGCTTACCAAAACAATAGTAGTACGATAAAATTATTAAAAAACTCAAAAGAAAATATTAATAATAATTTAAATGAGGGTAATGTGGTGTACATTGCTTTCATTGACTTTAGAAAAGCATCTGACAGTATAAATCATAATATACTTCTTAAAAAACTTCATTGCATAGGTATTAGAGGAAATGCTTAATTTATTGGAAAACTATTTAAAAAAACAGAAAATTCAAAATTAAAATAAATGAACATTTAAGTAAATTGTTTAATGTTAAAAGGGGTATTCCCCAGGGCTCTAATTTAGGCCCCTTACTTTTTAATATACATATGAATTCTATTAACAATTGCATAAAGTTTTCAAAAATATATGTTTATGCTGATGATGTCTTGCTTATGTCGAATAACATAAACCAAAATAATGCTTATTATTCTTTGCAAAATGATTTAAATAATATTATGAAAGGGTCTTTTAATAATAAAATGAATATTAACTGCAAAAAGACTAAAACAATGTTAATCAGAAATAAAAATAAAAAAGTTAATACGGAACTATGTTTCTTCTTACATAAAAAACACTGCCCTAATCTGAATTCTGATATAAACACTAGTTATAAGATTGTAATTGTGATAGGGTCGATAATGTAGAGCGTCAAAGATATTTGGGTATTTATCTAGACGATAAATTTCATTGGGACATCCATTATAATTTCATAATTAACAAACTTCATTCATTAAGTATTTTTTTTATCATATAAAAGACATGTTTCCTTTCAAACAAAAGTTAATTTTATATAAATCCCTTGTAGACTCGATTCTTAATTACGGATTGGATAGTTGGATTCTTATCAATAACAAACAATTAAACAACATTAATAAGACTGTGATGAAAATCTTCAATTATGTATATTTTCATTTTAAGGATAAATCCAATTTAGAAAAACAATATATTAGAGAAAAATATAAAATTTTAAATATTAAAGAAAAACTTATTTAAATATACAATAATAATGAATTTCTATTTTGTTAAAAAAGAAAGAAATAATTATGTGTCTAGTTTTAATACAAGACAAAATTGGTTGAGAATTTTTCAAAGAATTAAGCTCAAAAATAATTTTGGTAAAAGATTACAAGGTAATGTAATGTATCATCTCTTCAGTCAATTGAATTGGATAAATACAATTCTGAAAAAATTAAAAATATCAAAGCTAACTTAATATCAGATGTGATCAGTGGTAAATTTAAACTTAATTTTTTTTTATGTTAATGTTGAATAAATAGATTAAAATAATCAGCACCTATAACACAGGTATACAGTTTCATTTACGTATATCTAATAGGACTCGCATAACATAAAAAAAAAAGAAAAGAAGATGATGTGACTTACTCAGTTTTTCACGTCTTTACCAAATTCTCTAGGGTCTGTTCAGATGCTTATCCAGATCTTGTCCCGTCCACAAACATAGATGGGTCGATGTTTTGGTCAATGGCCTGCGAAAAATCAAGGTCGCACTAGCATCCATCGTGGGTATTGATGGGGTTCTCAGGTGATGGTTGTTTGGACGGAGGCATCTTCAGTTTGCGAACCGGAGCACGGCGAGTTCGTTTCATGGGTCCAGCAGAACTCGCTGTACCTGCAGGTGTTGCGGAAGGAGGCAGAGGAGTAGAAAGAAGAGGAAAATTGGAAAAAGTGGAATTTTGGGATCCTGGAGGGTTAGTAATGAAAGTAGATTGAGGAGGAACGGGATGAGCGCCGATTATAGCAGCGGATGTTGATGCTGGAAGGCATTTCATAGTTTCTTTTACAGACTGAATTAATTTGGGGAGCTCATTGCTGAGGAGTTGTGAGAATGTGTGCCATTGACCACTATTAATAGTAATCTGTCTAACATCCTTGCTAAAATTTAAAAGAGCCTGCTTTATTGCAGGGTCATAAGTTATTGTCAAGATTCTATCGTTCATGATGTTTAAAGTCTTCTTTGGATCAATATGACCTTAATTGCACATCATCTCTACTGTTGCAGCATAATGATTTATGTCGACAGCAGAAAAGGCCAATGTCTGCGTATCCCATTCTGAAAGTGAAACCCCGATTGCTGGCGGAATCAAAGAAGAGCCTGAATATAAATATTTTCTTAAATGTACGAGTAGGATTCCTTTGTAAGGAGCAACACAAAGGTAAATCCCTTTCCTATACTTAGAGTCTGGAGGCAGCTAAAATGAAATGATAAACGTGAAGAATTTTTAGAAAAAGAAAGAAAAGAAAAGAATTGATTGGAAGGGTTAGGAGGTAACAAAGAATTTCAAGAAAAAAATAAAAGAATATTATTTTTGTTTTTTTATAATAAATCTTTTTTGGAAAATCAACAATTCGAAAATAGAAAAACACGGGAATAAAATCAAATAACAAATTTATAAATTGTTTACCTGGGTTGGAGTCATATTTTCGTTTTAACCCTGAAATTTTTGAAAAACACAAGATTGAAAAAGATGTTCTATGCTCATTTTTTAAAAGCCATGACTTTCGCAACAGCCCACATATAATTTGAATGACTAAGCCAAATTTTGTTAAAATAAAAGAAAATAAAAAATTGATTTACCAGTTTTAACAATAACAATAACAAATGTCCAACAGCCAATACAAATAATCCTATCTGGACAACAATGATGGCACATGCATCGTAATTGTCCCCTACTTGTTGATTAATGAGCCAGTGGCTACACAGCAGAAATTATGTAAAAACAAAGGTTTTACAAACTCTGATAAATTTTGACACGTGAACTTCATGCATTTCAATGTAAACTTCATTTATGTGGAAAAGAAAATTTCAATACGCTGATAATAATTGTGTAATCGCGATCCGTCGTCGTGAAGTGGGACGAATATTAGAGACGCCATCTTTAAACATGGGCGTGACGTCATGCCTGACTTGTTCCAACGCTACACAGTGCTTGGTTATTACAAATCTACAAAGATCGTACAACTTTTGCCTATTAATAGAATGATGCATTATAAGTACTTTCAGTAATTTGTTAGTTATGTCAAAACAAACAAGGAAATCATTAGTTATTTTTTTTTAATGTTTTAATTACAACATTAACCTTATATTTTGTATTTCGAATATCATTTTCCAAGGTTCTAAAACAATTCTCAACTAACAATAAATATTAAAATATCTTATTTTACACAAAAATTAAAGTATTAGAATTTTCTTAGAAAGATTTATTTGGGGTAAAAAGTTGCAAAGAAACATAATCACTTGTTGTGTCTGATCATTTGTGGTGATGGAAATTATAAACTAAAATAAAAAGAATTATTAATAATAATCATTTTCAATACTTTGTTAAAATACGATTAACCCCATCTGAAAAAGCGTAAAAGCTGTTCTTCGAAGAAAGAAAAAAAAAACGTAAAAAATAGTAATTAATAATAATAATAATAAATATTGAAAAAGGCAAATTTTGTTCATAATTGGTCTTTTTATAACAAGATACTAATTTATTACAGGAAACTAAACAGTTAAATTTGGAAGAGTTAGCGCTCACAACATAGCGGCAACAGAGCAGGTGACTTCAAAATGGCGACTGTCCCTACTTTGGTAATATAGGTACAGTGGCTGGGACGATCGATAGGGGCTTAGCATTAGAACTTCCTGTTTCCGGTGTGATGACCGCCGCATGGGCGCTACTGTCGCAGTGTGCATTCGTTCTTCCCATATTCCTAGTGTTTGTATGTGGATTGGCGATATCTTTGAATAATTTTATTAGGTATTTTTGTTCAATTAATGATATATGATGAGTGTGAAATTTTATATATATATATATATATATATATATATATATATATATATATATAT
>JAFIDM010000005.1:11189684-11208332 GCA_023159025.1 Thereuonema tuberculata | reverse complement strand
TATATATATATATATATATATATATATATATATATATATATATATATATAAAATATATATATATATATATTTATTCCACAAATTATTTTGTTTTTTATAAATCTTGTCCTTAAATTTATTGTTTTCTCTGCTTTGATAATATCTATATATTCGTTTTATCTTCTGTATTTTTGTAATATCCCAAACTAATTAAGTTTTGTATAGGTTTTATGATTCTTTTTGTAATTTTCATTTCTAATTTCTGTATATTAAATATCTTTTTTTTTTTAATGTATATTTGCATCACTAAATTATTTGTAAATAAAAATTTTGGATTTCTGTAACCAGTCTCCATTTCTTTTCAAAGCAGAAGTACAAATAACCTCTGTTATTTCTTTGTTTTATCAACTCAACCTATCCGTAATTGTAGTTCCTAAGTGAATAACGAAATCAGTACATGAAATATTTTTCACAATTGGAGTTTAAATAATATATTTTCTAATTACAATCTGAATTAGATTATTCTTGTAGTGATGAAAATAATACATTCACTCACCAATACTACAAGAAAATTGACTGCTTGCTGTGTTACAATTAAAATAAAAACAGTGGAATAAGAAATATCCTGAAATATAAATGCTATAAAAAATACTACAACTACCTTAAATAAAATGAAGCCTGGGTAAACTCTGCAGACAACTGCCATGATTAGAAAGAACTAAGATATTGACAACAGTGGAAATTAAAATATATATTGAAATTGGGGCAATAGATTGGTTTATCAAAACTGAAATGGTTAATAATGGTTAATAACAAAGGCTGGGATTAAAACTGAAAATAAGAAGGTTGGAAAACAATTAGAAAGCTTCAATTTCTATTGTAAACAAAGAGATAAAAACAGAAGAACTGTAAGTCAACTTATTAGGAGAGGTACAAATATTAACATTCCGTCGGGCGCAACCGATCTCCTAGGCACACCTCGAACTCTGTTGTTTGCCCCTCCCCCGCTTAATTTTTTCGCGAGGTGTCCATCCTAGTAGCTTCCGCTTTTCCAGTGCTAATAACAATGGCAAGGTCAGTTCGTGATTTTCATTCTTCATTTCCGGTTGACAGACGAAATGATCGCACAGGCTCATTGCGCCCGATTACGTTACAGTTTGACAAATAAGAATTTTGCAAAATTTCCCAGTTATTTTTAATACTGTATCACATTCTGTCGTTAATAATGTCATATTATATAATATTTCGTAATTATCTATAAAACAACTCTCTCACAACCCTTGTGTTTGGTCAACTTGCTCAACGCAGTCAGAAGTCCATTGGCCTAAATATACGTTTTTTTAAAGACTAATTAAACCTGTTTTACTGCTCCTGTGGTATTTTTATACAGTGTGGGTGTTTACTACGAAGTGTTAACAATTGTTTTTTGTAAGAAAAAACGTTTATATCTGTAGAAAAGATTATTAAATCAAGGGGTGTACAAATTTCGGTAATTTTTGGTAGCTAAATTTCAGTTTCCTTTAAAGACTATATAAAACTATTTTATTACTCCTTCTGTATTTTTATAATGTTTAGAGGTTCCCAAAGAATAGTTAACAATTGTTTTTAGTAAGAAAAAATGTTTTTATCTGTCGAAAACAAATTTAATAAAGTAGTGCCTCTCAGGCTCGTTGCGCCCGACCTTGTGCCACACCGTATTGCGCCCGACGGAGTGTTAAATGAGTTGAAAGAGAGGAGAATAGAAGACAGTTTAAAATAAAATAATAGTGGAGATAAATTATTTTAAAAAAAATTAAAAGATTATATTTAAAGCTTAATAGGAGAGGCACAAATATTAAATGAGTTGAAAGATAGAAGAATACAAGACAGTTTAAGATAAAATAAATGGTGGAGATAAATTATTTAAAAAAAAAACTTCTAAAAGGCTGTATTTAAAGCTTATTAGATGTTAAAATATTCCTCTTTATTATTCAATTTCTTCTTTCTCATTATTTAATAAAAAAAACGTAGGCCTAACATCCTGCAATTTTTTTGCTTCTCAGTTATAAGTTAATAAAGACAATTTTCTTTTTCATACCATTATATTTTTTATATAATAAACAAAATAAAAATCCCGCATACTGTCGTAAGATGTAATTTTTTAATTTATATATGAAAACATTGATATATAATGAAAAACCTATTCTTATAGCTGGGAATAAGGCAAAAACAGCACACGCGCAAACGGTTGCGCCATCTGGTGGCGTTCATCACACCGGAAACACCAAAAAGCAGGTCGATCGTCACGCTATTTATTCTAGCCACTGTAATATAGGGCTTTATTTCTCACCCATTGGCAAACTCCGTTTTCCGCAATCGCGTTTTCTTCAGCGATTCCATTCTAACCTTCATATATTGCCTGCTCTCCTGTTGCTAATCATTCACTGAGGAAGGCCTGTTAACATGTTGAAACCTGGTTTGGTTTCTCAATTACATGGTTTTTTTTTTAAAGTTTTTTTTTAAATTTTTTAAAAAAAAAACAACTAAGCAAGTGTGTTAGCTTTTTTATATTCGTTATAACCGTATTCACACACGTTCAATTTTATCTGTAAACTGTTAAAGCTGTTTGAAAGGAACTGCTTATAAACAGAATTGTTAGGTATTTCATTTGACATCGAGCGACGTGAAAAAAATTGCTCCGATATTGGGAACATCTGAATTTTGACTAAACTTATAAAATGAAATTTCGGCAAAATTCCGAACGGCGGTCCCAAACTATGAAAATCTCCGAACGGCGGTCCCAAATTATATAAACCTTTTAAATGACGGATAACAGTATGACTGTGAAGGATAACACATAGCCAGAGTTATTACACATCAAATCATATAGTTTTCGCTCAACATATTTACCAAAAAAATATGTATTGTCCGAATATGTGCGACTTATGACTAAAGCGTTATTACTCTTGGTGCTTGCGGTCTACCAGCCATGGCAGGTTTAAAGTGATTTTTAAGCAACAATACACAATGTTTCATTAACAACAACAATAACGATGTCATTACACTTGACACAATGTTTCATTAATAACAAGACAAATGTTTCATTAATAACAACGTTGGGACCGTGTTCGGAGGTTATCATAATTTGGGACCGCCGTTCGGAGTTTTGCCGAAATTTCTATTGAACATTGAACAAACAAATAACAACAATTCGAAAGATACAAATTTAAATATAATATATTCGGTATTTTGGCTAGTTTTTGGGCATCATTAATTTCTATTATAAAATTACTTACTGATAATTCAGATTATTAAAAGAAGAGAATTTAGAAATTGTTCAATAAATGTTGTTTTTAAAATAATTATGTCTTACTATTCATTTTGATCATTTTTGTTTGGTGGGAGCGTACTTTGAACAATAGGCCTAAACACGGGCACCCATGTTCCTTATAAAGGCTACTGAGTGCACGAAGAAAACTGCTCAGGCGACAACTGTAAACTATTCTAATATTATTCAAGTAATTCAATAACAGAATATGTTATAGTATAAAGTACGAACTCTAGGAATTTCATCATTAACTTTGATCATATTTTAAAGTATTTGGGTCTTTATATTACTAATAGTTCAATGGTTTTCTAATTTCATTATTATATTCAAAGCTCAGGATGGAATTTGCAGTACTGAAATTATATGAATTTTTTGTGTGCTATTATTCAATTGTATATCGAACGTAATCTTTCTGCTTCATTGTTTTTTATTGCCTATGGCTTATGTCAACGAACACGTAGCTGTAAATGAAGTTCATGTCCTGCTCCTTTTGATACTGATGATGAGATTGGTAAAGGGTCACCCACCCAATTACACCCGAAAATGGAAGAGATCTAAGATTTTGAAGATGTTTTATTTGGTTGAAAAGTTCATCGGTTTGTTTTTAAACCCCCCCCCCCCTGATTGGGAAAGGATACGACTTTTTTTTTTGTGTGGTTGAACGATTACGACCATCGTCACTTCCTCCCATTCCAAAATCCTATGTACTGCTCTCTGTGTAAATTGCTAATTGTTGTTCCTTTCTTTGTTCTTTTCAAATAAATTCTTTTATTATTCTAATTTTATGGTTTTACGTAAATTCCCGAAGATGAATATAATTATTCATATACAAAAATAATAATAATAAATTAGACAATCACATGATTGTCCAGTGGTCTCAAATTTCACGCGGGCACCAATCCAATTTAAATTTAAATACAAGCACAAATCAGATGAAGCCGTGTAAAAATAGTTTCACTTTATTTTTCCACTCTTATAAATAGCTGCTCCCGATAATTTCCTGTGTTCACATATTATATTTTTATTTTATATTTTTCAAATGAAATTCTATTTTTATTTTATGATCTATTTTACTTAAGTTAACGGAAAATAAACTAAATACTGATTTATATCAATAAAATTATGAATATATTTTCATCACATTTTCATATTTTAGCATGTTTTATTTATTAATATTTCATTTGTAAAGTATACAAACTATGTTGTTTTTTTTTGTTTTGTTTTTTTAAGATTAACTTTTTTGGTCCTAAAAAATACGTAAGTTTTCATAGATATTACAGTAGTTTATTTTAATACATTGGCAACAAATTCCACATTCTTTATTATTTGTATTTGAACGATTGTCTATTTATTAATTGTTTCTTTCCTAGAAATAATAATTGAAACTAATAAAGGAAACTTATTAGAAAAATATGATGTAAATGAAAAAGATACATCCAGTATTTAATTTACTTTAATGTACCATATAACAAAAAATAAGTAAGCCTATAATAAAACTTAAAAATAAGTAAAAGTACAGTACACACTTTTAAAAGACAATTTGCGCAAATTACAGTTACTGGGAACAGTCTTCACCACTTCAACAAAATTGCATTTTTGTAAATAATAAAATTTTGATAAAGAAGAAAAAAGATACAGGACATAATTATTTATCAGATCACTTTGAAAATGTAATAATTTCAGTATTTTTTTTTTCTTACTTCAAAAAATTCATTTTCTCTTAAATCGAATATATAAACAAAATCACGGTTTTACTTTGGACAAAAACAACAAATGAGACACAAAAACAAGTCCTTCTGAATTGAATAGGGAGACAAAATTAACTCCCTTCCTCAGCTGAGTTTCAGAACAGTGGTTGTTTTTTTAAAGAATAAAAGAATGAAAGAAATTAATACAATTAAAACTTACCTAAACAAGGCTGTTTTCTTTTTAAGATGTGCTCTTGAATTTTTCGTGTTTCTTTCTAACGAAACCTTCGAGAGTATTTGAGAACAAAATGTTGTGGACATGCGCACATTCCATCTATACAAAAGAATTTATTTGGTTCCACCTGAGGCAACAGGTAATGAGGGGACAAAAAGAGAATTGTTTCCCCTCTTTGCTTTAGGGGGGAGTCTATTATTTCAATGGGGGGAGTTTGTATCTTTTTTTTTTTTTTTTTTTCCAGTTATGTGGAATTCGTTCTTTATAAGTTAGGATACACATGATCAAAATTCAAATTACTCATCTGACAAAAACCTGGGTACTTAGGAATTACTATGTAGATCCAATTTCATTTATTTATTCGAAATAAATAACAAATAATCATCAAAATAATAAGCAAACGCCAATTTTTATTTTTTTTTATTTGACTGAATTCACTTGTCACAGATGACCTCAGAAGGTCATTTCACTGTTGCTAGGCGACCAACTAACTCCTGGCGCCACCAACGTTGAATATTTGAAACATATTTGAAGAAACAATTCTTTCTTCGGAATCAATGTCTGGACCCCCATAGCTTATAAAGAAAATTTTCTTTCTTTTTTCATCTTTTAATTTTGTTCTCTTTTTTTAAAATAAGTACTGGTTATAATTTTAAAGAAAAAAAAGAGGAAAGTAATTACAAGAACTAAATTTAACGTGCAGAAAATTTATTAAAAAAGAAAAACAAAGACTGCACTTAAATAAACAAAAAACGCCTTTGTCAACAAACTCAAACTTGTTGACAAATTCAATGGCGTGTTGTGTTTATTTATGTGCTTTTTTTTTTTTTTTTGGTCTTCTTTTTTAAAAAAAAGTTAAGTTTTTGCATTTTTTAAATTCAAATGAAGGAAATTCGTTTATTTTTTTATTATATTAATAATTGAAAAGAATTCAATATCCAAGGGGAAGGTTTTTCTTTTTATTCATTTTTTATTTGAAAGGAAAATTATAGAAGTTCTCTGTATTCGCAATTTAAATCGTATCAATAGAAATCAAGGTTTTAATATCGATAATATCTTTGGAAAGAAAGTCTATTCTCAGTTTAAATAATATTAGACATAACGTTGTATTAATTTTTAATATGAAGTTATATTACAGTAATAATATCAACTGTTGTTTTATTTTATTTTACAATTGTTGTTGTTGTATTTATCATTATTGTCCTATTTGTTAATTATTCGTATTTTTCTTTTCTGCTTTTGGTAACTTCAGTTTGAAATTTTTGACTTGATAAAGAAGTGTCCTAAAGACTTCGAAAATTTACATTCTGTAATACTGTATGAAATGTAATGTTTTTATTTGCCTTTTGTAATGTTTTTTGGCAAAAATAAAGTTATTTATTTAATTAATATGTATATGATTAGATTGTTTTTTTCAATCAAGGGATTTTCATTTTTCAGTAAAAATAAAACTTAAACTAATAAACATGTTTGGATGGATTGAAAGTACAGGCATCAAGTACTGATGGTTTCCTTCCGAAATTCACAGAAAATAATTCCATCTAATTTAGAATGATGCCAGAATGTAGGGCCGTCTTAACCACCATTGTAGGCCCAAGGTAAAGCAATGCGCTGGGGTCTTAAATATTTTCAATATTTTTTTACATACTGTATTGCTGCTTGGAAGTTGGAACATTAACAATTTGTAATAAAATAATGAACGTACTGGGTACAATCATTATTTTGAGGTAATACGTAAGAACAATTATTGAAAAATATCTCGAATAATAATAATAATAAAAACAATAATAATAATAATGGGTAATCCTTTAATTTCGTAAGACTTCTAACTATGTTTATGAAATTACTTTTAGCTATAAGAATTTGAACGTTTATGATCCTCATTAGGAATAAAATATTATCTTTTTTAATGTATTGCCATTAAAATAGTTGTGGTCAAAAATTGTGATAAAACAAAATAAAAAAGAAACTCATCTAACTTTATAGTTGTTGCATCTCCGCAAGATTAAACGCTAGACATTAGTTGGTGAGACATTAGTTGGGACTAGTTTTCTAATGCTTCGTTTCTACGCCAGTTGGCGCCACCGTTAACTTCATTAAGCTTTAATTCAGAGATGGCTGTTATTGTATACATGTAACAGTCATCCTACACCAACAATTGCTGGGGTTAAAGAAATAGCAATTCTAGTCCAAGTTATAAGAATTACAAATTATAAACACTGATTTATTTAAATGATGTTAAAAAATACAGATTATGTACAAGAGATAGCAAATAATTAAAAAGATACAATATTTGGATAAAATAGCAATTGAATCGCAGACCAGATCAGTTTAAAAGGGAATTAAAGAGAAAAGTTATTTAACAAAAGTGAACTTCACTGGAAATAAGAAGGGTATAAATGGGAATTCAACGATGTAGTTACTAAACAAATGTACAGTCTTCGGTTTCGCTTTCTTCAAAAACTAATATTTTTGTTTAAAGATGTTCTTAAATGGAAACGTTTACAGATAATTCCATTTTTGAAGGTTTATAAACTTAAATGATTATCTCTCGTCCATGTCAGATCTCTTTTAAGATCTGAAGAGTCAAATGGATGTGATACAGAGGTTTGCATCTGACAAGGCATACGGTCTCAGCCCTTGTATGCATAAACTTATTTGACGACTTAATATCTTACAAAAGTGAACACTTTCTTGTCTAAGCTATTGTTGGGAAAGGAGCTGTTGACAAAGCATCATTGTAACTAACAATATCAGTCAATGACCCAAATTCATGGCCTGTGGGCTTACTGGGCTACAAATATTTCTCTTTGTGTATTTTATCAACTATTTATTTTGCAGCCCTTCATGTGGTTCTCGTGCAAATATATTTCTTCGAATTCATGGGGCAGCTTAAGAAAAAGAAAAACTCTAATGTAATCCTCAATTTTTAAGTGGTTCAGCCTCAAACTCCAAGTGATGTTTTTATATATTTTTTTCCTAGCTTCATGCTAATCTACTTAAAAGAGATTTCTAAATAAGTTCAACTCTACAATTATTTCTCTCCTTCGTCGTGATAAATCGTTATTTACTTGTATCTTTTATTTCCAACTTTAAATAAAAACGTTTCCTACAGTATTATCTGTAAAATTGTTTCTTAAAAGTACAAATTCAGTTTAATTAATTAACAATTGACAAATTTAACATTTGTATCATAAAAACTGAAATCTCCACTCGATTACGCTTCTTGTCAATCGTTTGTAGTTTTTATATTAGTAAGTTGAATCAGAACCTGAATCATGAGTACCGGTATATAAATTTCATCTCTCGAAGTTTCTTTAAAACAATAAATTTTTGTTTAGTCCATGATCGCTAAGTTTCTATATCTTACAATTAAAAAAGAATATGGTGATTTATCAAATAATCTAAAATACTTTGTAGTATGTCTTTGCTATTTTTCTTTTTTTTTTTTTATCATGTTTCTGAATTATATTTGAGTGAGTGTTTTTACCAACAGTTATAGAATGAAAGTGGCTGGTCTCCATCTCTTGACGTTTCCTATATATTCTTCTTTCACTGTCCAACTTTTTTCTTAATTCTTACCAAGGTGTGATTGAGTGTCCGAAAGCAAGTACTGAGTGGTAATTGCAATAGTGTTTGATTTAAACCTATATTCAAACTTTGGTTCCTTCACGCCAATGTGTCAAATCTATAACGTGAAGTTGGCTGCTGTTGCAGGTCACCAGCGGATTGCTGAAATAAATACAAAGAAAGAAGAGGAAGCAATTGTAAGTCTTAATATGCTGTCTTAATATACAAGTTATTTTTAAAAATAAAAAATGAATCCGAATAGATTTTACATTAAAAATGAATTTAAAAGAAAAAAGATTTATGAATTGGTGGGAATTGTAAATGTATCTGTACAGTTGTATTTGTGCAGGTCAGAACAGTATATATCCTATAAGACTTTTGATTGGAACTTTAAAATTTCAACAATTCAATGTTCCTATTACATGTAAGATCTTTGATTGCTAATTTGAATAAGGGAACAGGTTATAATAAAATGGTTCACTGCCACAGCAATTTAGGATAAAAATATGCAAATAACTGGCGGTCAGATTCCATATTTAAACCTAACTGAATATCTTTGGCATTAAGTGTAATATTGATTAAAAGAAAACCTAGTGGTTCTAGTATCGATAGTTGAACTAATGCCTGTCGTGGAAAAGGAATGATGGAATGTAGTGGCTGTAATTGATCAGTGATCCATGAAGAGGATGGAACTATTTAAGCGACGGAAGAAGAAACAGGTATGCATTCGGTAGCAATATCATCACTGTGACCCTAATCTTCTGGATGTGTGGTTTTTTTTTCCGGCAATAACTGCAAGTAATTTGTTTTGACTTATAAGAAAAATATCATAGAAACTAAAAGAAAAATATTAAATTACATTACGTTATCAATGTATGTTCTACAATATTTCAAAACTTTCCTAATTGCTAAGTCAATTTGAGATTAAAAAAAAATCTACAAAAAAAGTAGAACGAAAATTATTAATTATTGTACAATCCGTGAAACAAAGGAAATGAAGTCGCAAGACGCTTATGATTTAGGAATTAAAAAAAAAAAAGGAATGTAAAAAAACTTGAAGAACCATTCCAATGCAGAAGCTATGAAATTAGCTAAACAACAACAGGTTATTGAAGCCCATAAAGCAACAAGACTACAGTGGACTCGAAATGTAATGAACTGGGACAAACAATGGAACCACGTGTTGTTTTCGGACGAAAAAAAAAGTTCAACCTCGACGGCTGTATAATTCTTATGTTACATCTGAAATGTACCACAATAAATGCAGTACTCATTAGCATATCATTTTTCGACAGATGATATGTTTTGTTTGTAGGTCTAATGGGGGATGGAAAACTGTTTTAAAACAAATGTTATGAGATTGTGAATTCAAGAATGTGAATCTTAGAAGTAAAAATAAAAGAAATGTTCGAAGTAAAAATAAAAGAAAGGCTTACTTTGTAGATTTTTGTAAGAGGGCATTTCTTGTAACACTTGTAATTCTTGTATTGTCGCATAGAATTCTTGCTAAGGAACCTTTTCGTATTTCTTGTAGTTGATCTAAAATTAAAACATGGCAATATTTACTGAATAAATTTAATGTTAATTAAGTAAATTAAAATAAATTTAATATCATTTAAAATACAAATCACAGAATTACTGTGAAGTGGTTCATCTTTCGTATTATATGATGTAAAGAACATTAGAATTAACAGTTGTCAAACATTACAAGAAAATATGTAGGATTTAAGAGTGAAACTGTAGTTTATGAAGATACTGATTTGTTAATGTTAACTTACCTAAAGTAAATGAATGTAGTTGACCGCCATTTTCATACCAGAATCTGTCTCCTCTGCGCAGGCGTGAAAATTGTTCCGCTATAATACAGGTCATTATTGGTCCTAACATGGCGTGTTTCATAGCCTTTTCGGAAAGAGCGGCAGAATGCAAATCGATGTCATCGACGGTTCTAGAAAAAACAAATGCCTTAGTTCTAATTTTACTGTGTTTAGGAATATTGAAGATTGAGTGGCAATCTATTGGGGAAGAAACTTTTTCATTGAAAAAGCAATCAGAAAAGTCATTGTATATAACAGCAAATACACGGTAATACTAAGATTAGCTTCTTAAATAGCTGAAAAACTCTCCCCTTGCTACCAGATTTTCTTATCATCGCACTGACTCTTTAAGACGACATTTCCCAAACTGTGGGATTGTGCAAATTTTTGAGAATGAAGTAAAATATTACTTTTTTTTCTTTCAATTTATGTATATTGTTCTTTCAAATAACTACTAAATTGTTATGACGTAAATACTTAGTTTTTCTTTTGGGATCTAACTGCTTAAATCGAACTACAGGTATTTCTTTTGGCCTGGGGACACCGTCGGGAGCATTGCCGAGAAACTAAGGTTACTGTGAAACGAGAAAGTTTGGGAATCTCTGCTTTAAACTTTGGATGTTAAGAAGACTTACTGTATCCTTCTTTCCTAAAGAACTTTTTCGAGGTTGAATGTTCCTGATCTCTTGACTACGTAATGGTATTTCTGTGGTAAAAACCTGGACGCTGTTACGATATTCGGCAAACGACCACCAAACAATTCAGACACCTTGAAACTTCTATTCTAGCATTGTGCGTTTTGTAACACGTCTATATCATGTGAGAAGACCAATTATCATCATGAATCTCATCAAGTGATGATTAAACACCTGATATATTAAGGTTCCAAGAGATTGTGGGGAAAAATATTCTCTACACCAAAAAGCTGCCACCTATGCATATTTCTGATGGATTCTAATCTCAAGAGAATTTCTTGTCCAGGTTCGCTTAAACTTCCACATACCATTTATAAGCAAACCTGCAGCAGGTTTATTCAAAAAGATAACTTTTCTTACTCAACTATAGTTTTGATAAAATTTCAGACAGACTCGCTGATGGTTAGCCATAAGTACATTACAATTTTAGTGTACGATTACTTGGAGTACCAGACAGAGAAGAGTGCGTCAAATTGTGATGCACGAAATACTGCTAATAATCTTCTGGTTAAATTTTATGGTCATGCAATCCACAGTTTTTCATCCATAGATTTGCACAAGGTGGAAAGAGCGGGTGCTATTGTGCAATTACTCAAATCTTGCCACTAATTATAAGTTTTGTTTTAATATAAAACGTAATGAGATACACATTCCGTACGTGAAAATTGTTAAAACATAATCGCGTCAATTCTTCAAAAAAAATTCCAATTCAGAACCTTAATTCACACGACCAATTACACGAAATAGGTCTCTTTCTTTGTAATTAAATGAAATAATCTATTTATTAAGTCAGCAATGGGATGTTTTTGTAAAATGCCAAGTTTTAGACAGAGAGCTGTCAATCTTAGCTTTTCAATAAATTTCTTGGATTTTTATGAAATGTGTGCGAAGTACTGAATTTTTCTAATACATAAAAGAATGAAAAGTATTAATCAATGTTGGCTATTAATTATTTTCAATCTATTAAACAACATTTTTACAATAAAGTTAGAATTATTACTTGTATAAACTTTGAAAAATGGCCACTGTTTCGTTATCCATAACATCAGAAAGTTCTGCAAAACTTGAGAAAGTCTTCAATCCACAATATTTCCTCCATTTATTGTAGCCAGCGATGCCGTGATCACGTCCCCGTTGGATAGTAATGGCTTCCAGATCGAAGCCATATTTGCTGGTCTCGCCTTCAAAAAGATGATTCGTTAACTTTTAAAAGAAAAAGAAAAAAAAAAGGAATTCCTATTACTAGTTAAAAAGTCTTAACGAGCTAAAAATTCTAATGTAATATTTCCACCAATATAGCACAAATGTAAATATATCTTTTAATGAATATAAAATTCGAACGTACGTATTCGACCCCCCGTCTTTTCAGGGATCATTTCAGGGGGAAACCTAAATAATATTATCCAGATCACCAATGAAATCATTTCTCGACGACTCCTGCAGGAGGTAAATGGTATTTTTTGTTTTTCCTTTGTTATAACTAGAAACTTGAAAATGATCCCCAAAAAGACGGGGGGGTCGAATACGTACGTTCGAATTTTAAATGTAAATATATCTTTTATTGAATATGTGCTATATTGGTGGAAATATTACATTACAAAAAAAAAAAAAAAAGAAAATTGAAAGAATTGTAGTTTTAATCATAATATGTAAAAGTAAAGGATATTTTTTTTTAATTTAATCTAAATAAAAGTTAATGTAGGCCTACATACAATGTCAGGGGATTTTATTTTGAGAGGGAGGGGCTAAATATATAATCGAAATGAAAAAAAAAATAAATATCAAAATTTAATGCTATTTTATTTATTAAATATAGAGCATGTAATGATACAAAATGATATGTATCGGATCTTATAACACATAGTTTATATACATTTCAATAAATGGAAGTTATTGTGATGATTATTTGACTTAGTTCATTTCAATTTATCAATCTGATTTTCATTTTTTAGAACTAGCGCTGTCATTAATAAAGTCTTGGGTGACATTGTTATGACATTTTAAAAAAAAAAAGTAATAGTTATAATAATAAATGGAAGATGGAAACTCAAAAGTAACAGGGAAATATACGAGAGAATAGAGAGGACTGTGGACACAATGAGAAAGAGGAGAATAACATTCTACGGACACCTTAATAGAATGAATGATGACAGATTGTCAAAGCAACTCTTTAACTACTTTGATAAAAACCCCAAAACACGTATAACCTGATTTAAGGAGGTAAAGAGCGACATGGAAGAAATGGGAATAACAGCGGAAAAATTGGAGAATAGGGGGATGCTCAGATCAACAGTTAAAAATTTTGTTGGTTTTCAAGCAAAGCAGAAAAGGAAAACAGGAGGAATCTGGACAGATGAAAGACGAAAGCAACAGAGTGAAAGGATGAAAGAATACTGGAGGAAGAGAATGAATGAGGGAAGAAAATCATGAAGTTATTTTACGTGGTCCCTAGTTGGCCAAATTCGAAAGAAGAAGAAAAAGAATAATAAATGTTAACACAACTTTATAATCACTGTCAAAATCTATCGCGGAAGTTGCGAAGTACGTAAATAGCAGGTGGTCCTTAGACACAGACACAAACTGTTCCGCTTTGTGGTAGGAACGTCAAAATGTCTTGTAATTCTCACGACCAATTTGGAAATTATGCGATTCTTGGCGAATATTTTTGAATCTTGTAATTTGCATTATTTCAAATTTAACGCTTGAAATGATTTTTAACTAATATTTTTTATAACGCAGTATTTTTATACAAATTTGACTGTATTTTGTTTTTAGCTGTAACGATTGCAGGTAAATGGAACAATTTGAAATGAGCAGCGGATACCTGAAATCTACATTAAATTCAGCTTTATAGGTAATTAGTTTTAATTTATCGTGGTAATAATTCTTTAGAGGTTAAATATAGCTTAGCCTACATTTCGTTTCCCTGGCAAGTTTTCTCGGGGTTCTCTCATTTCAAGTTTCTGAGCTTTCACATTCACAAGCAATGGGGAAAAAAAGGGATTGTTTCGTTTTCCGACAGAGGTCTTGGCTCTTTACCTAATCCGACCCTACTGAGAGGGATCCTACTGTATCTCTTACTTTTTTAATTGTAATCCTTTATCTCTCTGGAGAATTATAAACTTTACAACAACCATCTTATAAATATACTGGTAAAAGTAGTTACCTGAGACGTAATTAGTCGACTTGGCTGCTTTGCAGGTTGATGCATGGCTCCTCTCAGCACCATATCTAAGTAACCACCTTCTTCTAAATGAAATGGGTAGAACAACAACTTATGCATCTGTGTTAACTGCAGGTTTTTGTAGGCCCTTAACTCTACCAAGCCCTAAGTGAATAAACGAAAGTTGTACGTATGCTGCTGAATGTTATAGAAGAAATATCAAATTCAGAAATAATATCAAGTATCCATAATATTTATGCATTGAAAAGCATTAACAAGTATACTTTTTGCAATTCAATAACATAACAACAGTAACACATTTCTTTTTTCCTTACTTGAACCATGCTGTGTCCAAATCGAAAAGCGGCTGCTGAAAACGCATTAGAAATCGTTGGATTGGTGTTAGAATCATATTTTGTATAATAACCAGTGTTCAGGGGTGTAAGGCCAAACGTCTTCGATACTTCTGGGCCTAAAAAAGAACGAGAACTTTGTAAATCAATTGATATTAGTTGGAGAAACATCATTAAATAAAATTGATATTTACATTCAATCTATGCAGTGTATTTTGAGCAAATTTCTATATTAAGGGTTATATCCTCGTAGCTACAGTAGCGCTACGTAGTGCACTACACTCTCGAAAACGTGTTCCTCATAGATTGTAGTGCACTACTTCCGTGTTCCTCATAAACCGTAGTGCGCTAATGTAGTCGAGAGTTGCCGCTACAGTGACTACAATATTTCGAGGTGGAGCGCCTGTAGCACTACAGAAATGAAATGGCGGGCATGTAAACAGCGACATAGCAATAACGGACGATTCCTTCTAAAATCAAACGAAAACATATATGACAAAGATATTTCAATTTTATTTCTTAATTATAATTATTAATTAAAATTATAAATATGCATTTATTGGTTTTAAAGATTATAAGAAACGAATTTTCTATGTTTTTCTCGCAATGAAAAAATAAACTTGATACACTTAAAAAAAAAAAGTCATTAAAACGGAAAATAACTAACTTTAATTATTTTTTATAAAGGTGTTCTTTTTTTTTTTTTTAATTGTAATTAATTCGCTTTTTTTGAGACAATAATACAAGTTTATTAATTCTGCTTATTTTGTAATTGCTGAGAAGAAAATTCAATATTTAAACCGAAACACGCATTTGTCGGTAACTTCGAAGCGCCTACAAAACATTCCTCATAGCAATAGACTACGCCACTTCAGTGACGTCATAACCTGTTCTACCTTCCCACTACAGAAAACTTCGTAGCGCCACTACTGTAGCTACGAGGAATACCACTCAGCTGTTTGCGTACCACACATAAATCAAGCACTGATTATAACAGACAGTTGAACACATGGGAAACAAGAACACAAAGCAATCATCTTGCCATTGTGTGAAAGGCAATTGAGAGTTAGGCCTAAAACGTTACTGACCAGATTGAAATAGACTAGAATTTTCAAAGTCTACAATTAGTCAAAAATTCATGAAGCATTCTCTATATTCTTACTATAACTGCTAGGTTCACTAATGCCAACCAATCATATGTCGACAAAAAAGAGCTCCAAACCTCGTGTTAACTCAAATTTCTAAATTAAAATTCAATTTTGCCAGTTTACAATCTAAAATGTTGTATTAAAGCACTGCGTGTCTGGATTTTGTTTAATTTAATAATTGGATTTTGTAAATAATTAGATTTTGTATAATTAGATAATTATAATTAGATTTTGTAAATACAATTGAATCCCGGAATCCAAGACGGACCCAAGTCCATGAAACAAAACTTGTGGGAAATTGGATCAAAAGTTCGGTCTCTTTGTATCCGCATCACTTTACTGTGGTTAAATATTGGTGTAGGGCCTCTCTCTTTGATATACATAGATGCGCAGTAACGGAAACAATGACGTGGCATCCATAACTCAATTTCAATAAAATTTGATTCCGGGATTCAATTCTGCTTTCGACACCATTATCTGAAGTCTTGTCAATCAAATGAATGACAACATTCTTCTAAAAGGAGCTCAGTCTACTTTTTACGTTTTGCTGTAAATTTACTCATTGATAATGGATTTGTCTGTCTTTTCTGATAATTCTTGCTAATTTTATTTTATTTTGAATCTATATGTAAATAAAATTAAGTGCTTCATGATGTTAATATATGATTCGAATAAAATAGAATGGCTAAGGAATAAAATAAAAAAAACAAAACCTTAGGCAGTGGATACTTTATAAGTCTTCGAACTTTACAAGAACAAAAATAATTTAAATGCTCAGTGAGATGATCACAATTGCTTATGCAAAAACTTAATAAGGGTTACTTACTAATCGTGCGTCTCTTCATCTTTCTTACCTAACAATGGAGGAAGGAATTCATTGTAAGTTATGTGTTGCAAGAGGGCGCCTACAATCCTTCTGGCTTCTTGAAACAGTTTTTCATCATCCCAGTGAGGATTAATTTCAGCTAACTGCTTAACAATGCGATTGTGTTCTCTTAGCCAAATTGTATGAAGTGCAGTGAGAATTATTTGTTCATTAGACCTAGAATCACCTTCAAAAGAAGAGAATTTAAATCAAAATTTATAAAGAATGTTATACAATAGCATTAAACCAAATTCGTTCAAATCAGTGTCAGTTTTCTGTAGACCGTTAGTATGTGGCTACAGCGACATTGATATGAATCTCAAAAAAGCTTTACCTGCCCTGTAACAAAATTTGTTTTCCGATGGTAGACTACAGGAACCATTCATATTCAATGGTAACATCTCTTCACCATTAGCTTCATGAGTATTAAGAGTTCCTAAAGAAGAAAAATATCTTAAGCACATTTTTTTTTAATAGGAAATAAATTTAATCCAATTTAAGACAAAAAAAGTATCATTTTATATTACACTGTATTCATAATATATTTATAGTGAAGAATAATACATATAAAAAATATGATTTTATGTGTACTGCTTAATACTGGATGCAAAAATAAAGCCATACACCTGAATAAATGAGAATAAATTTATTCAGGTGTATGGATTTATTTTTGCATCCAAGAATAATACATATTTTAAAAATATAAGAATGGCTAATAATGATATTGTAATTCCTACCATTTTTGAAACTTCTCAATGTCAGCATTTCTTCAATGGATGAGCCATAGACAGCAGAGCCATCTATGAACGAAGTAATCAAATTCATCTGCTCTCTTGGACCTTAAGACAAATTCAGAATTTATACAATTTTATATTATTCGCAGTTTAGTTCAGTGCTTGCTTCACATTCATCTTCTAAGTAGTATTACACGTAGACGAAACACAGAAATAATACACTTTCTACCAAAATTGCCAGTACCAAAGTATCAGAAACTGAATAGCACTATTCTATAGTATTTAAATCAGCTGATTGGTTAGTAATTTCCAATTGGAAAAATATGTTACATAATTAATTATAGTTAATCGTAGTAACACTACTAGATGCACTAATAGTAAAAAACAACAGTACAATATAATATTGTATTAATTGGATAATGCAACTAAATTTTACTAAACATTCAATAAAAACTCAATTTTTAAACATTATTGTTATAATAATTAAAAAATTACTGTAATCTTATGTATAGAAAAGTATACCAAAAGGAAAATAGATTATAATTTAAGAATAGTCAATCAATTTAAACTTAACTATCCTAATATATACACTATTATAATTATTATAATTAAATACAAATGTAAATCAAAATCATTTCATATAAAGTAAATAACAATGTTTTTTTGGTTACTTTGTTATTTAATTTTAATTTATTAGTTTCGAATTTTGTTGAGAAAGTTAATTGTAATTTCTTTTCTTTTTCTTCGAATTTATAAATTAGATATTGTTATTGTTACATTTACTTTTTATAACAAGCATTTTTTTATTATATTTTGTCAGTTTGAATGCTCATTTTGTAATTATTCACTCAATGTATGTATTTATATCTTATATTATATATAAGGCATTAACTTTTATATTTCCATTTCAGTTGCTAGGGGCCATATTATTTGATTAACATTTAGATATTCTTGTTACCTTAAATATATATTAAACGATATAAAATTATCGTTATCATTATGTTATTATTTTTTATTACTATGTTACTGAAATATGAAAAGTTATTATTATTATGTTGGTATAAAAAGAAATAAAAACGCACGCAAATAGGAAT
>JAFIDM010000005.1:11165788-11189284 GCA_023159025.1 Thereuonema tuberculata | reverse complement strand
AATATGAACTTTATACGAAACTCGTTTTATCAAAGCTAACACTAACTCAAAAAAAAAAAAAAAAAAAACGAAGTCAGGAAATAGAAAGAATATTATAATAGTTATACATAATTACCTCTGGCTGTAGCAGTCTTTGTGATGTCGTGATCCAAGAACTGTCCCCAGGCCATCATTAAATGAGCAGCTTTATGATCAGGATCAACTTTAAAGGAATGAACCCTTGTACTCACCAGTCGAGCATTTGGAAGAAGTTCACCTGTTGATGACAGCCTGGCCATAGTTAAGCCTTGAAAGAATGAAATATAAATCCCCTAAATAACATAATATATTTATCTAAATATCTATAATAAAATATATATTAAGGAGGATGTTTGTGGGTTTGTTTGTTTGTTTGTTCGCTATACATTCCTAGGCCCTTTGACCTATGAGAACCAAACTTTGAAGAATTACTCTTTAGAATCATATAATGCAACGCAGATTATAGATTTTCCTTTCCTGGCCGTTCGCTAACATTCAAATAGAAGAGAAGCGACCTCTTCTATTTGAATGTTAGCGAACGGCCAGGAAAGGACAATCTATAATCTGCTTTGCATTCTGGGAGTTTCATCTTTCGGCGTGAGCGTTGTTCTGAACCATGGCGCCACATAGCAACCTGGTGTCGACAATTTGAACTAAATAATTGTTGTGCATAATAGCTCTACATAAGCACCTGGTGGCGACAATGGGAACTACACAAATATTGTTGTACAACAATTGGAACTAAACAATTGTTGTGCACAATTGCGCCAAATAGTAACCTGATGTCGACAATTTGAACTAAATAATTGTTGTACATTATAGCGCTACATAAGCACCTGGTGGCGACAATGGGAACTACACAAATATTGTTGTACAACAATTGGAACTAAACAATTGTTGTGCAGAATTGCGCCAAATAGTAACCTGATGTCGACAATTTGAACTAAATAATTGTTGTGCATTATAGCGCTACATAAGCACCTGGTGGCGACAATGGGAACTACGCAAATATTTTGTGCAACAATTGGAACTAAAATGTTGTTGTGCATAACAGCGACGGGGTTTTCGGGATAGATTTGTAATGATCACATGATTTTTTTTTTTAAAAAAAAGGGGTTATGATGTTAGGGGAAGGTGATAAGGTTATGATGTTAGAAAATTCGAATAACCTGGAACTAGAGGTATAAACGGGAGGGAGAAGAAGAGAAATTGGTGGGAAGTGTTATATTCTCCGATCTTGATATTAATTTCATATCTAGGAATCTCGAGTTACAAAATTCAAATAACATGGAACTGTGGGTGTACACTGGGAGGGCGATGAGTTGATGGGCAAACATAGTTCAAAGATACTTCCGCGTGGTTTTCGGATAGATGTAGATTTGTAATGAGATCCGACCTTTCGAATTACTTTTATTTTATTTTTTTGTACCAACCGGAGAAGTTTTGAAGTGATCTCGCAATTGCAATTTCTTTATCATCCACGTTATGACATTTGTTTTTTGTAACCCGAGCGAAGAACGGGTCTTTTTGATAGTATATACATATATAAAAGTCAAAGTATGTATGTTTGTATGTTCTCTAAACAATTTTAAACCGTTTGACTGATTAGAACCAAATTTTGCGTAGATACTCTCTACTATCCTACGGAAAATTTAGGCTATCTTGGAACTCGCTTAACCACCGCAAGGGTGTGAAAAGTGGTGAAATTTTGGTAATTATCATTTCTATATCCTGATAAAAACATAAAAACACACAAACGATCATATGCTAAAATGTTTAAAAAATACCTAAAAAACGTGGACCTTTCGGGTCCCTTTTCAATACCTAAATTCGTATATCCCTAACAGTTAGTGAGAGAAATTAGCTTTTACTTCAACAATAAATGAAATCAAAGAGAAATGAAAAGAAATTTAACGTGCCCAATGATTCAAAGAATTAAGCAAGTAGACGAGGCACAACGCTATAAGAAAGGATTCGCACCCTGATTTGTCATCGGGAAGAGACTGGGATGGACCATTTCGTCCTTATTAGGACTCATCAGCCAGCCAAACTCCACCGAATGACAAACCCAGAAGGTGCGAGGGGTATTATTTAATGCCATAATTAAATTCCTTTTGCGCCTAGCAGATTGCTGGACAAGGAATAGTTGTTTTTTGTTTTTTACTTAATTTTTGGTTAGGATTTTTCGGGGGGAGTTCCCGCTCTCGGGAGCGAGTCCCGGGAAAGCTATACCCCTCGCACCTTCTGGGTTTGTCATTCGGTGGAGTTTGGCTGGCTGAGGAGTCCTAATAAGGACGAAATGGTCCATCCCAGTCTCTTCCCGATGACAAATCAGGGTGCGAATCCTTTCTTATAGCGTTGTGCCTCGTCTACTTGCTTAATTCCTTGAAATCAAATAGGGGCATAGGTTGGCATTGGTTATTTTCTCCAGAAGTTTCGCTTGCACAACAGTTTGATTGGAACGTTAAATACACATTCATATAACTAACAAGTAAAGTAAAGAAAGACACACTTACCATCTGCGTAGTCAGGGGGAAGTAAACGTGTAAAGGCAGTATTTGCTTTACCCCATTCAGGATTTCTTTTATTATTACAAGTTCCATCCAATGTTCTATATTTATTTTCTGTATTACACATCAGTCTTGGGAAACTAAGATTATATCTGCGCATATCAATCAGTGGTAGATCTTCTATGGTCTGAACGGCATTTAGGAGAAATCTAAAAGAATATAATATGGATTTTTAAAGAAAGAATACTGTATTTTAGTTCAGATAACTAAATATGGGTACTGTACAGAAAGAGGAAGTGGAAAAAACTAAAAAAACGGTTTGTTCATTAAAAAAACAAATAATGAAGAAAGTTCTTATATTCTTAAGAAATAAGCTTTTAGAATGCAAGATCTTTTATATTTGTTTAATTTTGGACATCCATTAAGGTTTAAAAACAATAGCAATCTTTATACAAGAAGATCACTAATATTCAGGTGAAAAAGATAAGGCAAAGATCAAATGTCTCAAAATATTAAGTGATCCAAAATAATGAAGTGGTCATTTTGCCTTTTTGTGGCCAAATTTAATAATTTGGTTGTTTTCAAATTCCTTTGGTTACTAGTTTTCTGTTTTGGCTATATTTGTGGCCATTTCTTGGCCTTTTGTGAAGAAAGTACCTGGCTTTGCTCAGTAAAATAAAGTAACAACACTTTCGGGAAAATGGACAGCTCCGCAGTGAATATAAGCGACGTTGAAAGGAAAAAGTTTTAAAAATTATTATTATTATTATTATTATTATTATTATTATTATTATTAAGTAAAATTATTATTTTATTATAGGTAAAAATGAAATTATTATTTTAATGCAAGTAACAATGCACAGAACACGAATTTATTAAGAATGAAATAAAACGAATATAAAGTAAGAACACTGAAGACAATAACCTGGTGCCCAGTCCCAGGCCAATCATTTACCCTACAAATAAGTTTTCTGAAGTCGAGACCTAGCTAAATCGCTTTCTCACATCCGAAAACCGTTGATTCATCCCATTTCATCAAAATCCATAGGCCCGTTTCAAGATAAAATTTACAAGAATAGTCTTATAAGCACGCTTTATAGTATTTGATATTTGTTTTTTACTTAATTATCAATAAAATTCAGTTTGGACAAGAATAAAGAAAGTAGCAGCAAATTGTGTGTATATGAATTACCTTGTCATATACTTTGTTTCGCGTTTTGCAATGTTGTAGATAATTTCTGAAATTAGACAATTAGACCAACTTCCATGTCTGTGTGGCCACAAACACCTCCAGCTATCTGGCAACCCTGTTTTGAAGACATCATATTCCATAACAATATAAAAAGAGAATGAGAGATAATAGGAATTTCTAAAAATTGAGACGTGCGAGAACATTCTCCTGAGGAAGACGGTGTGGGATCGGTTTAAGAAATAACTAAAAATGTAAAAAGAAAACGAAAATAAACAACACAGGTGACATCAAATTGTTTTTACCAAGTGACATCCTGATCTTATCCATTGTTGTTTATTAATAATTCAATGCGCAGATTGAACTTTTTATGCATTAAACAAAAAATCATTTAGCCGGCGGACTGCTGGCACATGAATTTTCTAAATAATATTTCATTAGTGAGTTTTGTATTGTTTATTTTTGCTTTGGAGGCACCACTGCGATTCTGACAAAAAAAAACAATGTAAGTTAATAAAATGTAAGATCTAAGAACTTTACCTAGGAAAAATAAAATATGAAATTAAAAAATAAAAAGGCCAACACACTTGACTCATTTTTTTTTAAAAAACATTTAATACATTAAAAATATACAATGGACACGACCGGTTTCGCCTCCATTACGAGGCATTAACTAGTGACAACAACAAATGAAGATCATGGATATTTAAGTGCTTCTGTGGTCTCCTACAATCATGTGGGTGGGACAGGTGGTGTTGTTGTCACTAGTTAATGCCTCATAATGGAGGCGAAACCAGTCGTGCCCATTGTATATTTTTAATGTGTTAAATGTTTAAAAAAAAAAAAAAAAAATTAGTCAAGTATGTTGGCCTTTTTATTTTTCAATTTCATAAATAATGTACGCACGTTAAATCTTTTTAAAAAAAAATAAAATACAGTCGGACCTCTATTTAACGAAGTCGCTAAATCCCGAAAAAAAGTTAAATGGAAAATTCGTTAAATAGAGATTCACCTTTTAAAATTACTTTAAACTAAATAAAACAGCTTTAAAATACATAAACAATAAATATTAATAAAAAAGTAATAATTTTAATGACATAAAGCATACAATACCACAAGCATACTTAAATTTTACTAATAAAGTCTGTTAATTTTGTCTGAGTTTTTTTTTTTTTTTTTTTTTGAAAAAGTGTTTTCGCTCATTGTACGTCTCTCATCTTTGCAATGCACCAAAAATCCCTTCAGTATTTTCTTTAAATTGTAATCCGCGTCGGATTGTTTCAAATGATTTTAGCATCTCATCATAAGATGGTTTTTTTTTTTATTTCTTCATCATGATCATTTCCATTTTCACCATCGACATTTTCATCGCAATTCATTGCTGTATTGTTTTTATTTTTCTCACTGTCCAAAATATTCGATTCAGTTAGTTTTTCCGAGGTCTCAACTTCAAAATCAAGTGAAAGATAATCATCAATCAGCACATCATCGTTAATTTCTTCTTTTTATCTCAGTTGTATCCACATTTCTTTCATTTCCTCTAAGGGAATATTATAATAAAAACATTATAAGGAGAAAAAGTTCGTTAAATAGAAAATGCACTTCGCTATTTGGAGGTTATTTTACGAAGAAATTAGCAAAATGTTCTTGGTTCCAAAGAAAAGTTCGCAAAATAGAGAAATTCGCAAAATAGAGGTTCGTTAAATAGAGGTCCGACTGTATCTTTGTTATTTTTTAAATAAGTCAAAATTAAAATTTGCAATGGCTTCATTCACTGTCAGTTAATTTTAGAGAGAAATATCCCAACAATATCAAATATTGTGATTTGTAATTCCTCAGAACTTGATTTAGATTAATCTCAATAAATGGAATTTAATTCCTTGTTTGTAGTTGACCATCGCTGAAGAGTAATTACGATACTCTGCAGACGAAATTTTTGGGTCATTTTTAACAGTAGATTTGATTTTGCTGGTTTAGTTTTTGAACCACTGCATTACTTAGTGTGAATAAGATAGTTTATAAGTTTTAAATTATTTTTGAGAACGTTTTATTTTACCAATTGTAAAGACTGTACAATTTAATTGAAAAGGTTGTTATTTCATACCTTTGAAAGCGATTCTTACAACAAAAACAATACAATCTAAACCTATTTAAGGCAAAACCCACTGCTTGACTAACTCACAGACTGTGCGTTGGCACAGTCGAAACCGCTGAACCTAGGAACTTGAAATTTTCGGAATGGGTTCCCCTTATGACGTAGGCGCTCACTAAGAAAGGAGTTTTAAAAATACCATCCCTAAGGGATGTAAACGGGAGGGAGGGTGAAGTTTCTTGAAGGTTATGCATACCTCGGAAACGGTTTGAGCTAGAAACACGAAATTTGACATGAATGTTCTTTGTCAAAATCAAAAACACCCGTATTCGATGAATTTTGGATATGGGCGTCCTAAGGGGTGCAAACGGGAGGGCCAACTTTCTTGAAAGCGTCACCTAAGCACCTAGAGGCGACAATTGGGTCTACAAAAATATTGTTATTCAACAATTGGAACTAAAATATTGTTGTACATAATAACAACACTGAGGCAAAAAGTATGGGATGTAAACGGGAGGACGGTAAGGGGATGGGCAAACATTACTGAAGGAAACTGAAGGTGTTTTCGGAATAGATGCAGATTTATAACGATCATATGATTTTTTTATGAACGGGGGAAGGTTTGAAGTGATAGTGATAGGGAGAAGGGGAGAAAAGGGTGGGAAGTCTTATATTCTCCGATCTCGAGCTAAAAAATTTCAAATATAACATTACTTTGTAGTTATCACGTGATTTTTTTGTACCAACTGGGAAAGTTTTGAAGTGATCTCACAATTTCTATTTTTTCTTCATAGACATCATTGTAACCCGTACGAAGAATGAGGATTTTGCCAGTTATATATAAAAAACGGAATTTATAAAATTACTAGAAATTATAGACGGGTGTTGTCCAAGATAGAAATTGAATCATCAAAAAATATTTTATAATCTGTCAAATATCTTTCTTCCAGTTTATTTCATTTTTATCACAAAGGGAAGGTAATGTCTCTGAGGATACTATGCACTGAAGTTCGCGACTTGCTCCATAAAAATATAAACTACCATTAGCATCAAACCCCAACTGAGGTCTTAAACACTATTGTTATTAAGCTGTAACATTATACAAAGTTTCATGGTAATATCGTTGATAGTTTGAAATGTATCGCTACCAGACAAACTCTCTACATTATAGAATAACTCACTTTTTCTTAAGATGTATCGACGCTTTCTCCAATAGTAACGCAGTTCTTGTCAGGTTCTTGGCTGATGAATGTTTCCTGCTGGACAGGGAGTAATGATAATAACCAGGATTATTTTTAGATAAGGTAATACCTACAACAAAAAAGAAACAACATTGAACGGTTTTTTTTTTTTTTTTAAAAAATGTTAGATATTACAAATAAATTAAGATTTAGCCTTGAGTTGAATTTGCAGAACTGATGGTAAAGGAATATATATTACTGCCAATTTCTATAATATCTGCTGTTTTAAAGGTAGGATGAAGTAAAAAGTTTTTACTATACAAGTTTTTACCCATTCCTAAATCACAATATTTATAACAGATCTTAATATAGAAATTATAATAACTGGACAGTTAAATACATAAACATAAACATAAATTTAAGAATACATAAATATTGAATTATTAAGTTGTTAATAAAATGTTAGATAGTTTAATAAAAACAGAAGTCCGTTTCTTGCCAAAGTAAAATAGTCTTTGCTTTCAGGAAATTATCCTAAATAAAAAAAAACAACCTTGTAATTAATTTCTATTTGTAGTTTTTATTTATTAATTTTTTTTATTATTATTTTTACCTTCGTCAACTAAGATATCATCAAGATGATCCATTTCTTCCAATTCTTCTTGGCCTTTCACTAGAGCATCCACGATATCTCCTTCTCCAATCAAAGGCAGAGAATTGACTTTAGTGTTCAAGGTCTCTGTTGACCCTAATAAACAACAACGTGTATTACAAAATCTTTAGAAATACATGTACATTTCTAATGTTTTCTCATATATGTACAAAATCAGAAGAAACCAAAAATGAATGTGTAGAAAATTTTAAAGGCAAAACTAATAAAAAATAATAATTTCAATAGTATGTAAATTTCTTGGGTTAAAAATAATGCCACTTAAACATTAAAATACTAGACAAAGCAATACGCTTTGCTGTTTTCGAATATTAAGGCAATTTCTAGTCTACAATGTTATCTCTTTCGTAATTTTTCTGATTTTTTTTTTTTAGAAAGTCACAGTGTTTAAGCATAGGAAATTACCTAAAGACACAAAGTTCAAAGTGGTGCCGTTGATGTCACTTGGTGTTAAGTTTGCCCACGGCGTTGTTGTATGAGCTACATTATACCCTCTATGATCCAACAGTACTTGGACTAAGAGACCAGCCACAGCGAAAAGACAGAAAAACCTACAAGCATAAATTACAGATTAATATTAACATTTTTCCAAATTTTATTTATTTATGTAATAACAATTAAACTAAAGCAACAAATAGCATCAACTTAACTGTAACATGATGCAGGAAAAAGAAAAATCTATATACTGTATTTCAAAGTAACATTTACCAATAAAAAAAGGAGGACATGTTGCTAATCCTGTATCATCTTCAGTAAATGAACAATAACGATTAAAAATTTAAATAATAGTAATTACATTCATAAAAAAAGGAGGGTCTGTATAATCAGTCATATTCAATTTATAAGAAACACATTTAAAGACTCAACTATTGTCTGGAATTTACAGCTCTTTTAGTAAATTATTCTTTAATGATGCAGTGGAAAGTTCTAGAAATTCAGTACATTTAGAGATGTGGCACTGGTTACATTCATAACACAATAAAAAAGCTGCTGCACTCTTTATTGTACATGGTGTTTCACTCGCTATCGAACCATGATTTTCACTTATAATTTTCAAACTGCCTTGATGCTAATGGCGGCCACTTTCAACATTTGCTATGAAATCATCGTGCTTCTCTTAAACCAAGATATGTCCGTGTCAAATTTCTCTGCATTACTTCCATTAGTTTGAAAATTATAGGGAAAAATCAGGTTTCAATAGCGAGTGAAACACCCTGTACAACTTAACAAAAGAGTAAAGGCGAAAAATGGCATTTCTGGAAAGAGCCAATGATTCAAAGTCTTCTAATTTAATCTCTAGATTTATGTTCATCATCTTTTAGTAGCGTTTATAAAATAAACTTAGTTTCCTTCCCCGTAAGGATTGAAAGCATAATTTGTTGTATCCGTATCCAAGCGTGTTACCACTTGCCTACCGGACCCACAAATATATCTTTAGTTACATTAACTTAGAAAATATAAGAAAATTACTTACGCTATGGCGATTACTATAAGATTTTTTTGACTAATTCTTCGTGTGTAAACAGGAGGTGGATCTTCCCCTATGAACGTGTAACTACTCCGTCGAGGCAAAATTTGAGGCATCTTTACCTAAAAACCATAAAACATTGCCGTACTTGTAATATAATATATAAAAATATAGAAGTTATTGTCACAGAGATGCCATAACGTCAACCTGGAGGTCATTGTAAATCGTTAAACCAAGGGAACTGTGAGAGTGAAACCTTTTCTTACAAAGTGCAAAAGAAAACAGTAACAAGAAAGAACTTATAGCCTACTTTCCTTGTAAGGTTTGTAATTAACATTTCTTGTTCTCCTTTTAAAGTCGTGGAAGCGATAACAAATGAAAAGTTGACGTTTACTATTAAATTACAATCTCTATAATACAAATTGAAAAGGATATTTTTTTATTTCGGATAAAATTAATTAAAATCCTCAAATGCTATTTAAGTGGCGTAAATCCGCTGAATTTTAATCAGATTCCAAAGCACGCGCTAATTAACGGATTAATACCCATTGTTAGTAGCATTGTTTCACTTTTAATACTTTTCTGTGTTAATTTCTGAACAAGATCCGAAACAAAGAATATTTCAATTACAAAAAATTAGATTGTCTCTTGTCCATAAATGTGCTTGTTAAGTTTCAGGAAGATTAGGGGAACATATACAGACGACTGATTTGATGAACCTCAGTTCCCTAAGAAATTAGGTTACAAAAAGGAAACATGATAAGATCTATTTTAAATATCTATTGATACCCAGTAAAGATAAAAGATACAGGGTGTACCTGAAATGCCAAACTTAAAGGTTGTATTCAATCTTGCAAAACAACGAATAAATGTCATATAAACATGGGTCTTGAAATGCGTTACTTCCAAGACATAAACGATGACACGATACAGAGGTGTTGACCTTTACATTGTATCGTAGAGTCATGAAATTGCTCCTCAGTAAACAGCATGGCCTGCTCGTGCCCCTGATTTAAACCCTCTGAACTTTTCGTATGGGGTTATCTTAAAGCATTACTATACACCATACCGGTTTCTGACGCCATGCACTGCATGATCGCATAGTGGATGGGTGCAACACAATTTGACGTGTACCTGGCATCTTCAACCGTGTTCGGCAGTCGATGGAACGACGTTGTGTTGCGTGCATTGGTGGAGGATATTTCGAGCACTTTCTGTGTAACTAAGCGACTGTACGGCCAACATCTCTGTTACAAGGAATTGCAAATAACGTAATGGAATACACGAATGGAATGAATCTGATTGAACTTTGATGCCACTAATCTGAGGATCGATAATGACTCAGGCAGAAAATAAAAGGATAGAATTTATGTTGAGAAGAAACGTAGATCAGGTTAGTTTTTCTTATATGTTTGGGTATGGTTCAACGGATCTACCACATATACAGTAACAACACAATATTCGAATTGTAATATAAAGTTGAAGACTACATTTATCGTTATTAAATTATACTTCTTGAGAATGTAATTAATAATGGCGTTAATCCACTGTAAAATATTAGTTACAGTTACAAATTCTGACTCTCTGAAACGGTGAATTGGAAACATTGTGCACTAATACGTCATCAAAATTCGTGAAAGCGCTCCTCTTGATTGGTCGTAGATTCCTGATATTCCAGGGCAGTAATATAGCTCACATTTTTGCTATCTTGGCAGTTTTTGCTTTTATTAATTTGTTTGCAGTAATAGAGGACTTATAAAATTCATATAAAGATGCAAAGTGAAAACAACATAATTCTAAAACAATTAAATTTATCCATATCTTTTTATTTTTACACATTAACAAGTAATGGCATTTGAACTTAATCAAATCCTGTGTTGTTAATCTTAGATTTAAGCTTTTAACACTTAAGGACTAGATTTCTTTTTCTAATCTCAACCAGAGATTTTTTTTTTCTTTATTATTGTTTGCATTAAAAATCTTTTACTTTATGGTTTCCTTAGCATTAAAACAGCGTGATCTTGAAAGACACATCAGACTAGTAGTAACTTAGAAATGTGTTCCCATAAGAAAAAAAATAAGAAAGAAAGAAAGAAAAGGCTGAATTCGATCTTAACAATTAAAATGACTACTTAAAGGAACAAAAAAAAATTAAGCCAAAAATTACACCTTCTTAGATTTGGAATCTACATTATTAAAAGAAAAGTGATTTTTTTGAGGTCCTATCTACTCGTAACCGTAAGACACAGAAATACAAATAAGGTGGCAAATGTTAGGTATAATATTGAGGATGCTCACATTTTCATTTTTATTTACGCGAGTCAACTGGACGTCTAGGGACATCCCGGATCTCCGAGACGGTCTCCGAAATGCTAAACATTTTTGTTATCTACACGTGACAGAAGTCATGTGACTTACGATCAAACATGAGGTCTCTGAGACGGGCTCGCGGGTTGTGAGAAAGCGGTCGCGATCAAGGATGGTGAGAAAATTATCTCAGAATCCAAGATCACGTGATCACAGGTTTGCTAGTTCTAACTTAAATCATTGATTCATCAAAAAAACGATCTTACAAATATATTAATACGGAGTTTAGTTCTAATAAGTCTTGTAAATCTAAATTTACAAGATTCTAAGGGATTTTTGTAGTTTTCGATTTAAATCAGAAACACTCTTGTTGGGTCCCAGTTTCTTCCACCTTTAAATTTAGAATATCATTTTAAATAGAAAAAATAAGGCCTATTCATCAGTCCGCCGTGGGTCACAATAATTAACAGTAATTTACCCTAGAAAGCTGAAAATTCAACGATAGGTATTTAGACTATTAAATAATAGCTCCTAATTAAGTTTGGGCTTAAAGCTAACTGTTATTCGCGAATTTTCTATGTTCAATGGTTGACACAACTCCATCTTTCTTGTTTCCATTCAGTTTTAGGGAGAAGTGGTTTAAAAAAAAGTTGTCGTTGTTGTTCCGTGGTTGTAAGGCTTTCGTGTGGAAACCTTTTAACCTAACAGTGGAAGGCAATTGTAGGGTTTCCAGCGTCATGTTAAGAATATTGACAAAATAAAAAATGCCACTTGCAAACGAAGCTCTCATGTAAACTATCTAGTTTGTTGTAGTATTTTTTTTGCTTTATTATTCTAAGAAATGGTCGCAAATATTAAAATAAACTATCTATTTAAATTAAATTGGTTAAAAATAAAAATGACGACTATAAATCGAGATCTCCATTCTTGCGAAAATGGGCGCAGAATAATTTATCCAAATATATGTTTTTTTTTTATAAAGATTTCCTGTAACAAATTCATTGTCGTTTAAAAATGTTTCAAAATTATAAAACTAACTTATTCATGTCTCGTGGCAACTAGTATTTCTTATGGCGGCAGGGACGGGTGATCGGGAATGCCATCCACATACGAGACCTAAGTAAAATGAGGCGTAATTTGGAACTGAAACCATCCAACCAAACAAAAAGAAAAAAACAAAACAGCAGTTAAAAAGCTCGTCATCTGCCATCCATTTTACCCTTGAAAAAAAAAAAAAAAAACTGTCCAACGGCAGTTTCACTAATGTCTCAATTAGCAATAAATTTACTTGTATTAAATTCCTCTGTATTACAACAATAGTTTTAATTTAGCTTAGTTTTTTTATATGTAATTATAAGCAATGGATTATCTTTTTATATTTAATTATTTTTTTCTCGTTAAACATATGTTTTGTCGTACTTTTGTTAGACCAGTGTCTCTCAATATTTTTTACTTAAACGGTGCACTTTTATATTTGCAGAAATTCCGCAGTGCACACAAACTTTTTTATTGCTTCTACTGGTATAAGAATCCCTTGAAAAACATTTATGATTTACAAATAACTATAACATGAATATAAGTTGTATTTTTAAACATTTAAAGATACATGTAAAAAATTTTTAAGCCTATTTGAATGTTATTTAATATATATTAATATTAATTGTTAGAATAAAATAGGATGTAATTCTTATTTCTATTTGCTCAGGTTGTTTCACATCTAGATTTCATTTTAGAAACGAATTCTATATTTGACAAGTGTGAAGCTAAATTTTAATTCTAAATGCACTGCCCGAATTTTCTCGCGGCCCACAGGTTGAGAAGCTCTCCTGTAGATCCTCGAATGAAGAGTGATAATTGTGATTGTTAGAATTGTGTGTAAAATAGCCACCAAAATAGCAATTCAGATTAAGATCCTACATTTCCTAAGCTTGGAAACCATCACTGAGGACCCATAAAATGCTTTTCTTGTTTTTTTGTTCAACTTATTATTACTTTGACTATAATTCTAAAATATTAATAGATTTTCCTCTAGTTTTTCAAATCATTTTTAAAATTTGGCTTTGTAGAATTCTTCGTAGATGCAGGGATTGAGATCCTACTCCTCTATCCTCCTAACTTTAATTGGAATTAAATAAATTCTAGGTAACAACAAACCGATTTGTAAGAAACTGCGAAACTTGTACCCGAATACTCTGAAAAACATTCTTTGCTTTTGCCTCTAAAGCGCTAGAAGGCGCTAACATATCCTCCGTCTATAGTTGCCGCCTCGCTAAGTAAAGAACGCTACTTTCAAATATTCTCTTTGGAGAGGAGATATTTGAAATCAATAGATTTTGTCCGTTATTTTCCGAAGTGCAAAAGATGTCCGTTCAAAAGAGGATATACAATAAAACGAAAAAATTGTAACACTTTAAGTTTTAATTCAATATTACGTGAATACATACGTTAGACAAACACACGCAGACTTCTTTCATGAATGTATTAAATTTGAGGGTGGATGTCCATTTATTGATTGATATCACAGAGTTAGAGAGATCTGATAGTGAAAAGTTGACAACCTTTGCCATAAGACGTTTTTAAATTTCAAGTACCATTTAGTTCATTTCACTGACACAACATTGACAGGCTTCTTTAATGATCAAATTACACTCCAAATTAAAAGGAATCATGTTTCTGAAACGCGAGTGAGGCCCAGAATTGGTTTTTAACTTTCACATGTCAAAGGAGACAATTTTATGAGTCACCTTGAGATTGGGTTACGTTTGCGCCCGGAAGACTGCATTTCTCGTACAGCGGAACAAAGACCTTTGGCGGAACTGCTAACATCATTGATAAGTAATGAAACAATTTAGCAAGATTTAAACACTTAAAAAAAAAAAGAATTAAATCAAGTACGGCCTCAATTTTGCCTTATTTCTTTATTATTTTAAAAAATAAAAATTAATAAACCTCCTTTTATAACTACCAGTAAAAACAAATGAACAACAGCATTTCAACAATGTAATACTAATGTTAGGATTTATTATAAATATGAGAAATTTTATTTTGTGAGCTATCTTTTTCCGTAAAGAAGTAGTTTTTTTTTTCAATATCTTTTCATAATTTTTTGATAAGTTACTACTTTAATTTTTATTCTGTGCGCGCTAAAATTTTTTAGTATTTTCCATGTTTAAAAAAAATTCTTTCAACCCGCACACGTTAAGAAATAATATAAACTTTTGTAAAGTCCCTTAATTGAAAAATTGGTTAAAATACTGTTTCAGTTATTCCTATTTTTTTTTTTTTTTCCCCATTCAGTTTGAGGTAAAAAATCTAAAAATATTAAGAGATGCTACTCCATAAAAGAACCTCACTTGGTATTCCATATTTGTTACTATTCCATTTTAGTTACACATTAAAATTTAGGGTGGAAGAAACTGTCGATGTAGGAAGAAGGTTCAAGTCTGGTCGCTTCCTTCATAGTTAACAAAATTTACAATAACATACCTGAAACAAAGCCAGCAATTGTAGATTTAAACATACGAAATTTCATTTAAGATTTAAATTAATGTTAATAAATATTTAACATTCTTGTATTGAAATTTAACATTATTAAATACTCTTGAATAAAGATGGGATGAGGGTAGGAACTGGTTCAGACAATGTCACAAGATCAAGACAAGATGAAAAGCAAAACCACTTGCTCTCAAGGGAGACGTGAATTGATTGCTAATAACAGGTTTCAAGGTGAAGTCACCAATTGCACGAGGTATCTCGTTAACAGCAACTTTTCTTTTTATTAATATTATTATTTTAAAATAAGTACTCTACACATTAAAGACCTCTAATTACAACTGAGGAATTTCGAATATTTTACTCTATTTACTACGTACAGTTTAATTTTAAATAAGAAAGTTAGAAACTTCCTGATCATATTTCATGAATGCGTATTGAAAAAAAAAATATGTAAAAAGGTTTTAAATGTAACATGAAAAACGGAAAAATGATAAAAATGCACAAATTCGTTTGCTTTGCGTCGATGATGGCTGAAGGCGTGAAAGCAAACGAATTTGTGCAATTTATCGTTTTTCAAAAAAATTAAAAATTGTTTTGCTTTTTCTTTGCGGACGATTTATTAAAAACATATTGAAATATGTTAAGACATAACATATTTCTGTCTTCTAATTTTAATCTATTTTGTTTATGAGGCTGTTAAACATAAATATTGGGCAGAAACCATGCTGTAACTCTTTTTCTAATTGTAAAATTGTAATCTGGACACACAAAAATCTAAAAATAAATATTAAAGCTGTACAAAAAATTACTATCCACTTCTGTTGATAAAAAAATAAATAATAATAATAATAATAATAATAATTATTATTATTATTATAGTCTATAACAAAATAACAAATAAATGAATATATCGTTTGATTTGCACTGTGATGTAAAATGGAAGAGATATTATGTGAAAGTATTTACTTTACATTCTTATATCATCGTCCTACGCTCTAGTAATGACTATATTTCACCTTTTTTTTTTTGCTATTTAACCGATTTTCAAAAAATTTGATATCTTTGAATATCTTCCCATCTAAACGAAGAACCCATAGATTTTAGTTCATTTTTTATCAAATAGGCCTACAGTGCAACTTGGATAATTCGAAGCTGAAGGGACCACTACAAAACTTCGAATTACCCAAGACTTCGAATTAAACAAGTTACATCTTTTAACCTTAATTTCAGGTCCACTGAATGCTTGAAAAGATTATTCTGTCAATAAATAAATATTTATTCAGAAAGATCATAGAATGAAAGACTTAAACACTATATGTATGTAAACAAAATAAGATTTATATTACGTAAGCTACAGTAATATTACATTCAATACAGAAAATTATAGTTTTTCAAAAAATTGTGCAATGACTGATTGTTTTGTAGAATTCAGTCGCTTAAGGTTAGCAAAATCATCAAGCATGTTTAGTGAACGGAAAACAGCTTCAATGACGTTGGTTTGTCCTTCAATGTACCGACGAAATTCGGGGCTATCCCGTACTCGTTGGCGATTTGGCATTTCATCTTCGCACCCTTTTTCACCTCGCGAATGACGGCGACCTTTTCAGCCAACGTTAAATTCTTGTATACGCGTGGTTTACTGAAAGATATGGTGACACTGACAGCAGGAAGCTCGAATGGCGTCTGAAGCGTCACTTGTCAAATGGCGTCACGGGTCGAACGGTGGCGGGAAGGGGATTTCAGTTGTACGTGTTGAATTTCTTAACGATGAAACGCCGAAAAGTCATTATGGTTCGAAATTTTTTATAAAAAACTTCGAATTAAGGAAGTTGAACTTCGAATTATCCACGATTTTTTAACATTGATTTGATAAGAAATTCAAGGGACTAAGAGAAATCTTCGAATTAACTACGATTTCGAATTAAAGACGTTCGAATTATCCAAGTTGCACTGTACTTTGGAGGGATTTTTTTGACTAACACAAATATGTATAATCAAAGGGCGTTATGCAGGGAAGCCAATAATAATAATAATAATTACATGGCTTAACGATTTAGGAAATTAATTCTTCTATTTATTACTGTTATGTGCATATATTTTGAGTATTCTTCTATTTATACTATATAAATAGAATATTCTATTTATATAAATATATTTACATAAATTCTTGTTTGTTTACAAAACTTATACATTTAATTTGACTAAGATAACTTTGTAATTTATGTAATGTTGAAAGGCATGGACTCCCACTTACGCCACTGCAGGAGATGACAGATAAATAATAAAAAAATAAATAAAAAATGGCGAACGTTTTCATGTTGGGAACAGTTTTCGATATTTTTTTGATTTTTTTTAATATAACAGTTTTATTTATTATTTTAATGTAATATACTAAATATAATATTTCTTTATAAAATAAAGATTTACTATAATATTTGCAAACTTCTTAATATGCAGCGGAGAAAAAGACGAAAAGAATTAAATAAAAAGTTAGGTTATAAACTTAAGTTTGAAATAATGTGTCCGTTCCTCTGTGATCAAGATACTCAAAAACTATTTATATTAGGAAGCTGACATTTAACTGGTAGGCTTTAGCCGTTATATGGAAGATACTTATTGATTCTATCAGATTTTAGACCAATAGGAACCAACAAAATTTATTAATTTTAAATCATAACAAACATAAATCCAAGACTTACAAATCTGAAACTTCAATGATAGTTGAAAAGTAAGAAATATTATTTCTTTGTAGAATTTGGTACAAACTTTCTTAATGTCCAATAGCATGAAACATTACTCACCTGAAAGTACGGTATCACGATAAATAAAGATAAATTATATTCGTAAGTTTATCGTAATGATTCAGCTAAACTAATTGTACAGGAAGACTGCTAGATCTAAACTATTCACTTTTCTCTGCATTTCTGAATGTGGATGTATTCGAAATTTGAAAGAAAACTACTTATAATCTAATGAGAACAGTGAAGTTAGCAAACGATTAAATTGACTGATTATCAAAGATTCAATAACATTCTAAAATCCTCAATGTACACACACAAATTACGCAATGTAAATTTATTTTACGATTTCCTTTTTGTACATTTTTTAGCTAGAAATAATTTATTATAGATTTGAGGAAACGTTAGTATTCAGGGAAGGAAAACAAATGGTTGAAATAAAAATGTTTTAATTTATATTTTTTTAACGATTAATTACGCATATTCGTCTGTAATCAAGATTAATCACCAATGATATGTCCTAGGAAGCTGAAATTGTAGAGAAAGGTGTAGGTTGTTACAACGTAGATTTACATTGATTTTGGTAGGTATCCTGTTTATTGTTCAAGTAAGAAGCCGAACAAAACAAAAAAAATTACCAAAATATGTTAAGGTAAAATAATCGTAATAACTCAAAAAAAATTTATGTACGAAATCTGAAATTGTAATGATTGGAAAATATTACCAAAAGCAATGTCCCTATTGATTTTAATAGAAATTGGACCCAAAGGGACCAAAAAAATATCAATATACGAGTCTCCGTAAAGAATCATAACAACGATTAATAATCACAAATTATAGTTAAAACCTACTATCACTGTGATTGTGATTTATGGTAAATATAGTTAGCACTTCAATTTTAAAGTACTCTTCAATTGAAGTATATTTCATATTAAATAAATGTAATAACGTGGCGATATAACTTAGGATTTTTACGAATTAATGGATTATATCTTAAGAACAGTATCTATACTTACTACAAAATTCTTTTAAAAAAACAGTATCCCTCCAATTAATTGTTCAAAAGGAATAATTAAGAAAAAAAAAGCTGTTATAAAACACCCCAAACCGAGAGCAAATCAACGACAGGCGTGAGGCTGGTGTGTCTGTGGGTGTGGAGCTTCTGCACGCGGAACAACACTCCAAAAAGAAAAAAATAAGCAAGCAAGCTTTCGCCTTGCGGATTAAATATTTTCTTTACACTTTGGTTAATTTTTCATTTTACGAAGACAATAAGTATATTAATAGTTACCAAAGCTGCTTACCTGTAGCCGACGTTCCTACGACGATATCCTACGAGTGGGGCACCACTACCGCGGGAACAGGGTCACGTGGAACCTGATCCCCTTCTGCCCCTCACACACTTGCAAGGGTTTATGTAAGGTGAAATGACCTTCAAAAAGAGATTCCGCTGAACATTTTTTTTTCTTCGTTTTAATTTAATTTTATTTTCGTAATTGAATATATTCGACTTTTTTGTGGTTCCAATTTAAAAGCTAATAATTAAAAAGAGGGAATTTAAAAACTTCTTGAATATGTTTTCAATAACAAATATTTAGAGATTTGTAAAATAGGGTGAAAATCCTTCATAGAGAATTTGAAATATTTTTAAATTTCCATTTAAAATTAAAAAAATCTGCTAATGTCGATTTTTAATTTTATACAAATTGCCTTTTTAAATATTTGAAATATTGGGTGTATATTTGGAGATCTTTAAAAAACAATATTAATAAATAAAGACTTGTACTTAACTGACATCCTACGACGGATGTTTCGCACTTATTGGATCTCATTAGTCAGGTCACTTCCAAACAGATGTGGCCTAACAAGGTAGGAGATTCTAAAGTAATTATTTAGAAAAGTAATTATTTTTTCAAGAATAACTTTCCTTAATAAATAGATTTTAATTATACCTATTGTAAATTGATCAAATATTTTATTTATAATTCTATTATTCACTCTTAATCCACTCTTAATTGTTTAGTGTATCAAATTCTTGTTTTATACAGTTTTATGTAACTCTTGTGTTAGGTATTGACTTGTAATATGTTACTTCTAATATATTTTGTAATAGAATTTAATTATTAACAAATATACTGTTTGTTTGTTTTTCACTGAGGAAATAATACTTATTTATTCGAAATCATATCTTTGTTGTCTACATAAGGGCTAATATTTAGTTGTTAATATTTCTTTTAAACATTTAATTTGAATTATAATTTTCTTTATTCTTCAGTTTAGGCTATTTCGTTATTACTTGTTGATGTTTTCCTAAACTCGTGATGATGATTTTTTACTTTTTATGGTGTCATCCACAATATACTATGTCAGCACATGATTTTTCTTGTCCTATTTCTCCTTTAAAGTTAATGAAAAACAAATCGTTCCAAAGCAGAAGGAATTTCGCAAATCAGGTCTTAATCGCTTTGGAGGAATCTTTCTGAACCAAAAAGTAATTATAATATGAAAATTATTTTAAAATTTCTAAAAGCTTGCAAATTATCTTCTTAATTTTGCGAAAATTGCAAAATTTATCGTGTATTTTACTTGTTATATTTCTTATATCAACATATAATTAAAATTAAATTTACAATTTATCGCGAACATTCTGAACTTCGTAACACGTTTGTCTAATGGGTAACCAAAAGGTGCGACCTTTTGTTATACTCAGTGCGCATGCAATTTCCAATTTAGACGTGGTTTTAATAGGAAATTTATAAAAAGAACAGTAAAGGATAATGTTATAAATAAACTGGAAAGTTACAATGAGATAATACTGTAGTTAGAATTTAAAATATAAAATCTGCTACAATGTTTACTTTATGGTCAAACACAAGCACTTTAATTTAGTATCGTCGAAATCAATGTAGAGCCCCAAAGCTAAAATAAACAATAAAAACCTCGCCAAAAGGATAACTGAGTAGAAAATTCATCCTTTTGGCGAGTTTTTTATTGTTTATTTTAGATTTCCAGGCTCCACATTGATTCCGACGAGATTTCCTTTAGGTCTGTGTATCGAGACCTGGTTGTTACTGATGATTGCTCCTAGCTGATAATCGCCGTATTAGCGTGAAACAGCTATACTAGGATGTCATTTAGTAAACAACTTGGTCTCTTCCTTTATTAACATTATTTTAATCTTCTGCGCCATCAAAAATCACTTCAATCACGAAAAACCAGCTGCACCGATTTTCTTAAAACTTCTACGTGCAAATTTAAAATATGTGGATGATTGCATTGGTTTCCACCCTTCATTCTTCAAAGCGGAAACAAAAAGTATTTTGATGTAGGCATATATTCGTATTTTTCGCGAACTATTTGTTAACGATCTTCGAGGAAATAAATTGAAAGCATTTTACAAAAGTAAGGTAAATCCGGTAGAGATGCCCCACCTAAGGGAAATCTCGAATTCAATTTTTTTGGTTCATAGCAAAAAAATTAAACTTATAGTTACTTATTAATTAACTTTTAAGGCAAAATTAAAAATTTATTCAAAAGCAGTTTTTTTGTGAAATACTAAAACTAGTTTTTTTAGGGGTGAGACGCCCCTTCAGGGTGAGATGCCCCATCTCTAAATATCAGAAAAAAATACTGAAAAACTGAATGAAGGCCTTTGAAAATTTATTGGATACATAAATAAAATCCACATATAATAAAACTGTGTTCGATAAACAAAAAAGTATTTTGAAAAGGTACATTTCTGCGTGCTAAATATAAATGCCCAGAAATCATTGCCGGTAAGAATACATCAATTTAGGATATGATATGAAAACTCCTGAAATTGTTACATTTAAAAATTCAACATTACAAGAAAGTTTAAAAAATCAAGTGCAGATAGTTGTCTTATTCTATTTTTTGGGATTTTTTCTAAGTTTGTCCTTTCTACCACAAGTGTTACAACGAATGTTGTAAAGTGTACAGGTTTCATGCAGCCAACCACTGCAGTCGACACACTTCACCCATTCAACTTGGGTGATAGTTTCGTAATAGTCCTCCAGGCACTCAAGACACTCATTTTCAGAATTTGAAGCAGTGCTTCAGGGAGAAGTTCAGGATCGTTAGCATCTTTGTCACTTTTGGATCCGCCTGCTATCTTTCCCTTGACTTTCGGATCTATTTTACTCGAACGTAGGCTTGTCTTTCGTTTTTCATCTGTATTCGTTTTCTTCTTAGAATGTTGCTTCATTCTTTTCATTTCAATGAAATCTTCATCAAGCACTCTTACTGACTTTTTCCTTTTGCTTTTCGGATGTTTCACAAACTGAGGAACTGGACTGATGCTGTCGAGAAGTTTGGAAGGGGTTTCAACTTCTTGGGTTTTACTGGATGAGTTACTGGTGGAGGGTTGAGGATCATTGATGACAACTTGAGAATCTCGACAGGTTGTAGATTTTGTTGCTTGCTGAAGGTGATCTTGAGATAAAATTCTCAAGACCTTCAAAATCTGTGTTTCGATTAAGTCTGAGGTAGCAAAAAAGCGGTCTGGGATGGCTGTAGAATCTAAAGGAAATATACCAGTTGCTCTGAATCCGTTGATACAAGTTTCCATTGAAGCACTCTTGGTCCATGCATTTCATATCAGTGTCCCGGCATGTATCTTCTTGATTGAAGTGTGGGGATTATGTTTTATCCAATTTGCCGTTTCTCTCTGATATTCTCCTTTAAAAGGCTTGAAGAATGATCTATCAAGAGGCTGTAAAGCATGCGTTGTGTGACACGGGAGCCAGAGAAGAATGATATCATTTTCATCTGCAAATTCCAACATCTCTATCGAGCTTTCGTGTGCCGTATGGCCATCGAGAATCAGAAGAACCTTTCCAGGAGGCTTAAGAGGGCAAAAGGGTTCTTTAAGCCATCTGTAAAAGAGTTCTGCTGAAATGTACGAAGACTTGGGATTCATGAAAACTAAGGAGCCTGGAGGCAAACCATGAGCGTAAGCTTAGTTTTCCCTTTGTCCTTTAAAAATCAAAACTGGTGGAAATATAGTTCCCTCTGCATTAATGCATGCTATAATGGAAACATTTTCTCCCTTCTCTGCACTCGTAATAGCATGAACATCTTTTGCTCCTTTAGTGGCACTTACTTTTCCTGTCACATTGTTTAGCTGGCAACCCGTTTTATCCATGTTGAACACACTGCCAGGTTTTGTATAAAACTCATGTTTATTAAAAATTTCTGTTAAAGTTTCAAAGAAAGCATTGACCTCTTCTCTGTTCATTCCTTCTGCCCGTGAAAGAGATAAACCTTCAGCTTTTCGAATGGTCAATTCCTTGTTTCTTCGCAAAAAAGAATTCAGCCAATCATAGCCAGCCATACACTTCTCTTTATTAAAAGAGTGATTTAATTTGAGTTTCTCAGCAAGCTCAAACGCCATTTTTCGGACAGTAGTTCGATCTGGAACAAAACCGGACTTCTCTAATCTCTGTAAGTGGGCCACAAGTTTCTTTTCATTTTCTGGACCAAAGACACTTTGAGGTCCAAGGGGACCTTTATTTAAATTGGCTGAGTCTCTTCTCCGCCTTAGTGTCCTTGAAGGAATCCCATAATACCTCTCTGCTTCATTAATTCCTATCTCTCCAGCTCGAATCCTTGTTATGGCTTCTCTCAGGTTCTCTGTCGTCCAGGATCCTCTTGTAGAACCAGGTTTCCTACGGTACTCCGTCGGCATCTATAAATAAATACATAAATAAATGTATAACACCAAGTTATACAAACCATAAAAGTAGATCGTGGTTTATAATTTGTGTGTGTGTGTGTGTGTGTGTGTGTGTGTGTGTGTGTGTGTGTGT
>JAFIDM010000005.1:11131006-11165778 GCA_023159025.1 Thereuonema tuberculata | reverse complement strand
TGTGTGTGTGTGTGTGTGTGTGTGTGTGTGTGTGTGTGTGTGTGTGTAATGAGAGAAGAGCCAGAGAAAGAAAAATAACTCATTAATTTTAGCCTACTAGAGTAAAATTTAAATTCAAAGTTTATTTTTTTTAGCCCACTACAGCCCGTTCTATCATCGATTGGGAAAAAAAAATTGGCCGTTCATGCCAGATAGTTTGAGAAGCACTGGTCGAAATTACAGCAGTCTCTCTTTCTATTGGATAAAAATTCAGTCATCAAAATTACATTTTGAATTTTAATCGAAAACTTTTTAAAAGCTTTGTGAAGGAAAATGATTTTGGAAAGCTGATGTTAATGACGCTGTGTGCGGTAGATATTTGGGCTTTGATGGCAACTTGAATACGCTTTTATACGGACGTACAATTTGCCATTCAAATTCTATTCTAAAGTTACAGTTGGATCAGGACAGATGTCGCAGCTATAAATGTCTAATAGTTAGACGTTAATAGATTAGGAATCAAAGGTGCACAGGCAAGCAAGAGGCGGTCTTGGAAACCGAAACTTTTTTTTGTTTTAGGTTGGATGGTGTATGAATTACTTATTTTATGCTTTTTGTGTGAACTTATATAAACAGATCAGGCATATTAATCACTTCATATTTTTATTCTGTTGCTTTCTGCAAATGACTATCCTTTGATATGAGATTCTGAGTTTGTCTAAATAATTGTCTATTGTTAATCGTTATGATGTTCTTATTAATTCTTAATATTAATTCATATTAAGTTAATAACAACCTGTGGACAAGTTTGCAGGTAATATAGGATTCAATATCATTATCTTCAGTGCTTTCTATAGCCATTTCTCGCTATAGGGCTCCGACCTACACATGACTATTCATATCTATCAGAAAGACTATCAGCTGAACATAAACGGATATTCCTCTTCAGTATAACACGTCGACAGGTTTACCCCAAGGATCTATCCTTTCCCCCTTCTCTTTATTTATAAACGATCTCATTCTCACATCACCTGCTCCAAAATGTATCGTCTATACCTATAACGGACCCCTTCTATTTGCTGATACAAATATGGAAAAATTCAAGCACGAGATGCAGTGCTCACTTTTCTATCTTGAATCTTAGCTATTCTCAAACGATCTTACTGTAAATACAACCTTATAGAAAAACAAACCGTTTTGGTTTATATGTTTTTCTATCAAAGAAATAAAATACTCAACTCTGAAAATTTCTCTATCACTTACAACTGCTACTTATTACAAGTTCAATCCTTCAGATATTTAGATGTTACTCTTTCACACGATCTGTCATGTAATCTCCATGCACAACAAATCGCTCAAAACGTCTCATAAAAAATTTGGGCATCATTACGAAACTTTATTTTCTTCACTAGGCAAATACTTCTGAGTCTATATTGGTCACTAATTCATACAAAGTGTTACGGTGTAATCATTTGGGATACCGCTGCCAAATTTCAAGAAAAAAATTATACTCAAAGTTCAAAAGCATTTCCTAAGAATCTTAGATAAAAAAACTGCCTCTACTCTACTCTACCTCTGGGCAAAATATAAAATAATTCCTTTCGAACAGATCTACAAGCTTCTGTTGGCTCTTTTCAGCTACAAAACTACCAACAAAAAACTGTCCTTCAATTACTTTAAATACTAAACCCCATTCCCATTCTTATAAAACTAGACTCAATCCTGTTCTTCTACTAACAAAAACAAGATCCAACTATCAAAGAAGAGCAGTCAGTTACTTAGCTGCTCTAAATTGGAATAAAATTCCAAAGGAAATTCGTGACTGCTCTTCTCTGTCACAACTTAAAAGAAAACTTAAACACTTTTCTACTCAACTCAATCCTAATAAATCCTCATATCTATGAATAGAAATCCGCAGACATAAATCATGTTACAGATTGGGTTGAAAAACTGAAATCAGTGTGCCAAGGATATGATGATAAAAACATTCAATGCTGACGATACTGGTCTATTTTATCGCATCCATCCAGACAAAACCTTGTGTTTCAAGAAAGAGAAATGTAGTGGCGGCAAAATTTCCAAAGAACGTCTTACCATTTTGTTGTGTTGAAACATGCTGAGAATTTGAAACTCCACTTGTCATCGGAAAAGCTAGAAAACCAAGATGTTTTAAAAACATTGACGTACGAAAACTTAATGATTCCTGAAATTCTAACAAGAAAGCATGGATGACGACTGAAATAATGAGTGATTGGTTAGTAGACTTGGACAAAAGAATGAAGAAGCAAGCAAGAAAAATACTTCTCTTCCTGGACAACGCTACTTCTCATCCTGACGATTTAAAATTAAAAAATGTAAAGTTAGTCTTTTTCCCACCTAACACCTCTCCTATGTTACAGCCTTTTGATCAGGGTATTACCCGCAGCTTTAAAGTAGGGTATAGAAAGCTTCTTCTCAGACATGTTCTTTCACAGATTTCCTCCTGTAAATCTAGTGAAGAGCTAGCCCATTTTGGATGCAATTTCTTGGATCACGTTAGCTCTTAAAAAGGTGGAACCTGGGCGCGTCCTAAAATGTTTTAAAAAGGCAGGAATTGAAGTACGAACGCAGTGGTACCTGAGAGTGCAACAGATGAAAACGAAAAAGAGCTTACCGAGCTACTGACACATTTGGATTCAAATATCCGTATTAAAGATTACGTTGAAATTGACAACGATTTGTGGATTGAGGAAGAGGACTTGAATGTTACAAATTTCATTCCTCAAAACACAACCGAATAATTTGCTCTTTCTGACGATGATGAGAATGACTTCCCTGTGAATGAAGACGATGTCTGTAGAATTAAAGACTTTTCGGAAGCACCGAGAGACAGTGAAGAACTGAAAAAGTTTTTTTCTGTGCAAAGGGGACTCTGAAGGCCTTGCAAAGTTAAACGACTTAAATATTCATATTGAGAAACATGTTTTCAATGAAAAAAAGAAATGTCAAACTCTGTTAACTGATTACTTTAGTTAATAAAATTAATTTTCTGTATACTGTAATCAGGGGCGTATATAAGGGGGGCGGCCGAGGGGGCCCGGGCCCCTCCCGAAATAATGAAGATATGTCCTCCCAACGTTTTTTTTTTGGTTGAACAGATAGGTTTTCATTGTTTTTTTGTTTGGTTGAATAGATTTTTTGGCCCGGCCCCCCCCCCCCGAAATATGTCCTCCCAACGTTTTTTTTTTTTTGTTTGGTTGAACAGATAGGTTTCCATGGGGTGTCTACTTAATTATATTAATCTTGGGCCTCCCCCGAAAATATATTCTATTTACGCCACTGACTGTAATTAATTTTGTCATTATTTTAAGTAAGGCAAACGGACTATCACTCATTTAAAAAGGAATATAGTAAATAGTTTGCAATTGTTTATATTCTTGTGATAGCGCAATGATAATTGTAGAAATTTAATTATGATTGTACGTAATTTTTCATTTAATGACATGCTATAAGCTAAAAAATGGAAGGAAGGAAAAAAAAAAAAAATTTTCAATATTATTATATGGAAATACACATCATGAATAATTTAATAAATTATCATTATTATCTGCTTTATGTTCTTTCATTCATGTATAGAAATAGGGATGGCCGAAGAGATCCTGCCCCCCCCCCTCATTGGATTAAATAATGACTTTTTAATAATATTTTCAATAAATTGTGTAACACAGTTTTCATAGCTTAAGCTTTCATTGATAAGTTTTTGTATCATTAATTCCAATTCTATAACACCTTTAGCTAGATGTAAATCCCCAAACCGAAGATGGCTACATAATCATTAATACTGATGCCTCTTCCCCCCCCCCCCATCTAATTTTTTAAACACTTCCTAAGTACTGCTGTAAATAGTTTAGGAGATAGGAAAAGGTATTAGTATCTCCCTATCCTGATTTTTTTCTGTATCTTTGTGCAAAAGAATTATTGCTATAGCGTCCTTATAAATATTTTTGGTAAGCTTTATTTAGCTAGTGTCAATATCATGATTTTCCAAAGCACTAATAACAGCATGTCAATAGCCTTTTCACAGTCAATAAATACAATACAGAGTGGATCTTATATTCTCTGATTCTCAATGACATCTCTTAAAACATCTATTTGATCAATCATGCTTTATATACTATACAATCCAGCTTGCTCTCTTGGTTGGCAGAATGAAACCTTTTCTGCAAATGATTGGTAATGACTTCTGTTGCAGGTTCCTACTGAGCTGCTACTTGTAAACACAGTCTATTGATTCACAACGGTTGTGTGTTCAAATCATGTCTGCTTGTAACGGTCTTCTGACTTGCGAGAATCATCTCCTTACAAGTCTTCCAACTTGCGAGAATCGTCTTCTCTGCCGCAGTGTAGCCCCATGCTGACTGACTGACTACCAGGTAAGGAATGCCAGGGGTTTTATGGGCAATAGCACAAATCACAGCACAGCTAGCTAGCTGGCATGACTCAAGTCTACAGGCAGAGGAAACAGCCACACAGGAAAGCCAGCACTGGTTGGGCGAGTCCATGTACACAAGAGGGAATATCTCCTCAAGAATGCTATACAGGAAAGCTACCACATTTTCCATAAATATTTTGTATAATCTAGACACAAGGCTGATAGAAAATATATTGGGAATTATAAGCCTTTCTCCATTTTTAAATAGTAACATTATCACTGCATACTTTTGATCTTCTGGTACATACCTAAGGTTCAAACATTTAATAAAAAAATAAGTAGCCAGAATTTCGTCCATCTTTTTCTGTTTCTTTTGAGTATATCTGCTGCAATTCTGTCATATCCTGGCGATTTTCCTTTTTTCACACATTTGATGATATACTTCCTCTGAGTCTGGGGGTAAATCAGATATAATCTTACGCCATTTCACCGAAATCTTCATTGTTTCCATATAAATAAGTTTTTTAGCACTTCATAATTTGTCACGATTTCTAATAACGTCAACTTCATTTTTCACAGCAGTATGAACTTCTTACTGGTGCATGAAGAACGTTTAGCAGCTTTTATTTTCCTCCTCTGCTTTTCTTACCAGTTCACAAATGCACTTCCCGATACACTATATGGCCAAAAGTATCCGGACCCCTCTGGAGAAGTGGATGTGGCTGTCATCGCATGCTATGACGTCATAGAATGAGATAAAAGTGCATTGCACTGTCATAAACGGGCATTAGACAGACAATGAGTAAGTCAGCAGAGCTGACTCAGTTCGAATGTGGCATGATCGTAGTCATCAAACACTGAAGAAAGTAGTGCAGAAGAATCATAAGTTCCTGTTGGCGATTATTACTAGTGAGTTACAAACAGCTTCAGATGTCATCGCTTGCACAGGATTGTTCATTTGAAGCTGAAACAAAGGTTTCCATGGTCGTGTGGCCACTCACAAGACCAATATAAGCAAGGTGAATGTTAAATGGCAGTTCCAGTGGCGCAAAGTGCACCGCCATTGGACTTTGGAGCAGTGGAAACAAGTACTTTGGCTGAATCCCAGAACAATTCCTACCCGAGTGTATTGTGTCAACTGTCAAGTTTGGTGGCGGCAGAATCATGGTTTGGGGCCATTTCTCATGGTTCGGCCTTAGTTCCTTTGATTGGAAACATGAACACTGAGATGTGTCAACATTCTTGAAAACTTTGCACTTCCCACCCTCTGGCAACAGTTGGTGTCCAGATACTTTTGGCCAAGTAGTGTATCCTCAGTAATGCATTTACGAATGGTTTTACTAAATTCAGCATATTCTACTCATATCACAGGATCACTTGTTCATCATCTTTGTTCATTAGTTTTTTCTTCTCAAATCCTTCAATACTTACATCTGTATTTGATTCACTTACCTTCTAATTCATTCAAAATGTCCTATTCTTCAGCAATGTTCTACAATGCTGTGAAACGATTTCTAAACTGTAAATTCAACAAACCTGTTTATTCGTTCGTTTTTCTCCGTATCTAAACTTACCAACTGAACTTTTAATTTTCTGTTGTTTACCAATTCTTGCATTAAAATCCTCTAAAATAATTCTTAAGTGTTCTTTACCTTTCTCATCAGATTTTTGTATGTCTTCATAAAAATCTTCAACATCCTCTTCTTCGGAAAGATTAATTGTGGAAGCATAAACTTAATTTTCTTAAGCTGATATCTCTGATAGCTGCGAAACAAGTGTTGCCACTACCTGCAATTCACACCTTTTATTAATTTTTATTAATTAATTTTAATTAATTAATTAAGCCTTTTATTAATTATGAAACCATCTCAACTATTTCTTCCATTTTTTGTATCCCTAGAGTAGAACAGATATCACTCCTTAGATACTAAATATATATTTACTATTTGATTCCATCAATGATTTTGATTAAAAAAAAATCATTAATTCTTTAAGCTGAAATGTAGCATTTAATCTTTTTTCGATATTAAGTTCCATATTATATTCCATATCAGAATGTTTATTGTTTAATAATAATTAATATAATGCAAAAATATTCTTTAGGAAACTTTTTCCTAGTATTATAAGAATTACCCAAAGACAGCAACATATCTTATGAAATCATTAACTTTGGTATTATATTTATTTTTGTTTAATTATATTTTACAGTCAAATATAAAATACGTTAATTAGATAAGTTATGAATGTGAATAATTCTAAATCTATATATATAAAAATGAATATATCTTTCTTTCTTTCTTTGTCTCTTTGTCCTTTACACACTCCTAGGCCCTTTGACCTATCTGGACCAAACTTTGCAGAATTACTCTTTAGGACGCTGCGGAAAAGATAGGCTACCTTAGAACCCGGACCCACCCCCCAAAAGGGGTTGAAAAGGGTTGTAAAAAGGTTGTAAAAGCCCTGAAAAACCCAACATCCACCTGGTGGTGAAAATAAGAACTACACAAATATTGTGTAAAGTGAAAAATTCGCTCTCCTATGGGGGGCAGAGACACCACACTTGGGTGGGAGGAAGCCAACACAAAGGCTGAAGTGTCCCACCCCGACCGACACCGGGACCTTATATTTAGGGCCCCTTCTCGCCATGGGCGGATTTAGGTCTTGATATCTGGGGGTGCGAGCTCACCGTAAGGTATGAGGTATTTATGTACCAAATTCAAACACCAAAACCCAATTTAAATGTTCCGTTTTTAGGCCTAAATTAATAATTAATAAAATTATTATAACAGAAAACATTTTTATTTATTTGTAAAAAAAATTATCATCCCAAAAATCTGGGGGTGCGGCACACCCCCTAGCACCCCCGTAAATCCGCCCATGCTTCTCGGGTCCCCAAGTCAATTGCAAATAAGGAAAAATTCGCTCTCCTATGGGGGACAGGGACACCCCACTTGGGTGGGGGGATGGCGACACATGGGCCTGAGTGTCCCACCCCCGATCGACACCGGGACCTTATATTTAGGGCCCCTTCTAGGGCCTCCCAAGTCAATTGCAAAAAAGGGAAAAATTCGCTCTCCTAGTTGGGGCAGGGACACCACACTTGGGTGGGAGGAAGCCAACACAAAGGCTGAAGTCCGACACCGGGACCTTATATTTAGGGCCCCTTCTCAGGCCCCCCAAGTCAATTGCAAATAAGGAAAAATTCGCTTTCCTATGGGAGGCAGGGACACCATATTTGGGTGGAGGATGCGACACAAGGGCCTAAGTCTCCCACCTCCGATCGACATTGGGACCTTATATTTAGTGCCCTTTCTCGGCCCCCCCCCCCCAAGTCTATTGCAAAAAGGGAAAACTTCACTCTCCTACAGGGGCAGGGACACCACACTTGGGTGGGGGGATGGCGACACAAGGGCCTAAGTGTCCCACCCCCGATCGACACCGGGACCTTATATTTAGGGCCCCTTCTCGGGGCCCCTAATTCAATTGGAAAAAGAGAAAAATTCGCTCTCCTATGGGGGACAGGTCCACCACACTTGGATGGGGATGGCGACACAAGGGCCTAAGTGTCCCACCCCCGATCGACACTGGGACCTTATATTTACGGCCCCTTCTCATGAGCCCTTTCTTTCTTTGAGTGGCATTGCAACGCATGCCGGGTACAGCTAGTATTTTCATAAATAAACATGATAGCGAAACCACCAGGAATAATATGTAAAGAATGAATCTCGGATAATAAGAGTTGAAAATGAGAAAATAACAGATCCAAATATTATCTTTAAAGAACAACCTCATTGATTAGTTCTTTCTCATATTATCTATGAGAAATATTTGGATCTATGATAATATTTGGATCTGTTATTTTCTCATTTTCAACTCTTATTATTTGTTATTTTTTCATTAACCTCATTGATTAAACAAAACAAAATTCATGAAAATCTACCTATCTAAAAAGAAAAGTCCTGACTCACTCACTGACTGCCTCAACAACATCAACCCCAAACCCTTGAACCTAGAAAGCTGAAATTTTGCACAGAGGATCCCTTTATGATGTAGCCAAGGAATAAGGCCGGATTTTTCGAAATTCCCACAGGATAGGGAATAATCTGGCAAACTGACCATGAAGCGTGTGGCGACAACCCCGTGTGTGTGGCGACAACCCCCGCAACACACCTGAGTTAAGCGGAGAAGGCCACAACGGGCTGGGAAGTCGTATATTCTCTGATCTCAATATTAATTTGCTAAATAAATATTTTTTTTTTATATTGCTATATATGCAAGGGCTCCGGAGCGAAGCGACGGTACTCGGCTAGTTAAAATATATAATAAAATAAGAGATTACTACTATTTTTATTACAAAAGATTCTAATAAAAAGAAATTAAAAATTAAATCTGCTTTACTGAATGCAGCAATATGGTAGCAAATGGAAGTTTAAGTTATTGAAGTTTATAGTATTTGGTTTGAAATAAGTTTTTGTTCATGTAGTATACAAAAGTGCAACCTTTTTATTCATCAAAAAAATTTTTAATTTTTCTTAAAAGCTAACCGAAAACTAAATCACAAAAAACAAAACTACAATGAATTCATGAAAACTTAATGAAATTAAAACAAGGTAGGATAGTGATTAGTAAACCAATCACAATGCTTTGCAACGGCTTCTGATTAATTTATGTTGAATTATTGCTTTAATTTCCTTATTATTATAAATGTGATTGTTCTGAATGCAAAAGGCGCAGTTGTTGCGATTGTTGTGCTTAATGATAATTTAATGACATTTTAATGATACTTTTCCACAGACAAACTGACAAAGCGGGATTATAAGGCTTCCTATCAGGAGCCTAAAAGTGCTTGTATATAGAAAACAAGAATTCAAAACATTTTTTTTAAATATAAAATTGCTTTAATTAAGAAATAACCTAAATCCACTTTTGTTTTCAACTCTAAGGTTGAATTCAATATTTTAGTGTTACAATATTAATCAGTGTCAACAAATATTTTACATTAACTTTTTAACGTAATAATTGAAAAGATAAAGAAAATGAACACATTTTGGTTTTAATTCAATAGAAACTTGAACTATTAATATCTGAAAATATCATGAAATGAAGTAAGACTAAAGTTCAAACATAAGATTTACAACTAAAAAAAAAAAAATAAAGTTATATTTACAGTGTTAAGGCTTAAATTTAGTCTATCAAAAAAATGACAAGTTTTGATTCAGCTTAATTGTCGATGCATTTAAAGAATGATTTTAAATATTCTACAACCATTCTATAAAAAGGCAGACATTTGGAACAAAGATATCTTTTCTTTACATTAAATTAAATATATACATATGTTAACAAAAACTCACTTCATAGGAAAATGAAAATAAATAAAAAAATCATAAAACTTTTGTTTGAATGGGTTAGCAGGTATCTTTTTCTAATCTTAATATTTCACAACAAAATTAAATTACTTTTGTTTATTAAGAAGAAAAAAAATTAAAAAGTAAAAATTCTAAAATTATTATCAAAGCTTCTTTTCTCAGTCTGGTTGTAATTATGCAATTGGATCAATGAAATCATTTCACATTGTTTTAAATTAAATCTTTGTAAGAGAAAAAAATAGTCTAGAAAACATCCAAAAATATGTATTAAGGCACTTATTTGTTATGTATACAGTACTGTATTTATCAGTATCAATTTGAAGACAAAATAACCAGTTTCACAGATATGAGATTGTAAACTATTTAAGAAAGTTATGCTACCGAATAAGTCTTGAAATTATTCGTTTGTGCCAAAACCTTCATTGCAGTTCAGTACAATGATCAAGAATACAATCTTGAATAATCACTCCACTATTTGTAAAATTATGCAAAAAAAAGTTGTTTTTTTCCCCCCCCCCTCTTAAAGTTAAACAGAAAAAAAGTTGAAATCCTTTTACGATATGGCATTTGTAGTGATAAATCAATTCACAGATCTTTAAGTTAAAAAACACTTCTTTTTGAAGGGGAGAAGGAAATTCAAATTTCTCTCCAAGTGCTTCAAGCTTCTTCATTAACTTATACGTTACAGAATTAAAATTGGAATGTTACTATTGAAAACTATCTACTTACTAATATTACAAAAAAAAAAGAAATCGCTATATTCAAAATAAAAATTTCTTCAAAAATTTTATGTAGTAAAGCTGCAAGTAGTTTTTTTTTTCATGTTTTGTAGCTATTCATTCATTGTCTGAATAGTCACGTCCAATGGAGGTAGACTTCACTGGCCAAAAGGAGATCATGTGGTCAGTTGATACATGAACATTTTAATTGAAAAAATATATCCTATTCCGAGTTACAAAATACAATTGATTGTCAATATTTACAAACAATAGATTTTAATTTTGAGACTAAATATTTGTTCTTTTGAACATTTAAATTGCCAGTCTCTCAGAATCAGAATATGAAAATATTCTGTAATTTTTTTAAATTCAAAACAAATATATAAAGTATTCATTATTAAACTTATTTTTTTTTTGTAAATATTTCTGTGTTTTTAAAATTATATCTTAAATAAAAAATAAAATAACGACAATATAAAATTTACAGCTGCTCTTCCTGAGCTAAGTTTTTAAAAGAAAAATCCATCAAAAATAACAAGATCAACCAAATCAAGTGTTGATTTCATGAATCATTTTGTTTCTTGAATCAAGCAAAACATTTGAATTACTGGCACAAGTTATGAATCTCAAAGATTCAGCCTTTTAAAATAAGCTTACCTGACTTTGCAAGATTTTAATACAGAAATAGAATGTACATATTTGTGAAAACCAAAGAATCGTATTCGAATACATTCATTTTAACCAATGAAATAAAGAAAAAAAAAAGGCCTTTGTACCATCTCGACTTTAGCTGCCAATTACTTAATCACAAAGACTTACACAGTTAACTATTGGTGCCATTTCGTTAAATCTACAACTGGTATTTGCCGGCTCCTACAAGACACCTTCGGATTTCTGAAACAAGGATAGAAACAGTATCAGTGGAATCAAACTCAAAACATTGGAAAGATGTTTACTTTAAAAAAAAATAATTTATGAAAAAATAATACTAGGACAAATCAAATGGGTTAGTTAATTTGAAAAAAAAAAATTATTACTATTTCACAGATTTATCTAAATTTGTTCTCATTAATATATTTTATGTTATATAAAGTTTCAAAATTGTTTGTTTTTATCTCTGTAACTTGTATTTATTGTAAATCTCAGCACCTATAACACAGGTTTTTTTTTTCTAACAACCTAGTAGGACTGAATTATACTTTTTGTAACAAATTGTTAATAAAAAAAAAAAAATTATCTTTTTGCATTTGTCAAAGTCATATTAAGCTAGCTCAGTTACTGAAACAATCACAGAATTTTGGTACTACGGGTCCAATTATTTATTTCAGTTTAACAATTAATAATTTAAGGGCTCTTAATTATTACATACTTAAAATGCATACATCTTAGATTATATTATAAGCCTTAACATGGTTCTTTTCCTCCAATTGATGACGACAGAAGGAAAAGGTATGTTTGAGGCACTACAGTGGAAGGCTAAAATTATCGGAAATGCTGGGCCCATGATCCATGTCAGGTAAGAAGAAGATAAAAAGGAAAAGGGCAAAAATCTCACAAAGTAATGCCAGTCAATTAATAAAAGTGAAGGGCTGGCCAGAACTGTTTGTTTAGAAACAGAGTAAAGGGGGGGGGGGGATGAGTAGCTGTTCAGACAGGTGACTGACTGGGAGAGAAGGAGTAGGTAACAGAACAGGATAGTGGAGCTGCAGTGGCAAATGGAAGATAGGAAGGGGGTGAGGGGAAGTTGACTTGACTCTCAGTGACTGTTCCCTCAAGGAGCTATTCCTTCATCAAGTCTGAAAACAAGTTAAGCAGTATTATTAATCTGTTCACTTCCGGGTTTTCTGCAGGGATGGGGGTGCTGTATATGCCAAAGTTTTTAGCAAGTTGAGCCAAACGAGTCCTTCTTTAGTTAATTTCTTTTATTTTTCACTTCGAAATGATTAGTTGCAGATTTTTTTTTTTATATATATACATGAAAATTTTAATGAACAGTTTAAAACTCAGTTGGACAATATTATAATTTTTGGAAGAAAATATGTCAGATTAAAATTTAAAAAGATAAAATTTTGTTTATTCATGATATTGTGGTAAATTTAAGTAAGAAGATGTGTATTATGTACAAATTTTAATGCAAGCTTTGAGCCAACAATCAGTGAGGGAGAAGCAAGCTCACAAGGGAGTATTGTTTGGGACAACAATGGAAAATCGTAGGAACCCAAAATAACAAGAAATCAATGAGAACACAATATGCCTTGGTTATGAAACAACATGGAAGATACAGGCTTCTGACTTGGTAGAATGAATCCAATGCAAAAGAAGAATACGAAAAAGAATTGCCGTCAATATTCAGCTGTTAAAAGAACTGTTGCTGTTAAACGTGTTATTAACAAGTATCAAGAACTGTTGCCGATAATTTTATTATTAATTATAGAAATGATAAGTCTAGTTGTCTCCATTTAACTAAGATGAGAGTATAATGTTTTAAAGTTGTTTCAGTACTAAAAGAATGAAAGTTAATTCCAAGAAGTGATTATATGTTAAGACTAATGTTTTAAGATATTTTGAAATTTGAAATTTTATTCATACATTATTTATTTGTACTAAATATATATTTATTGAAAAAAGTATGTTTATTGTTTTAAGCATTTGATTTCAGTATTTTATTCCCAGCTACCAACTTATCATTTTACTTCCATTTACAATTAAAAAGAACACTCTTGCTAAACTACCAAAGAGGTGACAATTAGATAATTTATTAATTACACTCTCAATAATAAAAAAATATAATTTTGAATAGTCTTGGAATAAAAGCTCGTAAATATAAGGAAATAAATTATAATTCACTGGAATTCAAACCTTTTTTTCTTCGGCAACATTTTTAAATGAACTCATCACATGCCATCAGATATTTGTGATTTTAGAATACTGCTCATGTTCAAAGAAAAACTGTGAAGCTCCTTTTAGAGGCTGAAACAACTCCAAATTCAGTTGACATTATTATAGGTCCAAGAAAACCAAAATAACTAGCAAAATGTTAGAAAATATTTTGGAGATCCATGAGGAAGTATTCAAAGTTTAGGAACCCAGTAGGTTTTGTCTGACAACTTCCACCACACAGACGACAGTGATGTCATAAGAAGCAACAGCTCGAGGGACAAGTCTTGTCGAATTGTAAATACATGCATCTGAGAATGCTCAACCAAGCTGAAATAGAGGGCAATAGAAAAGGGAAAGGCTAAGATACAGGTGCTTGGAAAGGTAAGATGGAGGTACTACAAAACTTGAGCAAAGAGGCCGAAATAGAAATAAGAGAAAATTGATACCAGCTAGTCAGGTGAGGCTGGAGAAGAGTTTAAAACACCTGGATGTCATGTCTGGAGAAAGAAAAAGAGGTGTTGGGATAGGCAAGGACAGTCAAAGAGAGCAGCTTTTGCAATATGAAATAATAGTATTCAGAAAATGAAAGATAGATGTAGCAAGCGCGAGGCATTGTTACATTACAATAATGAACTTAAATATGAGTAAAACTTTTCTGTCTGCCTATTTCTTTTAGCATTTGAAGATACTGCTCCCCTTTTGTATTGTTTATCACTTAATAAAACTATGTCGGGCTAAATAAAATAAGCATAATGGCAGAAAATGCTTGCACACTTATAATTTAGGTATGAGACCCATACTATCAAGATACTGTGATACTCTTAGATACTGTGCCATTCACTGGCAACTGTCTAAATTATATGGCAAATAATTAATTAATAACAATATTGACAGATATCAATACACTTCTAGCATTAAAGACTGACTTAAAACTCACCTTGCAGATTTCTGCAGCATAGGCTTAACTGTGCTGTGGGTAATTTCTGTATTGTCACATAACAGTCTTGCCAATGAACTATGTCTTATAGCTTCCAGCTGAGCTGTTGATTACAAAAAAAAAAAAAATCAAAGGAACATCATTACAAACCAACAACCATTGTATAACTATTTGCATTCCATTCATTTCATTTAAAAAGAGGAAAATAACTTTTCTCCTTTGGAAGAAAAATAAGAAATTAAACAATGATGGAATTAATTTAACAAAGACAATCAATGTTCACTGCAACCCCAAATATTATGGCATTGTTCAGTTTAATCAACAATAACATGAAGGTTTGTTAAATTCATTAACAGTTCATGTAAATTTATTACATATAAATATTGAAAATTACAACAAAGTTATTTTCTTTTTTAATTGTAATCAATAAGTAAGATCCAGCTAAAAAAGAATGGTTGAAAAACCAAAGCAGAATTAACAATTCTCCAGTGTAAGCAACAATAGAATAATTTTCAAATGATTTTAGCCAAAATGCAAAAGTATTAAAAGTAGAAAAAGTGTGCAACTTAGTTATAATGAGCTTTTTATTTTTTTAAAACCAAGATGAATGAAAAACTTGAAGTATTATTCTATGCAATAGGAAATTTGAATATTTCCTCCTGTACCCAAATCTAGAACAATTGATCACAACCAAAAAGTTAGAATCTTCTGAAAGCTATGTATCATGTCCAAGCATCTCCGTTATCTTCTAAAAGTCAAAATCAAGCTAATGCCATGATTTTGTGCCCTTTGTATATGAAAACCAGTCAGCTAAATTTACCAAAACACAACAAAATCCTTTTGGAGATGGAACCAAAAATAGTGGTCATCGCAACAGCATAAGTGGCGTAATTCCAAAGCTTGGATAGAAGTCTTCAACATCATTTATTTCTCTGGACTTTGGTTCAATCATTAAATGCGTTTGATGAGCTACTCAGTGAAATATTTGCTTCAACAATCAGACCACTGGAGCAAACTCTTTCACAAGTTTATGAGGTCCCACTGCTATGATTTAATTTACTCTTACTATAATTGAATAGTAAGTAAGTCATCTTGTTTTCATTAACCAATTAGATTAGTTAAAGTTCAAAACTGAATTCGGAGAGTATTTGAAATCTCACATGCGGTCATCCCAAACTGCTCAATCGACGTCTTGCCCACCCCTGTTCTACACTATAAACATACTGTAGATCTCAGCCCAGGCCCCTTTAAAGGCCGGGCTATTATGTATATGTATGCTTTACAAATTAATCTTCCGTAAAGCTAGGCGAACACGTACCAATCTGGGACAATATTGGTACTTTTGATTGGTACCAACCGTTTTCAGCAATAAAAATGAACAATATTGCCCAATATTGCCCATTGGGGATTGTTGCTGTGCGAACACATACCAATATGCGGCAATATTGGTGGACAATATTGGTCATTTTCATTGGTACCAACCGTTTCCAGCAATAAAAATGAACAATATTGCCCAATATTACCCATTGGCGATTGTCGGAAAAAAAGCACCAATTTGAGTTGGCGAGAAATATTGCTGGTCAGCGAGCGAATCGGAAAAAAAAGCACCAATTGTAGTTGGCGAGAAATATTGCTGGTGAGCGAGCGAATCACATGAACGGATTAAATCACGTGACAATGGTGACGTAGAAAAAGGCGGGACTTTGAAAATCGGAAAAAATCACTCACTCACGCCGGCCATTTTGTTTGAGAAACAAGGCTTAAAATCAGCAAAATGGATCGGCCCAAAAAAGATAATTCAAACAACAACATTTGGTCAATTGATCAGGAAAGACTTCTCATTGATTTCTACAGAGGGACGGCGTTTAAAACTATAGCGAATCTGTACGGAAACACGCTCTCTTTAGCTCTACCTAGTGAGCAACGCCGTAACCAGGCCAATACTCGTAGAAAACCTGTGTGTTCGCGGACAATGCCAACCGCCAATATCAATAAGACCAATATTGTCCACCAATATTGTCCCAGATTGGTACGTGTTCGCCTAGCTTAAGCTAATCGTTCTGCTAGTGGGGATTAATTTATTGCCCTTTTTATTGTTAATTTGTTTTTCCTTATTTTTTTTAGCTCAAGGCTCATTATTTTGTTTAATTTTCTCTACTGTATATGTTTCATTGGATTCCACTGAGTTATAGTACTGGGTGAATCCAACTGACCAGATGTAGGAACATCGAAACACTCTGTCTTGGGTTCCCAGTACAAAATTACCAAAAATAGTTCAGTGAATCTTTAAATGTGAGTTTTTAATGCTTATTTTTCTTGTTAATATGTAGTGTTAGAGAAGTTAAACCAAATTAATGTTAAGGAAAATAAAACACTTGAAGTTATATTTTCTACTGGAAAAAAAAATTGTTGGGATAATTATGCTTAGTTCATAAAATACTTTCTAGTAGTCACAGTATTATATCAAATCTTATCTTATTTATTCTTTAAAAATGTAGCAGTACTAATGAATTTTTGATTTATTTCAACATCTGTCAGTTCCAATTTATCCTTCTTCAATTTCATGATTAAATTCTACAGTATGTCAACTTTTTTAATACGTTTCCCTTATTGAATACTGTACCACCAGTCTCAAACAACATTTTTTTGCATTTTTTTTGCTTCACTTCTATAAAAGCAATTACATTACTTTGAAAGTTATAGTTAAAATAACTAATGCTTGATTTTTTTTGGTTTGTAATTTTTTAAGTCAGTTTTGTCTTGTTCTTCAGTTTTCAATGATGCAATCAATGAAGATTAAGATAAAGTTGATTATCTGAAGTAAGTTCTTACCTGGATGAAAGGAATGTATTTGTCTATCTATTTCATACCAGACTCTTCCACCTGTTTCATACCAGAATCTATCTCCTCTGCGCAAACGAAAGAACTGCTCAGCTACAAGACATGCGAATGTCGGTCCTAACATTGCTCCTTCCATTGGTCTTTCAGACAAACCAGCAGGAAACAAATCAATATCATCAACTGACCTAAACGTAAATAACAATAGATATCAGTTAGTACATTTTTAAATTAAAAAGGAAGAATATTGTTTCATTCATAGGCTAAGAGTAATCCCTTATAATTAGTTTTATCACTGGGGCTCATACATCCCATTACTTATTAAACGACCTTTCATACATTCTTGGCTCAGAATTGCTGTCTGATTTTAAAGAACAGAAGTTTCCAATACGATACATCTTTGCATTTATGTTTAATAATCATTTTCATTAATATTTAATTTTATCTTTATCGACAGTTGGATGAGTGAATAAGGCAAAAATAAGAAAAACTAACGATGGTTTCTTGCTTTAGTAAAGCATCTAGAGATAAACATATATAAAATACAAATGACTAATTTTGGGTGTGGTTGGTATTCACATATCCTCACCACATTACCAAGGTAATAAGGTTTTGCTTTTAAAAATAGGAGAAGCTTCAAAATACAGGGATATAATAATAGAATCCCAAGACTTCTCAAAGATGACCTAATGCGGGTGAATGGATTTATGAAAATAAGTTACCAGCCTTAACCTATTATTTTGCAGTTTTACTTGTCATACCGTATATTTAAAAAGCCCAATACACTTCAGTTATATAAAATTAGCCATGTTAAATTTAACAGAAATAAATGAAGCTTCTATTTTCTTAATTAAATTCAAAATCTTAAGTTTTAAATTCTCTGGATAATTTAAGAATCTTTAGAAACTTAATATTCATTTTAAAAATGTAGAATTCATTAACAATTAGATCCTTTCAAGTTATCACAATCATTTAAAGAAATTATAGGCCTACTACTGTCAATCCATTTAAATCTCTGCCAACCCCCAATTTTTGTTATCCACAAACTCAGAAAATGCTCACACTCAGAATTGAGTAAAAAAAAAAAAAAAAGAAGAAAATAAATGAATTGATATAGAAGATACACTCAATTATGTACTTGGCCATGGGGTTGGCGTTGTCAGTAAGACATTGGCCTCTGAGTACCAAAGTTCGGTTCTCATGTGGGTTTCGTGATGGTGGATGATCCGTGCTGGACAGGTTTTCTTGGGGTTCTCCCATTTCCCCTGCCACTTCTCCCACCATACTTCCTCAGTCTATTCTCATTTTCGTGGGATACCACAATAGATCTACAGGTCACGGTGCTTGGCTTCCCTGCCACCCACATTCACCACAATCAATTAATCAAATTATGTACTTATATTAAGGAATAGGAGAAATTCTTTTGCTCTTCCCTCAAGGCTAATCCCATTTAAAGTTTAACTGTAATTGGGTCTTTGCCACCCACCTCCCTTAGCTATATTTTTCATTTTATTTCATTTTATTAAATAACTTCAATGCATTCAGTGTGCTTCACATACTTATATAAATTTTGAAATGCTGCTACCACATCAGGATCCATAATTTGCTGTAAGTCAACAAAATTCTTGAAACTCTTCAGTCCACAGAATTTTCTCCACTTGTTATAAGTAGGGATTCCATGATCACGGCCCCTCTGAATATCAATTGCTGCTAAATCAAGACCAAATTTACCGGATCGACTTTGGAAGAGACGATTTGTTAACTATAAAATAAAAAGGTTTTATTGACTTCATTTTATGTATTTAGTATTTTCAGTTTATCCAAACAGAACAAAATAAGTCATATTCCGACAGTCAACAGTCGCTTTTCCTTCTTCCTTACCTGGGTAGTGATAAGTCGATCTACATGTTTAGCCGGTTGATGCATAGCCCCTTTTACTACCTTGTCTAAAAACCCATCTTCTTCTAATTTGAATGGATTGAATAGAAAGCTATGAAGCTGCTTCACTTCGATTTCTCTGGAGGACCTCAATTCCAAAAGACCCTGTTATAAATTAAGCACTAAATGATTAAAAAGAATAAAGTTGTTACAAGAATCTTGGAAGATTCTACATAGTGTATTGTACCTTATGCTGAACCAAGTGACACTAGAAATCAACATTTTAAATCTCTAATATTAACTACAACTGAAAGACACTGATAACAATAATATCCAAAAGGAAACAAGCCTTAAATTAAAATATCTGAATTAACAATTTTTAAATATTGCATTTCAAAGCAAAGTTTAATTTTTATTTTACTCTTTTATTACACACAGGTTGAAGTTTTATGTCAACTGAATTCTTAGTTAGCTTAGATCATATTTTTTAACAAAAGTAATAAATAAAAATGATGAATAAAACTTCACGTGCACTATTCATAACAAAATCAATGATTTAGCCGATGCAACTGAATACTTTTAAAATACTTTATATAAAACATTAAAAATTTACAAATCGAACTAGTTTCTTCCCCAAGAGGGGACATCATCAGCGATACAAAATTTAAATACAATGCTTGGATATTAGTAGACAATTTCCAATCTCCAGGTGCATCGGCTAAATCATTGATTTTGTAATAATAAAAATGTATGAATGAAAGAGTGTGGGTTCTTGAGGAACTGCTTTCTATTGGCATAAGAGCAATATGTTAATAATATTTTTAAAATAGTTAATAAAAAGGAGAATCATCTTCAATAAAATGTAGCATAACCAGTGCTCTTTTTGTCATAGAACGCATTGGAACGGCGTTCCACCACCTTTTTTCGACGGATTTTTATTAAAAATGATGTTTGGTCCAAACAGAATCGCCATGTTGAGCAGAGCAGGTCGGCAAACGGCAACAAAATTATTACGACGGTTCTGCTTGTGCATCGTATTCATAGTATTATGAATATTACATAAAATTAAAAAATATTAGCGTTCCACCACCTTTTTTTTTTTTTACAAAAAGAGCACTGAGCATAACTAATAAGCAAAGAGGAAAAAAAAATAAATAAGAGAAAATGAATAAAAAGTGAAGTAACTAATAAAATGAAAATAAGAGATTGTAAAGGATTTTTGAAGTTAGGAAATCCAAAATGGTTGCCAAGTTCAAATGAAATACAAAAATGACAAAAATAGTAACTTGAAAAGCAGCAAAATACGAAACATTACATTTTCAATGACAGCTGTGCTTATTAAAATCTTAAGCTTAACTGAAATATTACAAATGGTTAGAAAAAAATAATGATTGTGATGTACAAATGAACTTTCTTTTAATAGTGAAAGTATTTGCGAACATATCCTTTGCTACACCATCCAAAATGTTTTACAGGCGAGCCCACACATTGATCTGGGCATGCTATTTTTGTGTGTCATAGCATCCCCAGATCAATGTGTGGACTCGCCTGCAAAACATTTTGGATGGTATAGCGAAGGATATGTTCTCTCAGAAAGGCTCACTTTAGGATCACCTAGCACCTTAATGGGGCGTTTCTGAACATGGGTATTTTAGGAATATATTGATCCGATCCTTAGCCATGCCCCTACACATGGTTTGAATATTACACATGAATTTTGCAACACCGTGTGTGTGTGTGTGTGTGTGTGTGTGTGTGTTATATATATATATATATATATATATATATATATATATATATATATATATATATATATATATATATAATAAAGGAAGCATCTAATTTGAATGAAACTCCTTATGCAACTACCGTCCACTGGATCTTTCAAATTTTATCTTTATCTTTCAAATTTCAGTGCCCTTTTGTGAGATGAAAGTACACATTACATACTTCAAAAATATATGTAGGTTTTGGGGCTGTATATAAAAGTAAACTCCCTACAGATTTCGAGATATTCAGCGTAGTTTTCATCGATTTTCAAGTACTGCCTTATTAACTCTCTGCTGTCTTCATTTAGCATATGTTACAGTGGCGTAATGGTTACTTGCTAACCTACGGATTCAAGGTTCCCGAGTTCAAGTCCGCTGCAGGATGAAAAATGTAGTTTTTTTTTTTTTCATTTCATTTCTTTTATTTCCTTTTTTTTCTGTTTGCCTTCTTTCTTTATGATAATGTAATTTTTGTTTCCGTTTATGTTATGAATATTAGACAGAAAACTAATATACGATTTGAAGTAAATAAATAATATTTTCATTAAATTTGGTTTTTAATTAATTAGTTACTTAATTAACTATCCAAAAAGAGATATTCATACTGAGATATAGCTATATAATACAAAGAGATGAAGAACCTGCTGAAGTCATTGCAAACAGACTCGATAATGAGCAATTGGTAAAGGGGCTTTTCTAAGATTTCCCCTCACAACCCAACACGGTAAATGTAACTACCCAAATTGTTCAACTGTTGAACTGTGCAATAAAGTCCTTAAAATAAAATCCAGTTAGTTATGTATTACATTTAAAGCTCTTACAAAAAAAATATATATATATTTTTCCTAAAATAAAAGTACAACTGAAATAATTTTGAATACAATTATCATCTCAACATGACAAGATTAAAAAAAAAAAAGTTTGGTTAATTAAGTAACTAATTAATAAAAAACCAAAGTTAACAAGAATATTATTTATTTACTTCTAATCGTAGGCTATATTATATGTAAAGTTCCCATATTTTTTTATTAGATCTCTTCTCCTAATTCTTCTACTATTAAATATTTCTAACATCACACCAAATTTAAATGTAGTCTTTACATTTAAATTTGGTGTGATGTTAGTAGGCTATATTAGTTTTCCATCTAATATTCAAAACATAAATGGAAAAAAAAATTACATCATCATAAAGAAACAAGGCAAAAAAAAAAAAAAAAAAAAAAACCATTTGATCCCGCAGTGGATTTGAACTTGGGAACCTTAAATTTGCAGACCAGCACGTAATCATTACACCATGGTGACATATGCTAAATGAAGACAGCTAGTGAATTAATAAGATACTACTTGAAAATCAATGACAACAATGTTGAAAAGCTTGAAATCTGTAGGGAGTTGGCCCCAAAACCTATATATTATTTTTGAAAGTACTTCATGTGTACTTTTTTCACAAAAGAGCACTGAAATTTGAAAGATACAGAGTATGCCCTGTCTTTGTTAGTGCCCACTCATCTGTTAATTAAAATAAAAATGCTAGAGCTCACAGCAAAAAGGTCTAAAATGACAATTTTGCACAGTCTACATATAAATTACTTATACTGTATGTTGGGTGCATATTCTTTTTATATTTCAAAATATACAAACCATGGTTTTGAGGCCAACAGAGGTCAATACTTTTTTGCATGCTAAATACTTTCTAATGTCAACAAAATTAAAATGGGAAGTGAGAACATTTATTGATTTAACCTGCAAAAATTCAGTCATTTTTTTTTTTCATTTACCTGAGCCATTGAATGCCCAAATCTAAAGGCAGCTGCAGAAAATACATTAGAAATACTTGGATTTATAGAATTATCATATTTATTGTAATATCCAGTCTTGCGAAGTTCTAGATGAAAAGTCTTCATCACTTCGGAACCTAAATTTATAGGTCAATAAAAACAGTTTAATTGGAATCAAAACATTTCTTCAACAAAGCTATTAAAATGCAAACACTTAAATATATCAGTGAGCAATCAAAATACTTAATTTTACCAAATTTCAATAAAATGAAGTAAAGTTAATTTCTACTTTGTGTATTTCACTGGCATTAAGTTTACTTATTTCCATGTTCCATTCCTCGAGTTTTTCTTTTATTTTTATTGCTTGTTATCATAAGATACTGAATGCAAATGTTGTTTGAAATATTTTTAGAAAATTAGTTTTTATAAGTACTTTATTAATATTATTATTACAAACACGAGTTTTTATTTTCTTTTCCGTAAATTCATTTAGTTAGTAATACTATTCACTATGTTATAGTAATTGCAATTGGAGAAACTAATAAATTAATTATCAATGCAAGGAAATGGTTATTATCAATTACTTTTTATCTAGTTTAAGTAATAAATTTTATGTGCCTAATAATTCAACAAAATGGTAATTATGGAAGGCACAAAGGAACCTAAAAGATTTCGCATCTCAAGCCGGGAGAGTCTGGGATGCCTGTTTTGTCCTCTTGAGGACTCATTAGCCAGACAAACTCCACCTATGACAGGTTCAAAAGGGGGGGAACATATACGAATCCCACTCTTGCTCCTGGAAGCAGGAAACCACCAAAGCAAAACAACCAAAAATACACAATAGAAAAAAAATGTCAAATCCTTATCCTGCATTCCGCTATGCTCAAAAGGAATTTTTCTTTAGCAAAAAAACAAAGCTTTTAAACTAACCAGTTTAAGTAATAACTTTTAACTTATAATTATTCATTTTAATTATATAAAAATAATAATCGTAAATTAGTTAAGTATATGTTACAATTGGTAATTTATGAATCAACTGTTCTTGACAGTAAATGTTTGCAGTTTAAAGTTTGCAGTTTAAATTTAGCAGTTAATGTAATATGTTTTTTTTTAATAAACTAAAATTATTTATAAATATTTAGTAACTTAAATTAGCTAAAGGAACCCAAATTAATTTCTAATACAGTAAATTAAACAAACAATCTCAACAGTTCCCGTATTTGAGTTATTACTTTGTAACATTATTACTATATCTTTATTGCATAGATGCAGGTATGATCAACCAATTAACATTTAAAAGAAAGCCATCAAAAAAAAAAAATTAGGTAAAATCCTTCATTTAATAATAAAATTTATCTAGAATGTGAATAACTTATTTGCTTAAACAAGCTTTTTAAAAAAGTCACATGTAAAGAAGATCGAGGAAAGTAAGAATTTTCTAAAGCACAAGAAACTATGAAATATTCTTAAATTCTTCAGTTAAATCATCAAAGCTCTGTTTCTTTCTTAATAACTAACATGAAAGATTTAACATTTACAAATCTGACAAAACTAAAAACAGTACCTAATAATGGTGGAAGAAATTCATTAAATGAAATGTGCTGCATAATAGCTCCCACAATTTTTCTGCCTTGTTGAAAAAGCGTTTCGTCATCCCAATCGGAATTGATTTCACCCAGTTGCATAACAATCCTGTTATGTTCTCTTAACAAAATAGTCTGCATCACAGTCTGAGTAATAACCACATTTGCTCTGGAATCACCTGTAATAAATTCCAATAATGTAAAAGATTTTGTAAAATTTACTACAATATTAATTAGGTTCAGACAATTTTTGTTAAACAATCTTTAACGATTTAAAATATTCATTAACAAAGTCTCTCTTAAAACCCTTAACCATGCAGGATGAAGATACAGCAAAATGCCAATTATCCCAGGATCCAATTATCAGTGAGGTTGGACTACTCGTGTACCTCTGTAGTACATAGGAATTTCATTGTTTTTTAATCCTCTGTGCAAGTGGATTCTAAAAATAACAGAAGTTATTGCTACACATTTTAAATAACACTGCATTACAATTAAACAACATTGAATCATGTTCAGTTTTGTCTTTATATGCTACAACAATGCCTATTTATGTTTTGATATATAAGGACGATTCAATAAATAAGGTAACATGACATCTCATTGCATAGAGATGTCTTTGTTACCTTATTTACTGAATCACCCTCTTAGTTTTTTTCTTTTTTATGTATTAATCCAATAAAACATAATTAGGATTAACCATGTTATTCAATTATTCAGGCTCTAGAATTGCTACAAGATAATTGATGTTTTACTGTATTTTCATTGAAGGATTTGTCAAGGAGGTCAAGCAAGCAAGATGATCAACAAAGGATTTTCACATAGTAGTACAGGCAGGTTCCTGGGTGACCGACGACCAACTTCTGAATGGGCTCCCAAGGCTCCCCATAAGGATAATTTATAATTAAATCAATAATTATTAATAATAATTGATAACTAGTTTCTTCGTGCATGTAAACAAATCAGCATGGTGTAAACACTTCATTGTTGCAGCATCTTTATGCTAGTCTCATTGTTTATATGGTCGCTTGTGCACAGCATCACATTAGTCCTAAATTTTTTTATTCGATTTTTGAGAGTCAGTGTTTATTCTAATTATTACACAATGCAGTATTTGATTGCATTATCACATATGAGCCATTCATAATCTTATTATATGCATATATATTACACTTTATTTTTTCGATTTAAGAATATATTATCATCAACAAATTCCATATTTAAAAATATTTTTATCCAAGAACTAAAGAGATACCTGGATATTAATTCTAAATTAGAAGATTTTTTACAAAATTTAAGTTATTTAATACATGAATTTTTAAATAATAATTTTAAAAGATAAATTATAAATACATATATTTACAATTTCACAAAAAATTTAAATTTCAAATTTATAAAAATACAAAATTAAGTATATTCATAATTTTATTTAATCACTTTAATTCTTCAAAATAGGATGGGTTGATTTAATATCATTTAAGTTATCTCATGACAATTCATGATTAAATCCTTTTTTGGAAGTTATGAGTTTTATTTGATAACTGTCATCTAATTTTAATTTAAAAGTTTAATTTTAATTTTTTTTTTATAATAAAATAAAATATAAAAAAATTATATAATATAAAAAAACTATACAAAAAAAAGACAAAATTGAAAATTATAAAAAAAGAAGTAAAATGTTAAAAGAGTAAATTAAATAGTGATTGCGTTTTTGTGTTATTTTCAAAATTTCTCACCAGATGCCGCTGATGATGCGGTGTTAAATTTTTTATCACCATAGAAACAGTGATCTGATTTTTGATTTTTTGGGCAGTGATTTGTTCTTTGTAATTGGGTTTTCAAATTTCATATCACTGTCCGGCTCTTTTTATAGGTTTAGTAATATAAATTAATTTTTATTCTTATATTCTATACTTTCTGAATTCTAAATTGCAAATGATTGATTGAAATCTTTGCTTTACGAAATTTGAAGAGCATCGGCTTCAAGTTTTGTGTATTGGATTTATTTATTTACACTATATATATATCGGATGGCCAAACTCAAATGATGCAAATTCGAGTTTAGCAATGCAAAGATTTCAATCAATCATTTGCAATTTAGAAATTTAGAACGTAAAGAATATAAGAATAAAATTAACTTATATTACTAAACATATAGCCGGACCGCTATCTGAAATTTAAAATCCCAATACAAATTTCAGAAAACTGTTTCTGTGAATGTGCGGCCAATACCACATTCACTTCATCAGCGGCATCGTATATGTGCTGTTCATTAGGGTTCGGAGTTACATACAATTCCGATACAATTCAAGACATTTTCAGGAACGAATTCTCATTCATAACCTGGGGACAACCTGTAATACCAAAAGTAACCTCTAGTGATACAAGTACTATTTGTATCAGTATGCTCCATCTCATTTCTTTTTGGACCATTGTTAGGTGTTTAACAATGACATTAATTTGTGTTTTCTTTCTGTTAAAAACTGCAACACTGAAGTACTGATAATTAAAATTCATTGTTACTGTGATCTAACAAAGGATTCAAGCATCACTGTCATTGTTCACAACCTAATAATAGTTTAAAGAAATCGGAAGTAAATGACAACATCTATAAACCCTGCTTGGAAACTGTTTGGTATCCATTGGAAGTTATCGTTAAGTAAAGACTTTAATTTGCATTTCAAGAAAAATGACAGATGTTAATTCAGTGATTAACATTTTTCATTTAAATAATAAATTTATGACTTGATATTTTTTTTTATTAATGAATATCCCTCATATAAAATGTGACTACTCAAAATTTAATTGTGCTCCAATCGACTGAGCCGTAAACCCTTCAGAGTGGGTGGAAAAAAAAAAAACCCACCATCCCTGTCCATAAAAACAATTATGAAAATTTTCAAATTAAGGAGATATTTTTTAGTGTCAGGCTCGTGGACTGTTCTTCCCAACTCCAATGTTTTCAGATAATTTCAACCCATTGGGTTCTATCCATTCCCAAGCAGGCTTTACACATTCCACGCTTTGTGGTAAATCATCTTTCCATCTTGTTCTTAATATTATACATTATCAACCATTATTTAAAAATATTTGCCATCATAAATTTAATGCCAAAATAAAATAAAAATAAAAAATTGCTGTCTCCAAGTGTGGGTGAAAATTTGGGAAAAAAAAAACCTAAGAATCTCTAATTAAACTTTCTTAGCTAAATTTTTCTTTAAATAAAATACTTGTTTATTAATTAAAACATTCTGTTTACCTGCCTGATAACATAACTTATTTTCTGATGGTCTACTACAAGGATCACTTGCATTCAATAGTAACATTTCGAGGTTATTCGCCTCATGTACTCTAAGCGTCCCTATAATTAGGAAGAAACATGATGAATTTATTAAATCAGATAACACAAAACAGTTCTGAAATTCTACTTTTTTTTGCAAGACTAAGATTGCAGTAAAACATTTAATTTATCTAAATTATTGTTAGTGGCATTTTTAGTATAGTAATATATATTTAAAAAAAAAAGGCTACTTGAATCTGTGAGTGCAGAAACTACAAAAGTCACAAAAAATTCAAAAATATCTTTTGAGTGCAATGGGCTTGTCTGGAGTAGACCGATATTGGGTGAAGAAATCACATTCTGGGCTTAGTACAACTAATATAGGATCTATATCAAAAAAGCATGTTGGGTGCAGAAACATGAGACCGTGACAGTTTTTTGCTCTCCAGTAAAATTTCATGGAGGTGACCGATGTGGTTTCTGCACTCACCGATTCAATTAAAACACTGAAAAGTTTTTTAAATTTAATACAACTTTACTAACTTAGAAATTATCACTTTCTTCTCCATAGCTGCATGGCCAGTATTTGAAAAGAAGTTATTTTATGCTGAGTAAATTCTAATTGGGTTTTCAATTATAAAACAATCAAAGAACTAAAATATACTTCATGCTGATTAAGAAAATACTTTATTTAGTATCTAAATGTTTGATATATATTTTAGTTAAAATTGAAATTCGTACCATTTTGGAAAGTTCTCAAGTTATTCATTTCTTCAATAGAAGATCCATATAAAACAGAACCATCAATAAATGCTGTGACAAAGTTCAGCTGCTCTCGTGGACCTTGAATAGAAATACATGTACATTTAGACAATCAATAAATTTGATATAAAAAAGCATCAAAACATTTCAACATTTTTTGTGCAAGTTGATAACACTTTTGCAATTTGACAGTTGTGCCATTGCCATATTTTGGGTTACCAAAATGTTAATTTGAGGTCCCAAAATAAACTGTTTTGTATCACCACAATTTTTTCACTGTTGTTCCAGCATAGTATCTAGATGCCATAAATAGTGCTACCAAGACAGGAAATGGCTCAGAAAATACTAAATTAATTATTTGAAATTTGGTCGGGTGATAGGCATTTGACAGGCACATTGCGGATATTACCAGTATTTGACATACACATAAACTTTAAGCAACTCGTGAATAAATAAAAAATGAACAAATATCTAATAATTGTAATTAGTTGTATGGCATTGATCAGATTCTACTACAAGGAGCAAAATTTTCATGTCAAAATTTTGAAAACAACCGGCAATTCAAGTCAAGCGGCCATCTTGGTTCGGACGTTACAAGCATTTGACACATGGTTTTCATCAAAAAACATGTTTCACAAATATAGTTAAAAAGGTGCTTTCTACAGCAAAACCTTCTTTAGAGCTTAAACATCTTAATAAATATTAAAAACGAATTTAAATTTGGATTAGTGATTGTTTTACAGAAGCCAATCTCTGAATGTCGGACGTTACAGATTTTGACAAAAAAGAAATTTCCCCTTTCAACATAGGCTTAAATTAAGAATTATAGCACCCTCTGAAGCTACGAAATTTGCATAACTAAATAAAACAATAGACAGCCCAATAAGCCTAATTTTGATCATTAAACACTGCAAAAAGTATAGTAAAAGATTGATTGTTTCGGACGTTACATTTTGACATACACAAAACTCAATTCAAATCGGATTTTTGAAAGGAAGATGTGCGTTTTTGCAGTCGGTAAGGTATCTCTCTTTGATGGGAATTGCTGGAACTAACTTCAAATTTGATTTCACAATTTATTCCGTATCAAAAGCGCTAGTAGAAGTAGAGCTATACTAATTCAATGACAGCGTTGTTTGCTCAGTTAACATTGCGGCTGTCAAAATTAAGCACTTTTTGCTAGTTTTATAGTTAAAATTAGTCACATAAACCATTTTTATTATGGTTTTTATTGCTTTTCTTGTTTATTTGAATATTTTAAGACTAGGTAATATACGGTTTTTTTTTGTTTAGGTTGTAATAATGAAACTTGAGACTTTTAAAAAACCCAGTTTCTAAACTCCCCAGAATATGGCAATGGCACAGTTAACAAATTGAGCACATATGTCATTTTGGCATCTCTTCTAGTAAGCAGTTATATTATCCTCGTTTTTACTTCACCAAATATTTTTAACCCTGCGTTGGTCTGGTAAAAAAAAAAAAAAACAAAAAAAAAAAACAAAAACTATACCATTAGTCTGATGTGGTATAACAAGTAAAACTGAACAACAATGAAAACCCCAAATGATTTTTATTGTTGAACAGTGTCATAATTTATATTATCTTAAAACAAAGTTTGCATTCTATTTAAAGTCTATCAATTTGTATACAGAAAAACATGAATCTGATTAACCATGCAAAATATAATTATAAAAGACTATTTTTTTGTTAAGCCATATTAAAAATTGTCTAATATGCTCTCCTCTGCCTCCATCTACAAAATAATGTACAAGTTGGCCAATTTAGCTGTTATACAATAACTCAATTATCAAAAACTTGTAACACAAAACTACAATGAAGCAGTATATCCTGACATGTTGAGTTACATAAAGACAATTTAAGTAAGTACTTTTCAAGAATTACTTCAGCCGTGAATACCAGTGGCCACAACTAACAATTTGATCAACACTTCTACTCTAAGATCTTTACACCACAGTTATGAAGCAACAGAAACAACTTAGTTAAAGAACGTATCTAAAAGTCAAAGAAGTAAAATTGCCCATTAAAACAAAGGAAACAAATAGATGTTTTCATATATAAAATTCATTATTTTATGAAGTATGAATTATACCAAGACTATTAGTAGATCGAGGTCCAGGATCTGATCTCACATATTCCATACATATTTGCTTAAAAGGTGAATAAAAGGGGTCTGTGGGTGGGATGTCAATCGGTAAACATTCTGGATGCATCAGGCTTCGATTCTGTCTTACAACTTCATCACAGCAAGTAATAGCTTTATCTTCAGCAGCTAGATTTCAAGGAAAAAGATGGAAGCTACTAAGTTTTTATTCATTTTAATATAGTTTAAAATAATTATCAGCTTAAAACAAAAATAATAAAATTATAAAATTCAGCTTTAAAAACATAACCTGTATGTAAATTTCTTTTTAATGGATTTAATTCATAATACATTATAAAGATAAATCAAACCTTTGGCTACAGCAGATTTAGTAATATCATGAGCTAATAGTTGGCCCCAAGCCATCATCAGATGAGAAGCCGAGGGATCAGGATCTACAGTGTATGTGTGAATATTTGTGCTTACTAATCTAGCACTTGGAAGAGGTGATCCTCCACTGGAAGCTCTTGGTGCAGAGAGTCCTAAGGATAAAGAAATGAAAAGAAAATTAGGATGATAATCTTTGTTCTTTTTTGTTTATTAATGTATTTGTTTGTAGATTGTTATTTAAAGAAAATATGAACTAATTGGCTAATTTAAAAATAAAATTATTATCTTCCTTAATTTATAAAGTCACTAGATGTACCCGGCATGCGTTGCAATGCCACTCAAAGAAAGAAAGGGCTCTGTGAGAAGGGGCCATAAATATAAGGTCCCGGTGTCGGTCGGGTGTGAGACACTTACGCCCTTGTGTTGCTTTCCCCCCACCCAAGTGTGGCGTCCCTGCCCCCCATAGGAGAGCGAATTTTTCCTTATTTGCAATTGACTTGGGGGGCCCGAGAAGGGGCCCTAAATATAAAGTCCCGGTGTCGGTCGGAAATGGGACACTTCAGCCTTTATGTTGCCTTCCTCCCACCCAAGTGTGGTGTCCCTGCCACCCCCCCCCCCATAGGAGAACAGATTTTTCCCTTTTTTGCAATTGACTTGGGGGCCCGAGAAGGGGCCCTAAATATAAGGTTCTGGTGTCGATCGGGAGTGGGACACTTAGGCCCTTGTGTCGCCATCCCCCCACCTTAGTGTGGTGCCCATAGGAGAGTGAATTTTTCCCTTTACACAATATTTGTGTAGTTATCATTTTTACCACCAGGTGGATATTTGGTATTTCAGAGATTTTACCCCTTTTCAAACCCTTGGGGGGGGGGGGGGCCGGGTTCTAAGGTAGCCTATCTTTTCCGCAGGGTCCTAAAAAGTAATAAGGTCCTAGGCAAAGTTTGGTCCAGATAGGTCAAAGGGCCTAGGAGTGTATAAAGGACAAAAAAAGAAAGAAAGAAAAGATACATTCATTTTTATATATATAGATTATATATATATAGATTATCAAGAATCAACCCTATTGAGAAAGAAAACAAAACTGTCCTTTTAATAATCTTAGAAAGTAAGGCAATTTCAATAAATAAAATTCCAGTATTAGGAATTAACACTAAAATTAATTAATGATTATGTGTAATTCAAACTAACAGACGCAGACGCTGCCAACTAAGCTGCACAAGTAGATGGGAGGACAGGCCCAAGCTATGACAAAAACAGTAACCCAAACGGGTCATCGATCTCAGCTACACTCTATACTTCCAAATTTCAAGGCAGAATCTGCAGGAACCATTTGCCTCCCATCCACCACTCCCATATATGCCAGCCTTTCAGTTATGGTACTGATAAAAAGCAATTTGGCAATTGTTTTATTAGAGCTGCACAAAAGTCAGTAATCTGAATAAATAATCACTACTTTCTTGAAAACAGATAATGTTAATCACATTTTCAGAAGTAAACTGATGTGATCCAATTAGTATTAAAGAAAACAGGTAATTTATATACATTTTTTTTCCTCCAAACGATAAGGATAAATTCTAAAATAACGCACAAATGATTATTTCCCTTTTAAAATCAAAAACTTCTTACTGGATTTCTCCTTTTATATAACTACATGTAACCACAAGCATTCTTTAGGTCTCTTATGAAATGTTATTAAAAAAAAAATTGTCTATTATTTACTTATTTAATTTACTTAATACTATTTACTTAATTAATAATTTTTAAAGTTTTATTTATAACAGTAACAATATTATTTTATTTTTTTTTACTAAATTTCAACTGACAAATATTAATTAACTAATATTATATTCATAATTAGCCTACTCTTGCAGTAAAAATGTTTATGTGACTTGTTTATACAATTAAATATTTTCTTTATTGAGTAATACAAATTATTTTCCATTTCCTACAAGCTTCCATTTATTTTGACATTCATAACTTTGTAAAGAATAATGCATTAATTTAATACATTCTTTTTGAATGAAATTCTAATGTACAGAACATATATTTATTTCAGGTAATTCCACTAACTGAAGTTTCAGTGAACTCCAGTTCCATTAAAGGTAGAAAAACCACCAATCTAGGTCCTGCAAAGCTGCCTGGAAATCACCCATAATTTAAAGAGAAGTTTTCATCAAATGTTATATAGAACTCTTTTAAAAGGTGTTTTCTATGCATCTACAGACTTCAGTGCCAAACTTAAAAAGAAAGAAGGAAACCACAGAATAAATTAGTATTAGTTAAAACTATCATTTCATATATTCCTAAAAAATTAAAAAAAAAAATAAAGAATAATTACCATCAGCATAATTTGATGGCAAAAGACGAGTGAAGACAGCATTTGCTCTTCCCCAGGATGGATTCTTCATGTTATTACAGGAACCATCCATGGATCGATACAAATCTACTGAATTACATTCTTGTACAGGCATTTTAATCTTGTGCTTTCCTATATCAAGATGTGGCAACTCTACAGCTATCTGAACTGGATCCAAGAGAAATCTGTATAATATAATCATACAGGTTTTTATAAATTTTCATTATAAATATGTAAATTTGTTTGAATTTGTTAATGTGGCAATGTTTAAAATTGAAATAAAATGTTAGTAAAAAGCTTCAGCTTTATTTTTATTTTATATTTATTCTGTAACTTGCACACTTTTCAGAAAAAAAATTCCTCAAAACTTACATAAATACATCGGAATCAATGTGAAACCATATTAGCATGAAACAGCTGTACTGGGATGTCATTTAGTATACAATTTGGTCTCGCCCTATATTTTAACTTACATAAATACTTTAATTGATTTCCAAATGTGAATATTCTTAATAGGTGTCAAAAAATTGACAAGTTACATTGGTATTACTGAAGTCCTGTAAGTCTTTTTCATTACTAATTGGTTCTATATTTTTTCCACTATTACTCAGTCTACATTTTTTACAATCCCTAACTCTTATTCTTTATAAGAGAATTTATATTCCTTATAAGCAAGCACAGAATTGATTTTGTAGCAGTTTGATAAAACACAAAAAAGGTGCTTCAAACTGCAAGAATTTTAATTTTTAGAAAACAAAATAGAAACAGATGACATAGCATTTAAAAGTTAATTGTTTTAGTTTTCTTGGATTAATATTATTTACACAGATATCAGTTAACTGAAACATCCATATAATTAAAGTTTCATTTCACGAAAGATATATATCTCTTTTGTAAAATGAAACTTTAATTTATTGCTTTTGAGTAACACAGAAAAACATTTATTTGAACACAAATGGATAAGAAATTTCATATTTAAACAAACAGAATTTTAGTCTTCATTGTAGCTATCATTATCTTCTTTGTTACAATATTTCATTTCTTTATTTAAATCTGAATCATTGTGTTAATCAATTTATTCTAGAAGGAAGATTCTTAAAAGTAAGTAATGTACCTTCAGGATGCATTAAATAGTTTATGAGAAAAAGAGAAATATTTATAATTTAAGAAGTCTGATTGTCATCCAATAATATTAGTTTCTTTATGATTTAATTGTTAATCAAGTTTTTGTGAAAATAATTCATGTTAGTATAATAAATTGTTATTTAGTTAGATTAAAAGTATTGTTAAACATATTAGACTAATGGATTGTTGCTAAAAGAAATGTAATGAATTACGCATTCATTAAGATCGATGGAATTATTGAGAAGAAGAAATCAGTTTTCTTTCCTCAAATACTGTCGCCCGAGGAAGTTTCTTGCTAAGAGAAATGAAATATTGTGAAGAATAAAGTAGATGTTTTGTATTAAAGGAAGTTGTTTTATATATTACAACTATACTATCGAAGTTATGAAGAATTTATTCTATTTTTAATTTTTGTGGTTATTTCAGAGGCAGTAATACAAGTAACAATGAAAGTTTTTCCATTCCAAATTAAATAGTATCTAGTATCTTAATAGTCCAAAATTCAAATCAATAGGATGCTCAAAGCTAATTTAGATGGAAACTTTGTAGGTATAAGCAGCAAGAAGAATGTTCATTTGATAATATCTGTTAATTTCTATATCTACACATCAATGGCCCTG
>JAFIDM010000005.1:11112263-11126006 GCA_023159025.1 Thereuonema tuberculata | reverse complement strand
CTCTTTAAACCAAACATGATGAAAATGTTGGTGTTACTGTTAATAGGCGATACACAATCTGATCAATAACGTTGAAGTTCTATATATTACTTAGAATGTTTTAAGAGTTCATTGTTTTGAGTGCAGTTATGAAAAGATCTGTTTATTTTCAATGAAAGTTATAATATTTAAGATACGTCTTGATTTTTTTAAATATTGTAACCAGCTCTATTAGGGGTTGAAAGGGTTCTTGCAAATGCTAGGGTTGGCTGTTCAAGTAGACAGATCTCTAGAGTTTGGAAATTACAAGTCTAAATTACAGAAACTTACCTAATGTAACAAATTTCAGAGGAACACGATTTTTCAGTGGTAAAGAAGAACTGACATCCTTTTCTAAAGGAACAGATGATGTGACAACATCCGACGTCTCTTCATGGTCATCTAAAATTACTGGTACCAGCAGAGCTATTAAGGCTATGATGCTTAAACAACTGAAAGGCAATCAATTACTAAATTAATCATTGAACTTAAGTGCATCAAAGATTTATTTTTTTTAAAACAAAAATTCAGCAGTAAGTGTTTTAAGAAATTGCTAGTCTGAAGTCAGTATTACAAAATTTAAAAATAAAGAAAATAAAAAGGCAAGTGAAAATTTAACAAACAAAATCACATTAAAAGGTTGGGAAATAAAAATTATCATCATCAATGTCGAGGATTGATACTTTAGAGGATCTTTTCCAACTCCAATTATTAAACCTGCTCATTGTTTCATCAGTTGGCCTGCATTTCTGTCGTGTAATTTAAGGCCAACAGCAATAACCCGGTTTCTCCATTCTAAATACATGATCTTTCCATTGCAGAAATAAGAATTAAGACCATCAAATCAGGGAAACATTCATGAAACATGATCAATTATTTTTTTAAAATTAAATTGGTTAATAAGTAAGATTAAACCAAATCTACAAGAATTTCCCAATAAACTTCATTAAGCACGAGAGCCTTGTTTGTTTGTTTGTTCTTTGTTTATTGTGAAGAGTTTCTACATCATTCATCAAAGCAAATGGAATTAGAATAGTTATATAAGAAAGCTAGCTAACTTACACCAGTGAGACATTCGATCACTTAGATAACATAACAGTTTGTTAGCCATTTTATATTTTGCAACATATTTAACTTTTTCTTTTTTATTCTAGATTGTATAAAATCACTGATGATCATCACTATCATTAAGCGATTCTGAATTGTGGGAATTTACACAAGCCAAATAATTAGAGTTAATCAAATAATGAATAAATGAGGTTCTACTGTAGTTACAACTTAGTTATTTTAGTTGTAATAAAAACATTTGCTTTGTTATTGTGGTTGAGTGTGGAAAACTCCACATCTTTTACAATTAAAACCATAGCCCTATTCTAATTCTTAATGACTTAAATGAAGTTAGAATTACATATTGTAATTTCAAATTTACTTAATAGAATTCAATGGTTTGTTTAAAGATTGAGTTGGAACAACAGGTTTAGATAGTTCACATTCTTTAGCTTGTTATCACTAAAAGCTTATTAATCTGAACTCTTTTATAAACAATATAAATTCAAAACTCCAATATAGATTAGGATTTTTAAGTATCTTTTTGTAAATCTATTTACTTTATAAATTTTCCAATGATATTGTTAATTATTTAAGTAGGAATAATTAACAATGACATGCACTTAAAAACATTTTCTTGTTTTCTTTGTAATTTGATGAACTCTTCCCTGCTACCCATTAAATGAACAATAAGAGAAACTTGCTTAATTTACTCACTGATATTTAATAATTATAGATAAATAATTATAGATAAAAACTAATGCATTCAATTCATTTTTAAAGTTTTTATCCCTTCATATCCTATAAAAGCCTTTACTTTTTTATTACTTTGTTTTTTATATAGGGAATAATTTTGTGAAAAAACATTATTCCCAATTGAAAGTTCAAACAATTTCGCAACCCTACAGCTTATATCCTTATGAGTTAAGCAAAATACTTACGTTATAACTAATACTAAAATTTTTCTCCTGTTTAAAGTAGGGGAATGAACAGTAGATGAAAAGTCCGCAGAGTCGATGTGAGTATAATTGCTTCGTCGCTGAGCAGCAAGAAGAGACATTGTTAACCTGCAAATAATAGTCAAATATTCAATCAAATCAAATAAAACAAATGTTTAAAGCAAATCACATCTTTTACCAATTAACTGGAGAAATCTTTGTAATCGTTCTCTGGAGAAACTTACTGAAGCTTTCCAAAAGTCTTTCAGAAGCATCCAGTTGCTGATTGCCCAGGATGTCAGAGAGAGAAGGTGAAAAAAAACACTGCTAGAGATTCACATTATATTTTTTTGTGTCTTTTGTAACATTCTACTGACATGCAGGGATCCATGCTTTATGCCTTTGCTTCCAAATTTTTTATTTTAGTGTATAAAAATTATTGTTTGCTTAACCTGCCTGAATGTTGTCATTACTGTTAAAAGAACATAAATATACATAATCACTAGATCTTGCTTTATCTAACTAATACTCCCCTAATGCTGCCAAACTTCACTTAGGAAAACTCGACAAACTTTGCTATATTTATTTTTTTTTTAATTTTAAATTCTATCCATACCAATGCAGGCCTAAGGAAAATTATTGAAAAACTACCTTATAAGCCCTGTCATCAATGACGGGAGAACAATGTGACAGCTTTTAGTTGAGGTAGAGTATTTTAAGCAGAACTTTTTTCTGTCTTTAAATATTATTTTTAATTTCTTCATTCATGTCGAGAAATGTCTAACGATTCTTCAGTTGAGGGCAAGCTTCTGCATCTAATGCTCGTCTGACCTGTGCTCGTCATAGGCTAAATAAATGAATATTTAAATTTTAATCTAGTAAGCTAAAATAACGATTTTTTTTTTTCAGGCTCTTCTCATTACATTACACACACACATACACACAAAGGGAGTGATAAGAAATAATTAACAATAATTTGAATGTAGTCCTAATGGATAAGACGTCTGACTTTGGATCAGAAGGTTGCAAGCTCAATTCCTGTCATGGAGGTTTCATTGTAAGAATTATTTCTATTTTCACATGAAATTAAAATTATTTTCCAAACACAAGAGAAAGTGCGTTAGATACAGAAAGATCTGGAAAACTGTATAAGATACCAGTGCTGGATCTAGAAAATTTATTGAGGGGGGGGGGGGATCAAGTCAGCCCCATGCTGCCCCTGTAGCTGTTTTTCACAATTTAACGCAATAATAACTGTTTCAATCCCATTTTGCTGCCCTGGGTAGTTGTCCCTTTTGCCCCCCCCCCCCCAATCCTGTTCTGTAAGAAACACCAGCCCTCAGATGTAAGAATTTGAGAAACACAGGTTTAAAAACACAGTTTTATATCTTGTATACTATTTAGGAGGAAAAATATTACATAGCAATTTCTCTAACTAACTTACCACAAAGATTCCATTAGCAGTATGCCTTCCATAATGTCTAATACTAAAACTACAGGAATTGGATAATAGAATATATTTATTTACAGTGTGTTCCTGAAATGGTTGGCCAAACTTGAAAGGCCAGCTGCAACTATAAGAAAATAATGAAAAAATCCATATGAACATGGGTATGGGAATGTTTAGCACATGCATAGGCTGTGGTGTAGCCACTATTAGATGAGGTTTTCCCTGGCCATTGGATTTGCAGAGGACGACCTAAAGCTTGGCCTGCATGCTCCCTGACACTCCTCCGGAGCTATGTGAAAACACTAGTGTACACTACATCAGCTCCCAATGTACAAAGATTGTGTGACCACATTGTAGATGGGTGTACAACGATTCTGGATACCCCTGGCAATCCTCACAACAACAGTAAAAGATGTGTTGCTGCTGGTAGAGGTCATTTCAAACACCTCATCTTGTGGAATTTGTATGTATTTATATATTTTTTGTTGGAATAATAAATATTTAGATTGAAATGTAAATCGTACACTTTGTTTACAATGATTTTTTTTTTGGAAAAGAATCATAAATAATTTTGGTGTAACTATAGATTAAATCTAATATTTTAATATTTTTTTGAGGGGGGGGGGTTGTATTAAAAACAATTATATTTGGAGAAAGTAATACCAAAGTATGTAAATCTCAGTCAGTATTGTCTGGCGAACGATAAGAGGATTAACACTTCCATTGGTATTACGCATTTCCTTATAAGGTAAAATGGTGCTCTAATACGGGAAAAAGGGAGAGTTTAATTTTGTGACGTATTGGAAAATTTTGGGGTTTTTTACGAGTATTTAAACTCGGAAAAAAAATCAGTTTGTCAGCTCTCTTGGTTCCGTCCCGCCGGAAGAAATATCTACTATCATCATCATGATTGAAGACTATTCCGACGTTCCTTCCCCAAGTAAAGACAAAGGACTGCTATTGATTTAAAGATTGTAAATTAGAAAGAATCACAGGTAAAATATGCTATAGAGTGTGTACGAACTAACTGCATCTGATTCTGGTGAATTTCTATTGTGGATAAGTTTTGGCAACTCAAGTCTCAAAATATTTGAGCATTGTGGGTTTTTTTTTTTTTCCCCCTTGCCTTTAATTCACAGGATAGATGTATATTGACGTCTTTCACCAAGTGACAACTTTGAAATCTTGAAAAAGCAGTATTTGTAAGTATAAGAGTAATTGAATCAGAGCTAAGTTTTTTTATTTCTCTAGAGAGGAAAGAGAGCAAAATCACTCATTTTTAGGGTAATTAAAGTAATCTAAATTTTATTTATAAGTTTGTTATTATTATTGATTAGGATACCATGCCTTAATATTTTTTTTTGATGATAATTAAAGAAAGAAATTTTTTTTTAATTGAAAATATTTTTTTTTATTTAATTTCAAAAGTATATTTTTAACTTTTGTAAATATTCTTTAGGCCAGTAAATATTGACACACAAAAAAGCAAACATCGCAAATGCGCATGTATCTACAATTTTTTTTTATATGTTGTTAGTACCCCTGAGAGCAGTTGATACCCAAGTTTGCAACCCTGAAAACCCTGTGCTACTCAAGTGAGGCTCGAAAAATAGTGGTCAATGGTGGTTGCCTCCTGCACGAGGTCATCTGGCATCGAAATGATTCAGTCAGAGCCATTGTGTGGTGAGATACGTCAGCTACGTTTTCAAACACTTTGGTAAACAGGTAGCTGTGGTGTTTGATGGATACCCACAAGATGCAGCTCTGAGGAGCACTAAATCAGCTGAACGCCTTCGACGCTCTGCTTCTCTCTCCTGCAGTGACATTTTGTTTGATGAATCAACACCCAACAAAGTGCCCCAAACAAAATTGCTCTCAAATGAATCTAACAAATGTCGATTGATTACCATGATGCATACTGAATTTGAAAGACAGGATATCGAGGTATATCAATCTCAAGAAGACACCAATGCTGATACAGTGAGGACTGCCCTCTCCAAGAGCTCATTGTTCGACCAAGTTTTCATCAGTGAGGAGGACGTCGACCTACTGATCTTTCTCAGCTTTAGCTTTAGCTTTGGACAGACGAAAGTGTATTTCCAGAAAGGCGGCAGAGGTGAGTCAGTGCACACAATATCCAGCAAATTCCTTCGCATGTGGCGAAATGCAGGGTACACAAAGGATGGTTTTGCCATCTGTGCTTTACCTGCATGCCATCAGTGGATGTGACACCACCTCTGCCCTTTTCGTTGGGTGTTGACTGGGGATGGGCCACCAGTGAACAAGGTCTCATGCTCGTCAGAATGTGCACAGAGCCCGCTCCTCAGACCCTGCTGAGAATGGCGACTTGCAAATGCAAGAAAGGTTGCTTAGGGGCATGCACTTGCAGAAGGGCAGGGCTCACCTGCTCTATCCTATGCTCCTTTTGGCATGGGCGAAGTTGTACAAACGTCACCCCTATCGTCCTGGAAGAGGACGAGAATGTGAATGACAACACCATATGACGACCCGTCTCCACCTACAGCAAAAGTCGTCCTTCCCCCTCCCTCCCAACTGATCCAGACTGGATGAGACCCGGCCCTTCTAAAGGGGCGAAGTTCTAAACTCTTGCGGTGTTTATGCTTGCCTGTGTACATAGTATTTTCTTGTTTACATTTATGTTTAAGTTGTTTATTTTCTGTTTACGTTTATTTGTTTAGTGTATGTTTATTTGAAGCCATATGTTACATCTAAATTGTTAAATTCATATTTTTGCACGTTTTTTTCAATACATACATACCAACATTATTCAGTACAATGTTTTCATCATTTTCCCAAAATCTGGTGCTTTACTATGTTTTCGTTTTTGACGAAACTATGCGGTCTACAAGCACCAATTTGGAATCAAATTGCAGCTAATTCAATTCTCTACAACTTCCTCTCTCATAACTTTTCTCTAGGACCATTCATTTAGCCAGTACGTGTCTTGGAAAATGACCCTATCGATAACGTTTTACGTTTTGGAAACAATTGCCAATCTTTGCTTGGCTTATCTCGGCAACCAATGGATCTCGAGGGCTCGGATTGGGCTCACATTGTAGCAAATTTAGTGTGCTTTACAAACGTATAGAGTGAAGATAACCGACAAACGCTTCCTTATGGCAGTTTTTTTCGAAAAACCTGAAACATGCCAGGATTTCGCAGTTTTTCGAGCACCACAAGAGTAGTACAGGATTTTCAGGGTTGGAAACTTGGATATAAACTACTCTCAGGGGTCCTAACAACATACATAAAAATCTTAGATACATGCGCGCTTGCGATGTTTGATGGTTTTATCGACTGGCCTGCTTCATTTAACCCTTATCTGTAGTCCTGAAAATTACTAACGCTTCTATAGTCGTGGGTCCATTGGACCCGTTGATTTTTAAATTAGTAATAAAAACGAAAGTATGGTATATTTTAAAACTATTTTTTTTTTAAATTACTATGTATACATTAATAAACGTAATAATTAACTTAATCATCTACAGAAAATAGCTTTTCATCTTTAATTTGCTCTTACATATATATCAGTCGCAATTCAATAAATCTGAAAACATGTGAACAAAAACAAAATGAAAAAAATATTAAATCAGTCTAAAAAAAATAAAGTTTTGTTTCTTCTTCAGCTTAAAAGTACGTTATTTAACAGCATAAAATAAAAAAAATACATATTTATTTATAAAAAAAAACTGACACTGGTCCAAACGAGCGAAATTACACATAAGAATTGTATACTTATGCAACAATACTTTTGAACAATATGTAGCTTATGGGTAGCTTACACTTAGCACACAAATGTAAGTCTTTGCTGTTTTGCCGGGTGGACATAATGAGCATCTCTTTCATTTATTTATTTCTAATTTTAGGTTATTTTCATTTTCTGGATCTTAAATAAAATTATGTATCTATAGTTGTGGGTCCATAGGACCCACGCATATACCGTTATTAACCTTTGGAACAGCGAACGAAACATGTCCTTCCCACTACATGAGCTTAGGACAACTGTCGAAAGGTACCTAGGAGCGGAAGGAGCTACGGCGCCCGCGGAGACTACTATACGTGTTTGAAAATTGAATGTGGGTCCACTGGACCCACGACTACAGTTAAGGGTCATTTAAGCTAGTTTGTAAATATTTCTTATAAAACACTTTAATAAATTTAAATATTATGTTTAAATAGATTTCTTCGTCTTATTTTCATACTCCAATTAAAGAGCCCATGAGTGCTCTCGAGTTAAGTCACTGTCTCTTAGCTTATACAGTAAACTCCCGATTATGTGCGGGCGGATTATCGGCGGACCTCTCCTGTTTCCATTTTTTTTTTTTACTACTGGTATACAATAAATTATGGAATTAAAAAAAAATTAAATCTAGAATAAGGTAAACAACAAAAGAGGCTAACAAAGTAAGTTAAGACAATTAGAGACAAACAATTTAAAGAACAACCTTGTGGGCAGAGCTTAGGCCGGCAGGTTACACTGAATTATGGGAGAGCCTTCCCGTAATAATAAAATTTAAAAATAAATAAATATTTATATAAAATAATTGTTTATAATGTATTGACATTTTAATGTAAATGAAACATGTTAAAAGCATTTTTGTGTTGATTTACGTTCTTTTTCGTCCTATTTCGCATTACCCGTGGAATTCGCTTATCCGCGATTACTGCGCCACCCAATTCCGCGGATAATCGAGAGTTTACTGTATTTTTTACTACTTTTTCTTCTTTAAAATGTTTGAACCAAATAGCATTGCTAGGTGGATTTCACCTTCCATTGGTTTGTTTAATTTTAACTAAATTAAGATTTAAAAATAACGATCAAAATTTGTTAGGCGAAATTGCAGTTCACAATCTAACAGTGGCTACACCATAGCCTATGTACGTGTTAATCTTTCTAACATCTACATAAAGCATTTCCGCACCCATGTTCTTATGGACTTTTGTCATTGCTTTGTTGTATCGGGTCTTCAAGTTTGCCAAACATTTCAGGACCACCCTGTATATATAAAAATTAAAATTATTTTTTCCCCTCTTTCTCTTTAATATAAATAAGCAACTTTATCAAATATATTTATCAAATATATATTGATAAATGTTTATGCCCTTTTGTACGTTCAAATTCTAACCCAGATACTGTGTTCTTTATTTTTCAGAATATTGTCTAATTAAATTCAATTAAATCTTTCCTAAAATAATTTATTGTACAAGCTAGCTAACAATGGTTTAATAAACAATTAGACCACTGTTGCACAAAACAAAATTATTAAAAAATTAATATCGTTACATGTTTAGAGGATCAAATAGACCTCTTTCTGAAATGAGTAACATAGGGGCGATTTGATGCTCTAAACAAGTAAGGACGTTAATTTGTTAACAGTTTTTTTGTTTTGTGCGATCTTGGCCTGATTGTTTATTATATATATTACGCACGTTAAATGGTTTATCTAAAATAAAAAAAAAAAATTGTTTAACTAATATTATATAATGGTTATATCTAATTCAAAATGTAAATTATTATTATTATTTATATTATTTATATTATTGTTGGTCATTTAGCAAATTAATATGGAGATCGGAGAATACACGACTTCCCAGCTCGTTGTGGGCTTCTCCGCTTAACTCAGTTGTATTGCGCGTTGGCACTCAAAAGGGGGGGGGGTTTGCCGCAAAAACACTTCATTTTTGCATGTATCTTCCAAACACAGAAACGTTTGTTAATGACTGATATACCGTTCGATAGAACTTTCAAATACCAACATTTTATCAATATAAAGTTCTCTTCCAACTTTTATACTTTTCGTTTAAATTGAGAAAAAGTCAAAATTTGACTTTAAAAGGCGCCATCTTGGAAATCAAAAACTTTTTTCGAAAAATTTTTGTAGCATTTTGTTTGTCTTAAAAAGCTCTATATTTTATCCATTTACATGACCAATCTATCTCTTATAGTTTGGTCACAAAATTGGAAAAACGTAAAGTCTCATGACAATGACAGACAGAATAACGCTTTTATATAATATAATAATAATAATAATGTGCTACAGTAAACCAAAATACTTAATGTACTCTTTCAAAATTACAGTATAATGAGAAACTGATGCAAAATGTAGTAAAGTGATCAATAACAATAATCGAAATCTGTTCAAGTATAGATTTGCATTTATATGCATCATTTTAATCAGAAACATGATTTAGTTAATCAACTAAATGGAGTTAAAGATTAGGGTTAAAAAAAAAAAAATTAAGCACTTTTGAGCTTGTTAAAAACAAGCAAATAGCTAACCACAATCTTTGTGTTATGCATTTTATTCGAAAGAAACAAGGAAAATAATTTAATCGCATTTCGTTACTTTCATTGACTTTTAAAATCCCTCCCCCCAAAAAAATAAAAAAATAAATAAAAATAAAGTAATGGTATATGTAGGCCACGCGGTTGGCGTTGTCGCTTTGACATCGGCCTCTCACCTCTGAGTACCGGAGTTCGGTTCTCATGTGGGTTTCGTGATGGTGGACGATCCGCGCTATGGATTTTCTCGGGGTTCTCCCGTTTCCCTGCACTTCTCCCACCATACTTTCTTAGTCTTTTTCTCCATCTGTCCTTATTTCCATGTGATAGTATAATCGACCTCCGGCCGCAGTGCTTGGCTTCTCTGCCACCCACATTCACTACATAACATAACAATGGTATATTTATATCAATAATGATATATTTATATCATTATTATTATTTGTACGATAAATCATGTTTTAAATCTATTTTTATCTCATTACGTTTGGATAGTTGCTGTAAATATCCACTAAAAATTGTAAAACTACAAATATCATTTTTTTTTTTTTAAGAACGCTAAAGAGCGTGAAATAGCCATCCTGAGATGTCTCCTAGTAAAATACTGGGTCTCAACCTTTTAATGTTTATATTAAACATAAAAAGTCAAAGAAAACAACTTTGGTATTTGATCTACATAGTGGCTTGGCATGGAATTGTAACAGTGCCGAGTATCGGAACATTAATGTCCAAAATTAATATCTCTTATCCAAATTAATATATTTAATATGTTCCTAGTGATTTCCTCTATTTTCCCAAAATCAATATTAATCAACCACTGGCGTAACAAAGGGGGGGGGGGGGTTGACCGACTGAGACTACCATATTTTCCAAAATCCAGGGTATGCCTACGTCCACAACTATAGGTGCGGACTCCAGGGTCCAAGTGTTCTGGGTCTTCAGTTTTCATTGTGTTTCAATATAAACTTCTTATATTGAACATTTTTTACTTTTTACTGTGACAATTATGTGCAAATCATATTTTTAAACCTGCTCTTCTTCTAACTTCATAATTTGGAGAATAAAATTAAATTAAAAGATAGAGCGCACCCCCCTCCTTCCAATATTAACTATATAGTTAGGCCACGCAGTTGGCGTTGTCGCTATGACATCGGCCTCTCACCTCTGAGTACCGGGTTCGGTTCTGATGTGGGTTCCGTGGATGGTGGACGAACCGCGCTGGGCAGGTTTTCTCGGAGTTCTCCCGTTTCCCCTGCACTTCTCCCACCATACTTTCTCAGTCTCTCTCTCCATCTGACCTTATTTCCGCGGTATAGTACAATAGACCTCCGGTCGCAGTGCTTGGCTTCTCTGCCACCCACATTTATTATATAATTATACAGTTAATAAAAGTCGGCGCCTTTGTCCATAACTAAATATCTTTTAACTATAAATAATTTCTTCGGACATCAGACTTTACATACCACGCAGTAAATATGCATCTATTTTTTTTTTTTTTTAACTTTCCAATATTCGTTTGGCGCCTCTATATCATTCACACTTTGATATTTTGTAGTCCCTACATATCTTTCCCCAAACGCAGTCCTTAACTAAAGGTACAGGCAATGCAGGAACAAAATGTAAATAATCATCTCAATGTCTGTTTTTGGATCACAACGTATTTAAAATTTGTAAATGAAATTAACAATTCAAAGTCAGGCAAATGATTTATTCACAGAATGAGTTTTAAAAAAAGTTTCGTAATATGACATCAACTCCAGGCAAATAATCCACTTAAACTCCATTCAAAGTCTATGGGAAGAAATTGTATTGTTCCACGATTTATTGAAATAACAGAAAATAAATCAATCACTGGGCTACAACCAATCTTACAAATTATTCAGAAAAAAAAAAAAAAAAAATAGCTGAAAAGCGGCAATTTACTTAATGTAGGATAACTAACAATATGCAAATGGTTTATTATTATTTTTAATTTTTTTTAACAATAAATTTTAATGTAACAAATTTTTAAACGACAACATTAAAAACATAATAAATCTCAAAGGCGTTTGTAGGGAGAGGGCTGAGCGGCCTTAATCTCAAAATGTGTATTTTAGGCCCTTTTATTTATTTATTTATTGAGATGATTTAGCTGCTCCCCCCCCCCCCTCTCTGAAATTCTGGGGGTTTTTTTCCTGGCTGTTAAGAGATCGGCTTCTTACCTTGGCCCAATTTGTCTCTTTACCAAATTAAGATGTGTGTATATATTTTTTTTTTTTTTTTTTTTTGCTAACAAAATTTTTTAAATTTTAGCCCCAAAAATTTACTTTTTTTTTTTTTCTTTTGGTTAAAGTCTCCATCCCCAATGGTTCATAAATATTGTAGACTATGACAACCTGGAATATCTCACTGTGTGAACTACTATAACGGATGCGAGGAAGTGTCCTCGCGGTATTTTCCCTTCAGGCCCCGGTCGAAGATCTCGTTCCGCTGAGGAAGTCCATTTGCCGCAAGAGCGAAGGGCAGAGGTTTCGCATGAATAAGCAAAAACATATTGACCTAATTAACTTCCCGTATTAATTAATACTTTCTGAATCAATGGGAAGCTACCAAAAAATTAAAAATGATCGAATATGTTTTTTCAGTGACAAAAAAAGAAATTGAAAGAATAGAAAAGTAATTTATTTAGAGGCTACCGAAATTGACAAAAGTAAAAGGTAAACGTTGTTCAACTGAGGAAAAAAATGTAATACAAAGAAACGAACTTCTAGTCTTTTTCACCTTCCCACTCCCTAAAAGAAGGTGTCCATGTAAAATGATGATAACTATGAATGCTATATTCTTGTTTATTAGTACAAGTAGAATTCAACTTAATAAAGCGAATAACGATAAGATCTCCAAAGGGTTGGCGTGAAAGCGCTGTAACCCCGACAATGGTAATTCGTAATTGATCCCCGATCTTTCTGAGATTAAAACAAGCGAATATAATTTTGTGCTTAAGCGTAAATTTAAGGGCGATCCATAATAATAATAATAAAAAATAATAAAGATAATAATAATAAAAAAAAAGAAAGTAGATTAACGAAAGGAAAAATTAAAAGTAGGATGAAATAAAAAGAAAGTTAGGAAAACAAAAAACAAAACAAAAAAATACACGCGGACATTGAGAAAAATAAAGATTAAGAGAAGAAAAAAAAAAAAAAAAAAAAACCGGTAGATACACGGATTCCAACCGACAACATTAAGCATACGAGTCCGAGAACGTACCGATCACGATGTAGCTGACAACTGAAATGGGCTGGTTGCATTTCTAGCATTTAAACTAATGGCAGAAATCCAATGAAAACAATGCCAAATATATCGAACATGGGAGGGCGTTGGCCCCTAAATATACCCCATAACTACAGTGTTTGGGCCAATGAACATGATGGTGAAGCCGTTTGTCGATCCGACCTTCCGTTTGGGAGTTGTAGGGGTGGACAGACACTGACGGACGGACAGAACAAACGCAATAGCTATCCGTATTTTGTAATGAGTTATAAATCATTTCTATATATATATAAAATCTTTCTTTATTTTTATATTTTTTGTTTTCATTCATGTACATGTAAATATATCGAACTAACATATTTGTAGCACCTGTTGATAGGAGTCTTCAGCTCTTAACGGAACTAATGTAATTCAAATGTAGATTCAAATAATATATTATTAGCACGAAAACAAAATTTTAAACGAAGTATTTGTATTCACTTAGCATGATTTTAATTAATTTGTACTGATAGCATTATTGTAATTTAAAAATGCGTGTATTCGTAACGAATGAAATATAGAGGAAAAAGAAAATTTCTTATCCTCAATTTGAAGAGGTTTCTTATTCTAAAGAAACGAATATTGCGTACAAGGGGACGTCCATTAATTACGTGAGGTGTTTTTTAAAAAATTGGGACCCCCCAAAAACCGGAAATCTTGCTTTAACAACCCAAAAAAAACCGAAATCTTGCTTTAAC
>JAFIDM010000005.1:11046270-11109688 GCA_023159025.1 Thereuonema tuberculata | reverse complement strand
GCAACCCCTCCTTTTATCCTCGAAATCGTGTCACTTACCCGTATATGGAAATTTAATGATGCATTTGTCGACCGCAGCGCCAGAATTTCCCCAATCGGCGTTGTTTGGTACAATTTTTTTTTTTCTTGACAAATCGAAACCGCATACTTTAATGTGTATGGTGGCCAAATTTTGTTCTATTTCGTCCAGTACATAACACGCTACAGGGCTCTGAACACCTCCTGTTATTTCTTGATCACCCGGTATATTTGAGTCACGATGTTTAACGGACGATATCCTTGACATTCTTCAATATCCAATAGCTAGCACATGCCTTGTAGTAGTTGTATACTTGTGAACATACTTAGGAAGTCTTGTTTTATTGACATTTTAAATTATTATTTTTTGGTATATATTTAAACTTATTTTAATTGCTGAAATTGAGTTATAATGTTTATCATTGCGGCTATCGAATTATTTTCATTTAATAAGAACATATATTACTAAATAGTATATATCCAAAGTAGAAATAGTATCCAAAATAAATTAATCAAAAAATAAATCAAATACATCTTTATTAAGCTGTGCTGCTATCATTTGGTTTTGAGGTAATGAATCAACTAATTTTCCTGAGGTCTTCACTGTAATAAATGAAAATAGCTTTTACCACTTTTTCCTGCGAAGTTTCGTTGCTAAATCCCACAGAATAAACAGTGGAAAGACAGATAAAAGTTTTCTTGGATCTGAGCTCAGAAATATAACTGTTACTATAGAGCTTTAAAAGGTTAAGACATATATCGTGAAAAACATCTGACAATACCTTTGAAAGCCCGGATTTAAGACTGACTGAAGAGCTCGTGTTCGTAATAAAACACGCGTCATTAAAGCAGTAGCATGCGTCATCTTCGAGGAAATGTTTCGGCAATTCTTAATTCCATCATCACCTTTACAGCCCAAACTTCAAGTCGGACAGACAAGAAGTCACACCTTCCTTGAATCCTTACGATTTGTAAAGGTGGGAAAAATACGAGTTCCCATCTGTCTTAGAGGAAGTGGTGGCCGAAAAAGAAACATGTTTGGTTTTGTTCCCTTGGTTTAAAATAACTTACAATTTCCAATTACAAATTGATTGTTATTGCTTTATTTTCTTTCAGTATAAATAATCTTTTAGTAAAAACAATTTGCAATATTAAAGGTGGCGCCATCTCGACTGAAGCTTAATTTATAGTTTAAGCTCTTCTGTGAAAATTAATGACATTTCAATTTAAGATAATTTTATTTTCTTTCTCATTGTACTTTATTTTGCTCGGCATTGCAAGGCTGGTTATACGTTAGTATCTTTATATTGCTGTTTCGAAAATGACACCATGTCGAAATTTTAAGATTTATTTCTTGTTTGGGGAAGTCAACTCATAAATTATTTAAAGGATGTATTTCACAGCTCGTCGACATATTGCCCAACAATTTTTTTTTCCTCTCGTTTTTCTTTTTATCAAAATTATTGACATGTCTTACAATTAAGAATGAGAAAATGGCATTCCTAGGAATTTGGAATAGGAGGGGTTATAGGATAGTCGTAATCGTTCAACCAAAAAAAAAAAAAAACAGGAAAACTTCGTGTCCTTTCTCAGTTGGGAATGGTTACAGACAAATTCATGAACTTTCTAACACAAAGGCAGCAGCAAATTAAGAAAGTGGAATCGAATAACTGAAATTCTACTGAACTGGTATAATTTCACTCTGTCATTGTCAAAAAAAAAAAAAATGGATTACCTTTCTAATAAATGTTACACCTTTAATGTAAGTAACTATATTTTGTACTACATAAATATAACTATCAAAAGGTAATATGCCGAAATACAGCTTCCTCTTTGGAAGTGCATAATATTTTTTTCAACTTCTCGATAGAGAAGAAAGCTGAAATGTGGGACAGTGGAAGCTGATGGGTATTTAAGTTACCCCAAAATATTAAAAAAAAAAAAAAAAGGAATTCAATCGAAGACTGCGTTTATTACACCCAAGAGCAGCAAATATCGAGATTAATTCTTTAAAAATAATATTATTTTAATAGTTCAAATTATTTGCAATTAATCTAACGGAATAACAATCATATTATTATACTAACTAGTATTTACAAAAAACAAACACTATCTATAACTTCACTAAAATCTATGTATTCGATATCATTTCAATTACAAAACATCATTTAAAAAAGTGAGTAATTTTCGTTTGTTTGCTTTTTGATAACTTCTGTATCATTTCCCTTTTGAAAGATTCTAATTGCAACAATCTGACACTGTTAATATTTTCTTGTGATTCAGCCTGTTTTATAACAGTTTCCATGGCTGTTATTGCTTCTTTGGTTGTTGGCAAGATATCAGCTATCCCACTGGCACTTTCATCATCATCTGTTTCTTATTGACAATCTTCATCACCGCAAATGGATTCGATAATCATTTCATCAGTCATATTCTGACAACGCCGCAAGGACGTGTATAAAATGCGATACTCACTAACGCCGCACGGACCTGTATAAACTTATCGCGAACATCGCCCGCGATATAACCGAGGGTCCACTGTAATTCGGATTTAAATTAAGAAGAAAGATAATATTGCACTGGCTGTTGCGTATCCTAATAGAAGAAAATTAACTAAATAAATAAAATAGCCAAATGTGAAAAACACTGGCATTGTAGATGATAATTAAAAACTTATCCCAATTCCAGTCATTTTTAAAGCACTTGTTAACAATTTGTTTTAATAGCCCTATTCATTATCAGTCCACAACTTTTACCTATGCAACATTCAAGCTACTGAAGTAGTATTTTTCCCCCCAGAAATTTCTGTGGAAACAATTCTCAAAGAATTTCAATGATATTAACAATGTCCATCGATGTCAAGAAATGGAAATTAGAAGCAACTAACCCAGAAAGTGAACATTTCTTTTGATATTATTTTCGCGAAAGAAATAGTGTTATTGGAATTACAGTATTTCTTTCACAAAAATAACAAGCAACGACTGGACACCTCTTTGTTGTACTTCCTAGTGTGAATATACGAACTTATTCCAAGGAGATTTACTGAGAAACGCTATAATTCTGGTGATATGAAAGAAATTCTACATTTTTTTTGTAATCTTGTTTTATCTGAAGTCAGAATCAATACATGTTTTAGCGCTATTGTTGTAAATTTGGCAAGATACACCGAGGCGGAGGATTTTTTTGGGCCGCTTAGAATCGACTGTACGTGCATCGTGGAAGCAATGAAACCGACTATACAAGCAACAGAACTTTTAAAGTTATTCAGAATTTCAACAAATTACAGTTAATTCGGAAGAAATTCACTCATCAATCATCATCTTTTCGCCTCCAAGAAATGTGAAAGTGTGATTCATCAAACGGAAAATCAACTGTGATAATAGAGATACATTTAATTATAGCAAGAAAATGCCCTAGGACGGTTGTTTCGAGATTAAATTCCTTCTTTATTAAAATATTAAGTTAAATGATCCCATAAACAGGCAACTTTAAGACCCACGGCGCTACTGCTCTAGTTTGGCCAATAGACCGGTTCGACGCTCGCCCTCTTGGATCTCCTTTTCAGAGAGCGTTGGATAAATCTTACAGAAGATTTGGAGCAGATCCCCTATTTCTGCCGGAACTTCAACTCATACAATCCGTCACTCGAGTTACTATCCCATAACGTAATTTATTCAATAACACAAAGTGATGAATTTGCACTGTACTGTTTCACTTCGTAGAACACTACTGATATAAACGGTTCCATCGTTAAAAGCACCGACTAATTGTAGCTGATAAGCGAAATTCATAAACTGCTCGGCTTAGGCCACTTTAATACAGTGCAAGTAAATTATAATTCAATAGTTTTACATTTAAATATCATCAAAATAAAAATGTTCAAAGAAGTTTTATTCCCTTCAGTTCAGCTAGGAATTCTGGTGAAAAAATATGAACATTTTCCCCAATCATATTACGAGTCGGAATCTACGACAATTATTTCGTCCTTATTAGGACTCATCAGGCAGATTTATCAATTTGGCAGCGAAAGTTTCGCACTCGTTCTCGCCCCAGTAAGATTGGCCGATGAGCTCTAATAAGAACGAAACAGCTGTCCCAGATTCCTATTGACGACAATTCAAGATCTGGTTGAGAAATATGCATTCCTTAGCCTCTCCCAAGTTTCACTATTGTAATTAAACTCTTAATGTGATGACTGATATATTTTGGTCGGATAGTAAGGCCCCAACCTTTTCTTTTCCATTAGTTGGTTTCGGATGGAAAATCGATGGCTCCTGGTATTTTGGATTTGGTTGAAATTTCGAAAGACCTGGTAATCGTAGGAAAAAACGTTGCCGAGATTTCATATACTGGAATAAGTCACGAGATACTGCGTTTTTCTTTCGAAATTCAATCATGAATGCCTACGAAATGCCACTGAATTCAAAATTGCGTTTTACTCCCGATTTAAGAAAAAGGAAAAAAAAAAAAAAAAAAAAAAACCTTCGAGTATTTGAATCAACATTAATTGCGATTTTAAAATACAGCTAAATTGTAGAAATACGTAATCAACAATTAAAAATTCAATAAAATAATGTTTAACATGCGTAAATTTTTTTTAACATAATAGAAATTAAGCCCAACGCACAAGACTAAAAATTACAAAATACAAAATAAAAACCCTGACAGCAATAGTTGGACTTCACCGTTATTTAAATATCACCTGGTCTTCGTCTAATTTTTATATAAAGACTGAATTTTTGTAATGTTATTTATCTTGTAATTTCGCCTGAAGAAATCAGCCAAAGTGCTGATGAAATCGATAGCGTGAGCTCTTTATTTTGTATTTTGTAATTTTTAGTCTTGAGCGTTGGGCTTAGTTTCTATTATGTTAATTAAAAATTCACACTGAATAATACTATATCGAACAAGTGAAAACTTTACTTAAAAAGAAAATAATGATAATCTTACATATACAGTATATTTTTTTTTTTCGTCGAAATCTGAAGTCTCATCGAAGTATCCATATCATATTAATTTTTCAAGCTACTTTTTGTAAAACCAGACAAATTGTAAAATTAAAAATCAAAAAAGACAAGCACAAAATTCACTAAAATACGAAGCGATAAGTTTGGCGTAACGGTAAAAGCAGGAAAATATAAATCGATGTCAAGACAATTTCCGCTTTTAAGTTTTGATGAAGTCATTTCGTCTGCTTATCAAACCTTCCAGATAATTACAATGTCGGACACCGAAAGTCTCAAGGGGTTCTTTCAATTCTTCAAGGTCAAAACAATTAATGAGTCGAACAGAGAGTCAGTTATATGGAAGTACTGTGTATTTGAAATATAAAACCAAGGATCACCTTACGTAGCTTTCAACATATATCAAGGTAATAAAGGAATGGTTAAATGTTAATATTACAAACACCATATGAATGAGTGAGTTGAATAAGGTACATATTCCACAAAATTGACAAACTAAACTGAGATATATTTTCATAGTTTTATGCTATAAAAAGTTATATATCTATATATTTACAAAGCAAATGAATTCACTTAAAGGTATAAATCGATAATAGAAAATTTTTTGGTAAAAAAATTATTTTCTTAAAAAACAGTTTTTTTTTAGTTTTCCAAAAGTTTACATTTGTGGAATATGTACCTTTTTCAACTCACCCATTCCATTGATGTTAATAACGATAGCAAAATACATATATAACAATAACATGCGTTAGTTCAAATCCAAAATTGGATCTAAAATGAATCGAAAAACTTTTATTCAAATAAGGTCTTGAGATTCCAATCTTTTGACTAACAAATCCCTTACCGATACTATATTTTTATCGTGAATTCTCCAGACATCCAATCAGTGGCGTAGCAACGCCTTTGGGGGCCCGGGGCGAGAGTTACATTATTCCACAACCAAAAAAGAAATCTCCAATTCAACAACCAAAAAAAAAAAAAAAACTTGTAAAGGGGCTGGTCGGGATACTTGGGTGAAAGGGGCCCCTAGGCTGGCTGGTGAGGCCCCTCTCAGGCGGGGGCCCGGGGCGGTCCGCCCCCCCGCCCTCTTGCTACGCCACTGCATCCAATTAATATACGACCGAACCACAGTATCCAACCAAAATAAAGATGGGCCGGGTAATGATCATAAAAAGCTGCTTTTTCATCATTACTGAATTGTCCAAGTAGCCCATAGAGGTTCGCGAACTATCAAACGCGAATCGAAGCTATAGACCCACTAATATATTTGCTGCATTCCGGTAATGTCAAACTCAACATTAAATTTGAGATTTTCCATTGCTGCCAACAGATACATTGAAAAATGTCATAACTTGCAATAGCAACTGTGTTTACTATCGGAATGTTAGTATGAAACACAACTAGCGCCTTGTTTGATAATTTGAAGTTTATGTAAATTACATTTATTATTAATTATTATTATAAATGACACTGTCCAATAATTAGTAAGACATTTATGTAAATTACATGCATTATTAATTATTATTATAAATGACATTATCAAATCATTAATTAGTATAGGGTTGGGAGGTTGGAAGATGGGACGCTGCAGTCCTCCATCTAAAAATATTAGCTCTCAGACTTCCTAAGGTTGTGCACCCCTGGTATAAACCAATTTTGTCGATACGATATTGCTTCGAAAGTGAGACACTACCGTAGGTTACTTCTGGGAATGATTGAATTTAAGATCCCTTCAATTTCTTGCATGAGTGCTCGCAGAAATTTCTGCGGGGGAGGGGGGAGAGAAAGAGATAAAAAAAAATTTTGGGATTAACTTTACACTATAAAATTCTGTAACTTAGAAATTGTAAAAATAAATAAATAAATAAATAGAAAGAAATTGTGATGTATATTAAATTTGAAAATACCGAGAGAGCGCGCCAAATGACACCTTTTGCCCTCTTGTACGCAGGTCATCTTGGTCTTTCACTGCTGCTGAAGATATGCTATCTCATTTCAGTCGTACAATCTGTATTACTATATAAAATTTTTCTTTTCCGATTGTCCGGCGCAGTTCAACAATTGAAGCAACGTTGTTTCCATTATCCGGCTACACTGAAACGTTCGCGACGGGAATCGAACCTGTAACCGTCGCAGTCAGACGTCTTATTAGGCCACGGGGACTACACTCAAAATTATTGGAATGTATCACTCCCTTTGTGTATGTGTGTGGCGCAATGAGAGAAGAGCCAGAGAAAAATAGAAAATAACCCATTAATTTTAGCCTACTTGAAAATTTACCCAATAATTGTAGCCTTAATAGTCTAATAATTTAAATGTGAATGTTCATTGAATTTTCGATATCAGCATTGTAAGGAGTGTAACACCGGGGGGGGGGGGCAAAATTTGTTGAAGAGTACTTTTACGGGGTTTTTGGGTTAAAAAATAAGAACATTAATTTGTAATACAACAAAATTTGTAATAATAGTGATTTTTTTATTTATTTTTTTACCAACTGGGGGACGGTTTGAAGTTATTGGGGGTGTGGAAAAGGGCAGAAAGGGATAGGAAGTCTTCTTATATCCTCCGATCTCAGTATTAATTTGATGTCTAAGGCCTCATCGAGTTGCAAAATACGAATATAACATTTATTTATAACTATCACGTGATTTCTTTACCACCTGGGAAAGTTTCAAAGTGATCTAACAATTACAATTTTTTCCTCGTTCACATCAGCACAACTCTTTTTTGTAAGCCCGAATATTTTTGCTAGGCTTACGATATTACAAACGACGCAGGTCTGTCTTTCACAGTGAGCTGGACGAGCGATTTTCATGAAATTTGATAGGACAGGTTTTGGGAAAAGATTAGCTACAATTAACTTATAAATTAAAGCGAGGCACGATTGATTAGGCGTTCCTAAACTTTTCGGTCTTGCATCTTCCTATATAAAGAAAAAAAAAAAAAAATACTTCACCCCATCCAACCAAAAAAAAACTACCAACACCCTTTTGTCTTCTAATCCGTGCACGAAGTGTTTTTGTAGATTTTTTAAAAAAAAAAAAAACGTGAAACTAAATAAATAAATTTCAAACGCAGAAGCTCCTTTTTGTTAGGAATCCCAATTTATTTAATAATCTGACTTTCCAATTCTCTCATTTTATTTGCAATTCACGTTTCTGCCTCCATTTCTGTGCATTCAAATCAATATTCAAGATCTTTAGTAACAATGTGTTTTCACCTCAAGTTCAAAGATCAAGGTTATAATTTGAAATTCATTCATTATTCATGAGCTTTATCATGTGATCATTTGCTAGTTTTCAATGAAAACAAATGAACATCAGAAATTAACAAGTTTTAGAGTTAGGAAATGAATGCTTTGGGAATGGTCCCTAATCAAAGAAAGCCATTTCCAGCATTTTCTTTAATTATCATACCCGTTTTTCAGTTATGACATTTGTTATCCGGATTGCTTTTTTTGTAATAAACCTTTACTTTATTTACTTATACTTCCCAATGTGAACTGAGCTTTCTTTGATTAGGGATCATTCCCAAAGCATTTATTTCCTAACTCTAAAACTACGGGCCCGTACAACAAAATGTCGTAGAAAATTTTAGACTCAAAATGACCTTTCGAACCCGTAACTCTACGCTTTGTCTACCATTTCCGAAACACCCTGTATACATTAAATATTCATTTCCATCACAACATAAATACTTAAATCACGGCACTCCATAAATGATAAGAGGTTAAATTATTTGGCACTTATTTTATTCCAATTAAAAAAAAAAAGGCAAGTTGCTTATGTAATATTCTCTTCCACGCTATAAGACAAATATATAAATAAATACGATTTACAACTTGTTGGTCCGGCATTTTTATTGTCAAAAACGAAAGGTTATATTTTATTAATGTAGTTAGGAATGTTCTCTTTTGAATATTCAACAAAGCCAAATCAACTGTCATACGTTGCTATAAATGGACTCAAGGTGACCAAAATATCCAATTACTGGCACCAATACTTCCGCTGTCGACAGATCAAACACAGCGAGAAAGATGAACAAAATAATAATTCAATTAGGCTTATCAAAAATTAAATAAAGTCTTCAGACACCGATAAAATAACAAAAAGCAAGAGAAACAAATTTTATCCTAAAGCTGATAAATTTTAATAAATACTAGGGCTGATAAAATATTTTAAACATAATTACGTATAACAATAATATGAAGTAACAACACATTACAATATCACAGAAATAAATCCCTTAAAATTTAAATTTGTTAAACTTTCGAATTTATATTTAAATAACAATAACAATTTTTTAATAATTTATTAATTCTAATAGAAAAAAAAAAATAAAAAATCTCAAATAATAATTTATAATTGGTGAAGAAAAACAAGTTTGTATTGTGGACTGGCAAAACTGAAAACGTTGATATTGTGCCATTAGAACTATTAGCATTTCTAATAAAACCACCAATTGGATTATGTAATAGCAGGTCTTTCAAATTTTATTGAGGAATTGACGCAAATGAATAATTTAAAGCGGATACAAGATATTTCAAATTCATTCATTACAAATTGTGCGTCCACGTGCACGAACGATTCAATACATGCTTCTTATATTGTTAATTACGCTTCTTGAATGGTTGTTGCTTTACAATTTTTAATAAAGTAGTAACTACGTTAGTAGATAATGAAGAAGTAGAATAGTTTACCTTAACTACTTTCTCTCCTCGTATATCCAATCCTTGTGAATCTCTCTGTTTGTTGACCGCGGCAATGGGTCCGCGAAGCCTTGCTCCCAAGTGGCGCGCGTCGCCGGCGTTGTATCACGTGAGGTGGTTTTCTTTTCACCCTCCAAACTGACGGTTTACGTAAGATGAAAGGTCCTTCAGAAGAGACAAGGAATTAATTTGAATATCTATTTCCGGTTTTGAGAAGTCCACCTTTTATTAGTAGTAAATAAAACTGCCCGGCGTCATGCTTTTTTTTTGTTTGTTTTTTTTTGCCAACAAATAAATAAATGCTTTCTAATTATTTTTATTAATAAATAAACAGTAGGGCCTAATAACGCAAGAACTTAGCTTTTCAAGCTAATATTTTTTATGAAATGATAGAACAGTGCTTCTTCATCTTTTCTAGGCCGTAGGCCAATACACTTTAAACCTTAGAATATCGCTTTCCTCCTTCAAACTTTGTTTTTAATAATAATAATTTTTTATTATTATTATTAAATAATTAATTTATATCACTGCTAACATCATCGTTTGTAATTGCCAAGGTTGAAAGTATAATTGCAGAAAGAGCCTCAGCACTGCATAGATCAGAAAAAAGAAATTATCGTCCGTTAACTTTTCTTCCCCTGATCGCACCCCAAGCAAAGAAATAGCTCCTAAAGAGTACCTCTTATTAACTTAAACAATAAATACATTTCAAAGTTCATTTTCTCAAAACGGCTGAATTGAAAAGAAAAGGAAGAATTGTTTTTGTTAAAAAGCTACACGCATTTATCGGGATTTTTTTTTTTTTTTTTTGTTCACTCTCTCCAAGTATATTTATTTACATTTGCAATTCAGAGATTAAACACTACACAAAGAAGTATGGAAAAAAGAATATTAGGAAATACAAGATAGGAAATACAAGACGAGACTACGAAATGTTTTGGTGAGAGAACACATCAGATAGATGTGATTGTACTCGCTATAAAAAAAATTAAAAAAAAATGGAATGGAACAGGATGAGTAGCGAGACGAAATGATCAATTTGGAAAATAAAAATTCTAAACGTAATTTCGAAGAATAAGAGGAAGCAATAATCTGCGTTTGCAAGATAGATGGATGAGATTATTGGATTTATTTTTTAAAAAAAATTGGAAACTCGTCTTGAGACACGTAGGTCATCTTCCGCCCCCCACCCTCACCCCTTTCAGGGAAGAAAAAAAGAAAAGAAAGTGTAAATGTCCAAATGTGTAGGTGTAATTGATGAAATTCAAAGAGCCTACTCTCACCATAGATTTTTTGTAATAAGATCAGTTTACTTTTAAGGTTTCATTTAAAGAAAGCAAATTCATTCATAAAAATTTAATGTAATGGATTTCCCCCTCCCCCCACAACAAAATCCTGGCTACGTGCCTGTCATCTTGCAGTAGATTGAAAGTAGTTGAAAATGGTGCGATACACTTAACTCTCTTTATTGGTAGTATCATTTCCGAAAGCTAGCTGGTGGATCTAGTTAAGAAGGATTAAGTCGTTTAAAGACAGTAATTGAAAACCGTCTTAAGCCATAATCTTCAAGGGAAATGTTTATATCTTAATAGGGTATGGGTTGACTACAATTCAATTACTTCCTCGCGGGCATTTATTTTTTTTTTGTTTTTTGTGGGGGGAGGCAGGAGGTGAAGATAGAGGAAGATGTTCCACTGTCCCGATTTTTTTTTGTTGTTCTTTGTTTGAATTTGTTGGTCAAAGAAAATGTTACAATCCCAAATAAAAATCTTTCTAAACTCGTGAAAACTCCATTGAACATGCAAAAAAAAAAAATCTCTTAAAAATATTACTCTATTTTTTTTTAAGATCTAATAAACTAATTACTTTGTTAACAACTTCATGAATGAGGTTGGCTCATGCTATCATTACCTTTCATATAACTGCATTTGTTTTGTTTTTGTTTTTTTACTCTTTCGAATCATCATCTTAATAATGAACTAACTTAAAAAAAAAAAAAATTAAACTATAAGGTCAAGTTGAAGAAATTCAAGTCATGTTGTTGAATTTAAACAATGGACGAAAGAAGAAGAGAAAAACCTATCATTTGTTAAATAATTGAGCTTTGATTTAAATCTTTAGCTGCAATCTCTCCTGAGGGGTGAGTAAAGCCAGCAGGGGGCATAGCCCTTAGTAAGACCTCAGGATCAAAAGATCTCAGGTGATCAAGAAGCCTTATAAAGATGATCTGTTAAATATGAATTTATTTTTCACATTGTATTACCTTTCCCTATCATCCACTTAGAATATTAGCCTTACGATACATCATATATTAATAATCATAAAGAAAAATTAGAAGAACCATTTCAAATCAAGTGTGATTAAAACGGAAGCTCGACTCAATCAATCAAACATGGGTATGACGTCATCAAAACATGCACCGAATGCTTCCAGAGAAACTTCCTAGACGGCGGTAACTGCTTCCGGTTTTTGCATTGCCAACTCATGTGCTGGGAGTTGCGGTAGAGAGAGTCATTTCAATGAATACTTTCGGTTCAATCTTACGTAGTCAATGCCATTTCAGCAACCGGATATCTTAATTTAATTTTTTTTTTTTAGTCGGATAAAAAAAATCCAAATTTCCCGCTGCAGTCTTGTTAACGCTAGTTAAAAAGGCTTAATCGGGAGGCCTAGCTAGCTACGAATAGTGACACGGACGATAGCTAGCTAGGCTTGGCTTGGATGTTTTTGGTCGTTCTTTCAGTTTTTTCCCGGACAATCCGTAATTCGTAACGCAATAACAATTGAAACGCAATTAATTTAACAATGGCAACCCCAGCTACAAATGATAAACAAGCAGTAAATCGGAAGCTAGTCGAAAATATATTAAACGATCTAAGAAATTTGTCTAATGAAGCTAAAAGAAAACATCCCCCAGTGAAAGAAGTAAGCATTGGGCGATTTCTTAGACATTTCGAGCTGATTAGGCTTAATCTTCTACAGAATATCCAAGATTATGCGCATATATTTAGTCTTTTATATTAATATGATTTGTGTATTTGATTTAGGCTGCAGAATCGTGTATTATTCGAGTACGGAACGCATCGGCCAGATCAGACGACTTCGTTTCAGGTATTAAAATACATTTACGTTCTATTTATGATTGTCATTATATTTTAGAACGATCAATGGTGCCCTAAAATATTAAAGGATGTAGTAAGCATTTAGTTGCGTTTATGCTTTTTGATCGTCAATTTCCGATAAGCCTATATTAAAGAGATAACGATTACTAGAATCACAGAATTGTCAGGATTTTGAACGATTGTCAATAACATTAACTGATTTCAGTAGCCAAAACTAAATACTGTTTAACTTAGAAGAACCTATACTTTCTGACACCATAAAATAACAAAATCATAAAAAAATATTCGGAATCGAATTAGATAACGAGAAATCTTTATGATAATATAGAATCGAAGTACTTGGTATCCCTGTTCTATAGTTCTATTTTTTATTTTTTTTTCTTAAATATTTAAAAGATTTTTAAAATCAGTGCTTTTAACAAATGTTTTCGAGTGTTCGTATGAATACCTTTGCCAAATGTAAACTATTAGGGGATATGAATATTTTGTACGTTATATTTTTTTTTTATTAATTAATAATAAATTCAAAATAAATATAGGAGTTAAATAATCTCTGGTCATGATTTAAAATTTTAAAAATATAACTATCAGAAACGAATTGTTATTCTGAAGATATTTATTTTATTTTATGTACAATAACTTGTTGTCATAGATTATTTTTAGATTTCGATTTATATTAAAAACATAAGTTTTTTAATAAGAAGCTAATAAGTAATTATACATTAAGTCAAATCTTGTTTGTTACCGAAAGACTATATTTCTTCTGAATAATTACTATAATTACCCTCTCCAACCACTGTATATTAGATGCCTATCTGTTGTAAGATACAGTAGAAGCTATACTGTACGTTGAAGCGTTATATTACATTTGTTCATTTGTTTGAAACATGAAAAAGGAAGAAGGTGATTTTAGATGGAATTTCAGAATTTAATAATTTTATTAAATAATTTCTTTCAAAATTCTTTCTTCCTTGGTTTATGCAATGAAAAATTGAAGATATTTTTTTTTTGCAAAGAAGTCATGAAAATTAATCAATATATTATCTTAAAAGCAGGCCTGTGGAGTTGGAGAATTTTTATATATATTAGTGAATGCATCTGTGAAAAAACTACTGATTCCACAGTCCTTGTTAAAAGCCATCCAAAAAGAATTTATTAAAAAACAAATTTACACAAAAAAATTGCAGGATTTGGGGTTAAGCAGAAGCTATGCAAAAGACATTGATCACAAAGTGAACATTGCAAAGAAAACTCCCATATTGAATGAGCTTTAAAAAACCGTCAATGCTCAGAAATATGTGAAATGGTGTAGGAGTATTTAAATGACAAGGGAATCAGTAGACTCTGATGAACCTGAATTGTCTGTCATTGAAAGCTTCAAACATTCTGTAGAATCTCACTGAAAATGAAACAGTTTGTGGAAACAGTGACATTCAATAATGAATCAGTAGTCTTGCCACATGTTTATCCATATTATTGGTACATGCTTTTCTTCAGTAGAATTTTTAGGATTTTAAATTCTAAAAAATCTTGATTGGTTTTCAGGAAATGGGAAATTTCTTGATTTTAGTCTTTGAGGGGTCAAAGCTTCCATCAAGTATTCTTAATACCTCCCCTCGTACGCCTTTTGAGTCCTGCACTAGCTGATTACCTCTGGCTGAGGAGAGCCTAATAAGCTCGAAAAGGCCGTCCCAGAGTATCAGCTCAACTCAAAAGGCATTCTTATGGGAAATTTGAAGGTAAGTAGTTTGTAAAGAAAAGAAAGAAAGGTAAAACTCACTCACTTGGTTAGCGTTAACAGGTAGAGGTAAACCCAATGGTTTCAGAAGCTACGTATGTTCCATCAACAAGAGAAACATACAGAACAAACGTTAAAATAGTACAGGAACAACTATCATATTATAAGATTTGAACTGGATTATGTAGTAGGATTAGATGGTGAGGGGTTTGGTATTGCGGTTGTATTTTGTTTCATTGAAGTGGGTATGATCATGTCAGGTCTGTGGTTGTGAAGACATTTTATATGTTCATTGATGTGTGCGGAGAGGACGGCTTGTTTGTCCCACACAGTCTGAAGGACATTGTGTGCAGGGATCCAATACAGTGTAGGAGAGATCATTTTGTTTGTTGTTACATGCGATGTATATGTTAACAGATCTGAAGGTGGGGGCAAGGAATTGTCTAATGAAACGTTCCACCATCTACTTGCTGAATCCTTCTACATAATCTTGTAAGCAGTGAGCAAAAAGCCCACCATTACTGTTAACTGTCCCTATACTGTTTACCACGTGTTGTTTGTCTTGTGCTGTCCCCTAATGATGAAACATGCATAGTGTTCCAAAACCATTTGGTTTACCTGCACCTATTAAATGTTGGCCAAGTAAGTGCTTTGTACCTTATTTCATCAAAAATTGCATTTTAAGCCTTCTTTTAGGCTGTTTGTATTGGATAATTATGTTAAATTTTAAAAAAAGAAAAGAAAAAGGTTACCTTGTTCAAAAGCAAGAGATAAACAATGAGAATATTTCTTAAACAAAATAAGCTTTAAGTTCTTCAGGATCTGGTTTTGATGTTATTGATTTTACAATATATAAATAAATTCAGTGACAGTTTATAAACCATCCATTCACATTAAACTTAATATCATAAATGTGAACATTAAGATTAAGGAACAATACACTTACACGGAATAACTTTCATTATTTAGTGATGTATTGTAGGCTTTAACACGATTTTAGATGAAGCTATTTTATGAAATTTTATCTCATTTAGTTCCTTGGAGCTATAGGAAGTTAATTGTATGTTGGATTCCCTTCATATTTATTAGTTGATTAAGATAAGATATTAACGGATTAATTAGGAGTTAGAAGATAAACAGTACAAGTGTTGGAAGTGAGCCAGGCAGGCTTTTATTTTGATTATCAATATTTATATATTCTTAAATAAAAAAAAGGCATGTTTTCAAAACCATACCGAGAGCTGCTATCAGTAGGAATCTAAGACAGCTGTTTGATCTGTATGAGAACTCGTCAGCTAATTTGCTCTGAAGTTATGAGATGTTGTGAATTTTACCTCAAAAAAACAAACTTGTAAGGGAAGTTTACGTTCATTAACCCTCACGGAATGCGTTCCAGGCCTAATAACTATCTGTGGGTAAGTTAATGAAATGAACTATTTAATACTTATAACACTCCCTTACAAGAGCGGTTACAGAGTGTACAACTGATAATTGGAAAAACCTCAGGCAAGATTAAACTAAGTAATTTAGTTAACTTAAGAGTAATGCGAAATTCTACGAACACATTAAATAGGAAAAAGACAAAAGATTTAATTCTTTTAATTAATCTTTAAATATCCAAAAAAATATTATCTTAACGATAATATGGCTAACATTAACTTTAATTACTTGTTAAAAGTTCAATGGCTCAGTTCGTTCCAAAAATAGCTTGTAACCTCAAAGCTAAATTTACTTCTAAAATTACTAGATTCAGATGAATTGCCGTAATCTGACATGTACAATTAAATTCACTAGCATTGATCTAATACAGTCCTGTCAACTTGGATCTTGCTTCTTCTGCGTTGGCATTCACCCAACTAAAGAATGGAAAATGATTCGTACTTACAATCTTCAGTTTTATAGAAATCGTGGAATACGATGCACCAACGAAGAAATGCACTGCAGTTAATTCTGGTTACCTAACCATGAATTTGCTAGCTTCTGAATCTTCGAACTGATGAAACATGGCGACCTATGTTCCATTTTGTGGTAGCCCTGTTGAATTCATCATTGTCAAGGAAACAATTACTGCCTCTTGTTTGCGAATATTCACTTTTCACAAATGGAATTGATGAGCCAAATTCATCACGAGAATCGTCGAGTTGATCCTCACTGCAATAGGCACTGAATATAAGTATTAAACCTTAAACTTATATTCTTCATTGACTTAGCACTTCAATGAGAAAAATCCTTCTTCTCATTTGGTTTGGCACAAACATCTTCTCAGACACTGATTTATCACGCTGGAAATTCACACACTCTGTTTTCGTCTCCAGTTACCAAGTAAACTAACTGGCCATTCGTTTGTAACAAAGCAGTGCACCCTGCTTCGTTAACAATTGCGTGTAAACGTTTGCATGCAGCATTCACATTTGTTGAACGTTCACTTTCACTGCTGCAAACACGCTGTTGAATTTCTATTCTCCGGCAACTAACCCAAAATCCCTTTAAAAGCACAATTTTGTAGTTATCAGGGCAGAATGGATTTATATCATGGGAAATTATGGTGAGTAACTTAAATCACACTAAACACTTTGATTAATTTCACATTACACAATCCACAAAACTAAGAAAGCAGCAGGATACCATTGCTGAGAGCAAGAGCAGAATCCATGACTGTTAATGTTCAACTAGTCACAAAATCCACAATCACTGAGGTGTTCAGCAAATGGCTAATGAGTCTCAGTAAGGATGGACAAGGTCTGTAAGATTCACATTGATGACGTTCTATTAAAAATGTGCTTTCTTTTTTTCTCTTATGCAGATTTCACCAATGCATGTTAAGTCCAATTATTTATGCACTAGCCGGGTACCGTCGCTTCGCTCCGGAACCCTTGCATTTATAGCATTAAAAAAAAAACTTTATTTATTTAGCAAATTAATGTTGCAATCGTCGGAGAATATATAACTTCCCAGCCCGTTGTGGCTTTTCCGAATAACTCGGACGTATTGCGGGTCGGCATCACACACCGAAAATTCACATTTTTGCATGTATGTTGCAAACGCTGAAGCATTTGTGAATAAGTGATATATCGTTCGATAGAACTTTCAAATATCAACATTTTCTCAATATAATGTTCTCTTCCATCTTTTATACTTTTCGTTTAAATTGAGAAAAAGTCAAAATTTGACCCTTTAAAAGGCGCCATCTTGGAAACCAAAAACTTTTTTCGAAAGATTTTTGTAGCATTTTGTTTGTCTTAAAAAGATCTACATTTTATCCATTTACATGACCACTCTATCTCTTATAGTTTGGTCACAAAATTGGAAAACGTAAAGTCTTATGACAGACAAAATAACGCTTTTATAATATATAATTCTTGATTGGATGAAGAATTCGTGAAGTTGTAATTTCTTTGCCTATTGTTCCATTGAAATAATGAGACAGTATTGTTTTTCAAAGTGTAAAAGTTAAGACTATATTTCTTAAACAGTTAACACGACATTTTCGTTATTATGATCAAATCTGATGGCTACACTCATTACAAGCTATAAACATCGTGCATATTGTTCTTTAATCTTTACATCTCAGTGTCGTTATAACAATAATTCCTAAGTTGTATACTTATTAATGGTATTCAGCTCAACTTCAATGATCTGTTAAATAATTTTTAGTGATTTTTGTACTCTTGTGAATCTGTTTAATTAAGTTATTACTGCTTTGAATCACTGAACTTCATTGTTCATTTTTTCTGTTGGTCTTAGTTTTTGCAGAACAATAGACATCACTTGCTGTTGTTGTGGTCAGAATAGGTCTTTATGTGGCTCTCTGTATGTTCTTAAGCTTCTTTAGGCTTATTCATAATTCCTTGACATATTTCGAGGCTTGCAGATTGGCAGTGAAAAAAAGAGATGTTTAACCCTTGAGATGTAAAATGAAATACAAACTCGCAAATTTTTTTTCCAGCAGAACACTGCATCTTAGTTCCATCAGCTGCCACTAGGGTGCAGATTCAACCAAAATAGCAGTATTGCAACATGAGAAAGCGCTTTGCGTCCTGAAATACTCGAAAACGAGTTCAGTGGTGGGATCAGTACCTCAACTTGGTCCGTGGATATCTGAACGACAGGTTGCCAAGATCAGGCCTTATTACGCTGGCTCCCAAGGTAACCAGATCTGTCTCCTTCAGGCTTTTTTCTTTGGCAGTACGTGAAAGACAAGTGCTCATTCCCCCCCCCCCCCACTTCCTGCTGACCTCTCCAAACTGCGACATCGTATCACCAATGCAATTGCAACCATTGACATTGACATATGCTACACTGAGTATGGTCAGAAATGGATTAATGCCTGGATTTCTGCTGGACACACAGAACTTTTAAGAAGAAAAAAAAAACTTGGTGAGTTTGTCTGCCATTTGATATCTTGGCAGGGCAAATATCCCTTTTCTTCACTGCCGAGCTGGGAACCTCCGAAGTGTCAAGGAGTTATGAATAACCCTGCATATGTTTTAATGTAATTTTAGCTGTTTCAAAGCAGACATTTTTTTTTAAATAGAATTCTGTGCTTTTTGTACGATGGTGATATAACTTGATTCCAACAGTGGATGACTGATTGACAGGGTGGTATCATTGTTCAGAAATCATTTCAACTTCAGAGCACAACAACAACCAAAGATGTTTCTTTCACTTACATTTTGAATTGAAAAATATTAAAATCGAAAATCAGTTTGGGACAAACCTATTTGGTAACAGAGAAGCAGTTACATATAAGGTTCAAATCATTTCTTCTGACTTTGTCAAAAAAAAAAAAAGCTTGGAAACTGTTTTTTGAGTATCAGAACAATGAAACATTTGGCTCCTACATTACTTAAGTGATGTGTTTACTATGTATACTTTTAGTCTTCTGATAAGGATCAGAAGATTAATATTTCCATTTTGTCTGTGGACAAGTATCATTAAAATATCATTAGCAACAATTATGTCTTTTGCATGCACAACAATCACATTTATAGTACAGCTCTGCAACAATCAACAATCACAATAATTGCAACAATCACATTTATAATAATAAAGAAATTAAAGCAGTATCAATTATATTTTCTTATTCGTATCGGAATACGTTGCGAAGCATTGCAATTGGTTTATTAATCGCTATCCCTACCTTGTGTATATTGTTAAAATCATTATTTAGCAAATATTAATAAGTCAAAATTCCATAAAAGCCTCTAAAATCCATGTACTTCAAAATTCATATACGATATTTCGAATGCATATTTTGAAAGTCAAAATTATTTAATTATTTAGGCTTTAAGAAATTGTCATGTCCTTAAATAACTTAAAAATTCAAAATTCAGCATTATTTTGTTTCTTTTAATAATTTCTCTTAATACCATAGCTATTTCTCTATGGCAATATTTCACAATACCTGTTTCTGTTGGCAGAAAGACATTGATCCCATAACTGTTACTGAATTATCATGCTAGTTTTAATATACAGATATGGTTGGTGTCGATTCCAAAATTTCAAGACAGATTGATAGCTAATCATCCTCGTTATAACTGCATGTGGATGATAACAGTCAGGAGGCATAGTAATATGCTTTTTTTTCAATCAGATATTTAAATTCGTTATTCTCTCCATATTAATTATTTTTTTATTTTGGTGGTAGAGCACTGAACACGAAACAATTACATTTACCTGTCTGTTTCAAAATTATTACCTTCAGCCCTTTTTATAGCCGTTTCTGGCTGTAGGCCTCCCCCATATCTCTCCGTCTTTTCCTATCCATGGCTATTCGATGCCAAGTGTTTCCAACTGTTTCAATTATATCATGATCTTCTTTCCAATCTCCTGGGCTTCTTTTTCCTTCATAGGGTCTCCATTCAGTGATGATTTTGGTCATTTATTATTTTTCATTCTTGCAACATGTCCTGCCCATTGTCATTTCATTCTCAATATTTTTTCCCCTACAACAATGAATTTAATCTCACATCTAATATCAATATTTCTCCTTTTATCTTTTAATTTTATTTGTAATTAGGATCTCTCCATTTTTCTTTCTGATTTTTTGTAATTTACCTTCGATTTCTTTTGAGGCAGACTATGCTTCTGCTCCAAAGTCATTACAGGAAGATCTTGTATTTGGACTCCAGTCTAAACTGAATCTGCACACATGAAGGCTGCAGACACATTGCAGCAGCGTCTTATGACACAAATTATATATATAGGAAATTATCAGATTCAAAGGTCTTCTTCAATTTATGGCACTTGTAATTATTTTGAATTTGTACATTTTTGCATTTCGTAACAGCATTATCGCTATATACAATCTGCAATAGTCTTATCAGGTATTTGGCATTTTAAGTAAAATGCTTTCCAGCAAGTGTTTTGAAGCTTGAAGAATAAAAAATGTGTTGTTCTTACCAAATCCACATGCCAGAAGATAAGATTTTTCAATAGAAAGCTGCCCAATTATACATTGAAGTAAACAGTTTTTTGCTTTATCCTTTTAGTTGTCATCTTTCATCTCGTCAGTTATTTGCCAGTGATTTATGAAATAACACAATTTAAAAAAATAAAAAAACCCACTATTCAGACACCTACAATTAAAAGTTAAAAATTACAACATCTCAATACTTTTAATTTTAATTTTTAAATGTAAATAGGTGTCTGAATAGTGGTTTTTTTTTTTGTAAAATAATTAAATACAATATGTTAAAGATTAATTTATTATAACACGATTTTAACTTTCGATTTTATGGAGCTCATTCATTTTCTTATTGAATTGAAATTAATAGAATTCAGAGCAAAGACTAATTTTATATCATTAAATTACTAATTGTTAGACTCAAGTATTTTGCAGATTTGCTATTAAAAATTCAGAGTTATATGCTTAATTAAGGATTTTATTTACTTTATAATCTCCATTTAATAATAATGAAATAATTTAATAAAGTTACATTTTTTTTTTTTAAAGATTGATTCTATTGATATTTGACTTTTATTTTATTTGATTTTTGTAAATTGAGAAAATGCAATGGAATTTTTTCAAAGCCTTGAATGCAAAATCCAGCCACCATATCAGGCCAAAGATTTCAATAGGCCTAATGGGTGATTTAAAGGTTTTGATCGATGGTACATAAATAGCTATTAAACATAATTGAACTGCCAATTAAAATTTTAATAATGAACTATAATAAAATGTAAAGTAGTATTGAACGTTCTTTATGAAAGCTGTATCGACCATTCAATCACAGCAGAATGGTTAAGACGATAATTTGCCATGAGACTGATATGCCAGAACCTGGGTTCAAATCCTGGCGTGGACTTGGATATTTCGCTCTTTCATCTGTATGTGCTACACATCCTTTCAACGACTTTTGCCTTTATTTCATACTTGTTCCTGGCACAGCTTAGCCTATATTGCTCTTGCGCCATTAAATAAAAAAAAAATCACACATTGAAAAATGTTTATTTCTTTGATTGCACATATAAGGAAAGTTTATCTCAGAACTTTTCAGGAATACTTTACTAAAAACGTAAGAAGATTAGGTTTAACAGTATTTAATCAATATTCAATAAACCCAAAAGAGGCGCTTCAAAGTAAACAAAAGATTTCGCCTCTGAACTATCAACAGTGGGAGTTTGGGACGGCTGTTTCATCCTCTTTATGGACTCATCAGCCACACAAACCCTCTGTCGAAAGCTCCGATCGCAGAAACCAAGTAAGGAAATCCACCGACGCACCCGCCTGTGGGTTCCTAATAAAACAAAAGAAAAAGCTCCAATTCCTGGCCTGTGAATCTATCAGGCACAAAGGAAATTGAAGAAAGTAAGGCTACTGGCAAGCCACATAAATAACAGGCACTTTAAAATTTCTTTGTAAAGTCTTACTTTCTTCAATTTCCTTTGTGCCTGATGGATTTGCAGGCCAGGAACTGGAACTTTTTCTTTTGTTTTGATTTTTTATTTTGCTTTTGTTTTATTAGGAACCCACAGGCAGGTGCATCGGATTTCCTTACTTGGTTTCGCGATCTGAGCTTTCAACAGAGGGTTTGTATGGCTGATGAGTCCATAAAGAGGACGAAGCGGCCGTCCCACTTTTGATAGCTCAGAGGCAAAATCTTTTATTTACTTTGGTGCCTTTTTGCTTTATTGATTAATTTAAAACAGGCACGTTGAAATTTCTTTGTAATTTAACAGTATTTATTAGAATTCAATGAAAGTATGGATTAAAAATTTGTAAAAATGAAAATATTAAATAGAAAAAAAAAAACTTTATTAGCTTAGAGCTTACTGTTTATTGTATTTTCAAATATAATATCCAGCAGTGAATTAAATATATTAGCTATTATTTTGTAAATGTGTGTTCTGAATTTTGAAAATTTGGCGATCATTGGCAAATTGGTAGCATGCACCAATAAATCTGTTGATACTTCTTTGTGGAAAAATTGTTTACCAGTAATAATATAATTTTACAAAACCAATTTACCTGCAAATTGATCAGTTGATAAATTTGTTGGCGTGTGTATTTATTTTTAGATAGTTTAAAAATGAATACTAGACATAAAGGAGAATGGGGAAAAAACTATGGGAATTTGCCCCACCCTGTATAGTGATAAGATATATACCTATAGAAAGATCTTCTTACATAGAACACACGTTATTATTACAACACGTCTCAATTATTGGTCCGTTCGGAGTTATATACGTCTAGATATGATGTTTGAGTCATTGATTGTAGTGAGCATGGATGAAGGGAAGTCAACCACCCACAGCTAAGTACCCCCTGCCTGTAAGTGGTTGGCTTCCCTGCCACCCACACTCATCACAATCAATGACTCAAATGTCATATCTAGATGTATATAACTCCGAACGGACTAATAATTGCAATGAGTCATAATAATAAAATATGTTCTATTGATGGAGATCTTTCCTTACGTATATATCTTATCACTACACGGGGCTGGGGCAGATCTGCCCATTGCTTCATCTTAAGGCTTCCACTTTTCAACGAAAAAGTTCCACTGCAGTATCGAGCAAAAAATTAGTTCAGAAGAAGTTACACAGCTACTGTATTTTTCATTTTATGGTTACCTATGGAAAAGCAATTTTTTTTTTATTTGCACAAAATGAAGACTTAATTTTATTTTTTTATGGACTTTGTATTTCAAGTACATTACAACTTACATTCGACTTAGTTTACCAGTATTTTGATTTTCTTTTTTCTTCTTCTCCTGCCCTAGAGTGATAAAACTGATTTTTTTGTGTGATCTTATCCATTGTTCTTTCTCATATGACTGTTTATCAATTTGATTCAATTTTAAGTGTTTCCCACTTTGACTCGAGTTCAAATTTTATCATAAATGATTGACAAATTTGCATTTCTATTTGGCAATAAATTTTCAGGAAATAGGAAAAAATTAATGATTGCCAATAAAAAAAAAAATAGTAATAAAGTAAATAAATAAATAGCGTAATGCACAGAAATATGAAGACAATTGTTAAATGTATCACAGGAAAATAAAAAAAAAAAAACAACAACAACTTATATTACATTTTTTTGTGCTGAGAGTATTTATTTTAATAAAAATTTAATATTTTAAACTTTTTTTTTTTTTAATATAGTGTTAATTGACGAAAGCCCAGAGATTCTGCAGCCTCTTATCCTTGGATGTGAAACCAAAAATACACGTGTCGTACAAATTAGCTTAACATCCATACAGCGGCTCATTGCTCATGAAGCATTGTCTCCTGTAAGTATTTTTTTTTTCCTTGTAATATGTCAAGCCTCTATGAATTGATGAATAAAATTTAATGAAGTTTTAGGTTATCCTTTCCGTAAAGAATAGAGAAAGCGAAGAAAGGAATATTCCATTATTTATTATTAACTTTATAAACCACCAGTGACCTCTAAATGTACTAAATAATATTTTATAATAAACTTAAAGGAAAAGCTTATTATAAAAATAAAATTAGAGTCTATTTGTTTTATTAAAATTGGTTCATTCAGCACTGCTATGTTACCAGTATCTTATAAATTTTGCTACTTACTAGATCTCTTGTCGGATAGTCACTGATAAACTGTTATTCACTGTTTATTGAATTTTCTTAAAAGTTTACAAATACAAGATTTGGACTCTTTAAAGACATAAGTTTTAGTAATGTAAACCACAATGCAATGTAGAATGGTGAACATTTAATAAGAATAAATTATACAATAACAGTTTCAAGAAGATGACGTTCCTCATCGTCAGATTACAATAAGAGCAGAATAAGGAAATTTAAAAAGTTCGGTTAGAGTCCGTTGTGTTGTTCCTGGCGAAATATATTGACTTTGTTGAGAATCAAAAATATGTCAATCTTCCTCATCAAAAATTACTAGAAGCAGTTATCAATGACATGGAAGCCAGGTTGATATACAATGATCACTTAAAGTCAGGAAATAGTAAGCAACACTAGACCTAGATAGTTGGAATATTCATGAAGTTGTTGTCCCTTCGAAATCGCCGAAGAAAAACTTTTATTTCAACAACCTCTTTCATTATGAAATCAACATCAATGATTTCTATGACCATGTGGAAAATGTTGTAAAAAAATTGGCACAATCATGAGGTTCCAAGTATAATAAAACCCTGCTAATCCGGCACATTCGGGACTTCGGCAGTGCCGGATTACCGAAAATGCCGGATTACTGAGCGCTGTCTAAAAATAGCCGTTATTGCGAGGATAGCGGAAATACCGTTAAAATAGAGAGTCAAAAGGGCTATTAATAGGTATCAGGCCATTTTTCTGTGTTCTATTGTGGTTTCTCTGATTTCGGTAGTGATGGAAAATAATAAAAACCAAACAACAAAATATATTTTTATGTAGTATTATATATTAATACAGAAGATACAGTACAGTATAGTTACTTTATTTCGTATATTCAGTAATATAGTACAGTACTAAGATATTGTATATTAAGTTAAGTACATACATTCCGTGCCCCGAAGGCTTATTCAGTATAAAAAAAACCTGTAGACCGATGCCGGATTATTGAATGTGCCGGATTATCGGATGCCGGATTTATAACAATTACTACTATTAGACTCCCATTGAACTTGTGGGACCCCAGTCCTTCAGTTCAAATGCAGCTGAGAATAAATGAAATAAACTGTATGATGATAATCTGTTAGCAATTCAGAATTATTTTAAGGAAGGTGAATAAGAATTTCAATAAACTATACTTGGTTATTATTTTCACTTAAGATGAGAGAACCAGTTGCTGAAATTTCCACTGCTTCCATGAATATAATTTTGCCTGTTCTTTAAGACAATCACATTAGTTTTGTTTTTGTTTTTAATTGTTTGGTTTTCTTTTGTTGAGATGAATTACTTAACCCTTTTAGGACAGGAATTTCGAGCGAGTCTTTCTGCTCAGGACACACACAAAAAAAGAAAGGAAAACTAAAAACTTTTTCAAATTAAATTTTAATCAACATTTGAAACTTATATGAAAAAGCATTATGAAAACAACAAACACAACCTTTATTTTCTTATAATAAACTGAAATTATCTTAATAATTTTTGCATATTTGAAACATACAAAAACAAGTACCTAAACACTTAGTTCAACTCTACATTCAGGACACCCGTTGGTTACGAACAAAGCTGCCTTTTCTCCTCTTGTGGTAATTTGTAATTCATGGTAAAAAAAATGTAGTTTAAGACAAAAAAAAAAATGGGAAAGAGGCAGGATCAGATGCTAAACCAATCAATAGTTGGGCATGGACAAGCAAGCCATGCTCCATATGTGCTTGGACCAACCAAATTATAGCTTTTATTTACAAAAACGCAATTATAGCTTATATATATATATCACACCTACCCTGCCTTCCCCAGTGTTGAGTCAATCAGCCACACCCAGTCTCCAGAGCACAATAAATACTGTGACTATAAGCCACGGCCATCCTTAAAGGATTAAAGAATTAAAAACAATTAGAAAAATAACCATTATATTCCCCCCACCTTCTCCCCTTAAAATTTTCATTACCAACAACTCTTTATAATTCAGAAGTAAAACTTTTAATTTCTAGTTCTCCTCCTCTTCATTTCTTCCTCATTTTTAATTTTAAATTTATCTCAGTTTTTCTCTCATTGATATAATTTATTGCACTTTCTAAATTAATTTATGGAAATCAAATAGATTAATTAAATAAATGAGATTAATAAATATAAAATTCATTGATTCAATGATTCTTGCTTAATGTTATTTTCATTGATTTATTTAATAATTGTAATTTCAGGCAGCGGCTAATAATGTGATAAATTGTCTATGGAACTTAATGGAAGCAGGCATTGAAGAACTTAAACTATTGCAGACAATAACCCTTATATTAACCACAAATAATCAAGTGCAGGGAGAATCTTTAGCTAGGGTAAAATATTGTTTATCATGTTTATAGTTGATTGCTTTATTATAATTCCTATTAAAACGATTTACATAAATCTTTTGAAATTGTATTGTAGTTTCTGAGTGTAGGTTTTCATACATATTTATTCTTTATTATGATTTTTGTAGGCCATTGTATTATGCTTCAGGCTATATTTCACTAAAGATACCACAACTATAAATACAGCTTCGGCCACTGTCCGACAGTTAGTTGACTTAGTTTTTGAAAGGTGTATTGCAGAGGATACCCTGTACAACCAGGGAACAGGTAATAAGTTACGTATATTTTTATTCACTGTGTATTTTGTTGTTAAATATCTTAGCATATTTATTTATTTTTCTTGAGTCTTAACGACTGTTCTGCACACGTTCTTCGATCTGGCTATAAAGAAGCAAAACTGTGTACCCAAATCATATTAACTTCGCTGTTAGCTAAACAAAGTTCTCATAAACTTCTAACTTCATTAAATTACATGGAAATTTGGACTTTTGCCACAAGTCGATAAAGTATTCATAACTTTTCTTCTTTATTGATTGAAAGGGTTAACAACCTTCTCACTGTTAATAGTGAGTTGATTTTAACTTTTTTAACTAGTTACTGTGTAAGTGTATAGAAATTTTGATAAATAGTTTGTGTTTCCTTCTAATAACTTTATTTATGTGCTTTTTTATTGTTTGGGAAAAAAATGTAAAATGTTGTAAGTGAATACAAACATTTTATTGTCACATGGAAGTTTTAATGTTAATTCTGATCTAGCTGGGCCCAAAAAGAATCAGAAGAAAGATGCAAACAAGATAATGAGACAAGATAAAACATAGTCAGACAGATGAATCAAAAAGATAACATGTAAAAACTTGACTCAATATACAATAAACATCTTCATCTAGTATAGTTTCCAACCTCAGGCTGGGTCTGTTTAGAACACAAGCCTCTCCATCTAGTCCTTACCTCCCACCATCTCTCCGTTGTCACCCTGTTCCAGTCCTCCCCTCTCATCCGGACACATTTCTCCACTCCCTTAATCCATTTATCCCTTGGTCTTCCCCTTGGTCTTTTCTTCTGCATCCTCATTTCATGCATCCTCCTGGAAATCCTCGTCTCTTCCATTCTCTTTAAGCGTCCATACCATCTCAGTCTAGAAGTCTCGATCCTTCCCTGCACAATAAGTATGATTAATAAAATGAATTAACATACAAGGATATAATGATGAGTAAAAAGGAATGAAATAGGAAATAATGTGGAAACCGCACACAAATAAGATAAGTAAAAAAAATTGCAGCTAGCGCAAGAGATTGCACAGCAAGATGATTGGCATAGTCCTTAATAAGAATTAAAACATGATTAAATACAAAAATTACATTCCTGGAGAAATGCAATTGATGGAATGTGATTGAGAGTTCAGATGACTGATTTCCAGTAGCAGTAGTCTTGCCAATCTGATCGGCAGGAACATGGAAAAAATTTACTTACAACATTGTTTTAACTCATCTGGCCAGATTAGATGATTTCTTGAAGCACAAACACTGCACAATGAATTTTCACAAATTCCAGAGTTCACTGAACACATTCACTTGGCAATGAAACAAAAATGGATAAAATGAACCCGTCCGCTCATTGTACGTCCAACTGTCTACTACTAACTGCATTAAAAACATGAGTCTCCAACCTAGACGATACTCATATCGTTCTGTTAGGTAGGAGACTACATTTTTCGTGTTTACAAGAGTGAAGCCGAGACGATCTCTTGAGATCATTTCAAATTGATGTAAAGACAAAAGGGGAGGGGGTTTCCACAGAAAATAAAAGGCTAAAATAATTGGTTAACGATGATAGAAGCCAGTAAGAATTAACCAAACACAAGAGAGGTCAAATAGTAAGGAGTGCAAAACGAAAGAAGAGGGGTCAAGTTCCCACAGGGGAATGAGGTTGTTCCCACAGGAAAAGGCAAAGTATGGTTGCCATAGTAACGGGACAAAAAGGAAGGGAGAAAAATAGGCTGAAAATAATTAAACAAGAAAAAAACTTTTCCAAGATAAAATAATATATTAAGGAAGAGAATAAAATAGAGGTAAATAAAAACAATAAAAAAAACCACGACAAAATGTCCGTGACATTATATTGTTAAGTAAATTAATTTTGACATAATTCAAATCTCTTGAATTTTCCACTTGTTATTTTTATTTTTCCTATAATGTGATGCATTTGCAAGAAAGTTTAATTTCCATGGTTAATAATTTCTAATCATTGTCTGTTCCAACTCTAGCTAGTTTAATTTGAGAAAGAAATATCTGAATTATTTGTGATTTCTAAATTATTCTTATTACAGGGATGTGATTCTTCCGCGGATCCGCGGATTTCCGCTTTTTTTGTATTTTCTGGGACTTTTCCGATTTTTTGTTACAAAATTCCCCAAACATAAAAAAGTTTTAAATTTTTCCGCGGAAGCAATTTTCCCCTAAAATGCAAGCGGTTCTTATACCTCACCCTAGAGTTTTCTCGTTCCTCGGAGAGGATCCCTTTCCCCCCTCGTCCTCCCCTAGCTTCTCTTCCCTCCTCACGCATTGATTCAATAAAACTGGTCGACCTGTTGTCTCTCTGGCGCCCGTTGGACTGCTTCACCACGTTTTCCTTACCACTTTTCTTTTGCACGTGCCATTTTGAGATTGCGATTTTCTTTTTCTTCAATATTATTTTGTCGTCACCTTTTATGAGTGCCATACTGTTCTAAAAATAATGACCAGCGTTCGTACGGACATAGTATCTCGTTCGTCTTCTATTGACGTTCGGGATATAGACAAAAAATGTAAAAACCCGTGGCGATGGGAATGGCTAGAAAAACTAGTAGAAGGCATTCATTTACGTGAGGTTATATGAAAATTGAATAAATGTGGTGTATGCTACTGTGTCATTTGCAGCAAAGAATTGGCTTATGGATCTAGAGGATATGTTGCACTTGCGGACCACGTGAAATCTGATAAACATAAGTCATATCTTCATGCGCGGAAGGAGCACTTCGCATTGCCTGGTGAGTTGTGGTTTCTATTAATTTGTTTTGTGTTTTTAATTTGTTTGTTTTTCATACGTCCTTTTTCTTTTTTTTTTATTTGCTTATTGAATCGAAAATTTAGGTCGCTTAAGGGGGTACTAAAAAAAAGAAATAGTGAAAAAATTGAAAACTCAAGGAGTTATATTCCGATGAAGTGGGGGGGGGGGGTCTCAAAAAATGGCGTGCGACTGTGATCACGATTCCAACCCTCCTAGCAATCTGAAAAAAAAAATTCCTCTTTTTTGCCTTTTGGTCAATCACATCCCTGTTATTAAATCAAATTATTTTTAAAGAAAAAGAAATAAAACTTTATAGTATTTCCATACACTGCAATGTCAGTACATTGCAAAGTCACCACTTAAAACAGATTTATCCTTGACAATTTCCGTACTCTCCCTTCTCACAAAGTAGACAAAGGATAAAGTGCCTTTTAAGATTCATTCTTCCATGATGTTCTCGTCACCATTAAAGAAATCTAATCTTAGTTGGAAGACTTTTCATATGATTTCTATGTAAATTACTAACCACAGTTCTTTGCAATATCTCAGTTGTGTCTAATAAAAACCAAAGGATACTGAAATAAAATTAATGGCAACAACTACAGTGTTTTATTATAACTCGCCAAATAAAAATTACACCAAGAAAATTCTTTGACCCATATTAATTCTTCATTTTGAGCACACAAATGGTTGAAATAAGATCACGTGTTTCAAGATTTTGGAAGTACTTATGTTTTTTATGAGCTTTTAACGACTTACAGCAATTTTGAAAAAATAAAAAAGTGAAAAATTGCTTAAAATTTGTTTCTTATCTCTGGTCATGAGGGCAGACATTATTGGAGAAAAATTGCAGCTCCACGAAACAAATCCTTTGCATTCAGCAAAAGTATTGGAAACATTACATTAGGATAACACAGGAGTGATACTATCAGATATATTGAAGTGAGAAAGATTGTGTAATATTTCCATAGCAGTGATACACTGGAGATTACTGTAATTCCCAAAAGATGCATTCCGACATTACTGACTTAAGCAGAAAGACTTTATCTTCCAGCATATGAAATGCGATAAAGTTTCATCATTGTAATCGTGAGATAGTAAGCTGCTGGACAGAGTTCGACTATGAATGGATTATGTATTGAGTACCTGTAAGATAACATCAAATGTTGGTGTTTTTCTTTCCACTGCACAATCTTCCTCACTTCGATATATCTGATATTATCACTCCAATGTACTGTTTCTAATATTACAGAAAAATACAGTTGATGAGGAGACTGCAAAGATAACTGCACAGAAATTTCTTTTCTACCTATTTCTTCTTATTTATATAGTTAAACATCCCAAAATATAAACTTTTTTTTGTTTCATATTGACAACATCATCATCATGTTCAAGTTTTCTTATAAAAAAATTATAAAACTGTGCTACCCTAATACTGCTTTCAGAAGATTAATAAAACTTTCTTCTTTTCAGATATAGATGAAAAAGTGAATTTTGAGGAACTCAAGATAGGAAGTAGGAATCCACCAAAATCTTTGAGGCCTTATGCAGCCGATTCTTTCCTATTATTTCAAGTAAATAAAAAAATATTTGAATTACAATTCAATAGATTATGTAAAAGTGCCTTGAAATTTTGATGAAAATTTTGTTTTAACATTATTGAATACATTTGTTGTATAGTTTTTATTGTACATTGTACTTAATGCCCCCCCCCCCCCATGAGTTAAAAAATATCAACTTTCAGTCGTGTCTTCAAACAAATTAAGCAAGGAGTGAATATGGCTGTATTAATTAACGAACATATGAAATATATATATTAAAAATAAAGATGATCCTTGATTTTTCAGCCAAGTGAGAATTTTGGAGTAGTCCAAGCTTTCAGGTGCCATCATGGTGTCCATCTTCAGCAAATGAGAAGGGAGATCACAGTGGGCTTTTTAAATCGTTGAGCATCACTCCCTGTTCAGTCTGCTCTTTTAGGTTGAGGTTTAAATTCTTACCTGACTTCGAAACCTAAGAAGAATTCTTTAAACTTTGTCGCCAAGAAAGTTAATAATTAAAAATAAATCTCTCAATTTAATTAACATATAAAATGTGGTTGAGATTAAGTGGACCATGAAAATATCAACCACTTTCCATACATTATATGCTGATTAATATGGCATTCAAATTTTAAAAAATTAATTTCAAATTGGACATTTTAAAACCATATCATAGTTAAATCCCTACTCATTTATGTTATTTGATAGAATATGCCTCATTTGAATATATCAGAGCTGAAATTGGAGAAAAAAGAAAAAAAAAATGGTTTATAGTCATCATCTTTTGAGTTGCTGAACTTTATAGAGTAGTTGATATCTACTGTCTTTTTTAAAAATTCTTGAGAATGAGTTAAATTTATTATTTAAATAATTGTTAAAATAGTTCAGTAACTTAGAGGCAAGTTTTATTTATTTATGCGGTAGGTCTTTCAGTTGGAGCAATTTCATTCCATCTAATCAATTTCATTCCATCTAATCACAATGAGGAAATAGACTTTCAATATTCATTCTTCACAGCTTTATATAGAGCTTGCAGGTTGTCAGTAGACTACGACACATTATGGTTCTTTTATATTTGTGTTAAATATCTTGCTCTCTGTTCACTTTTATTATTAAACTAGCTGTACCTGGCATGCGTTGCAATGCCACTCAAAGAAAGAAAGTGTTTGTGTTTCAATTCTGTTTATTGAAGAGCTTTTGGATACACAATAGTATTTGTTTTTCCGTCTGGTGCATACACGAATAAATCAGAAGGTTTTCCAATGTGTGACCAGGCCACATACAGCTGTACATGTATGAAGCATGGATTTTCCAAATTTAGTCCATGCACTTGTAGCAATTGTCCCTGTGCTTTGTTGAAAACATTGCAAATGTTAGTCGCACTGGAAACTGCAAATACACTCATTTGTTGAAACGACTCACGCACCAGATATTCTAAAATGGTTCTAATTCAGAAAACTTTGCGGGTATGTGCACAACAACTCACCAAAGTTTCATCGCAATCTGATGAATGGTATAAGAACGCATACGGGACAAACCAACAAAAAAACATTATTTTTATATATTAAGATTCAGGCATAGATTGAATATCATCATTCTTTCTGTATCATAATAATTTTGAATTTTATAATTTAGGATCTGATTCAGCTTGTGAATGCGGATCAGCCATTCTGGCTTAACGGATTAATGGAAATGACACGTACATTTGGTCTGGAACTTGTTGAATCTGTTCTTACAAAATTCCCTGACATATTTTTTAAAGTAAGGATTTTTATTAATTTCAATTTCTTCATTAAAACTAATTCTTTAGTTCAATTTAGGAAGCGTAAAGATGAAAATATTAAATTTCAAAAAATAAAAATAAATAACTTAGCAACAAAATAACTATTTTATTATTGTACATAATCTAAATTAACTTTTAATTATTAATTGTTTTAATTTACTTTTGAAGAGTGTTTCATTAATTTGAATTTCTTAATTCATATTTATTCTCTTTGTATATAATTTCTTTTCTTTTATCCTAATACTAGTTTCTTTGATTCTTATTTTTAGCATCAGGAATTTAGTTTCTTACTTAAAGAAAGGGTGTGCCCTCTTGTTATTAAATTATTTTCTCCCAACATAAAATATCGTCAGGGTGTTCCTGCGAACATTCAGCAAGCCACCCCTTTGGACAAGCCGTATTTTCCAATCTCCATGCGTCTTCTTAGAGTGGTTTCTGTTCTTATCCAAAAATACTATACGTTACTGGTAAGTTGAACTTCTTCGGGCGTTATACTCAAAATTTATTTTAAATACAAGTGAATTGCAGATTTTTTTTGTTCAGAAATATATTAAAGTTCATCGTGGATAGTGAAACACGGATTTTGAAAAAAGAATAGTCAACTGAAAATTCTCAAAAATAATTCTGAAGTTTTAAACATACTTAGTGAAACAAATACTCATGATATGCATTTTGTGAATTTATGCCATGTTTTGGAATGAATTTGAAAAAAGTTAAATGCTTGAAAACTGTCAGGGGAAAAACTGGATTTTTCTTCTCAAATATACAGGGTGATTCACGAAGATATACAGAAACTTCGGGAGCTCATTCTACATGTAAAAGTAAAGAAACAAAGTTATATAAACATAGGTCCGGAAATGCTTCGGTATCGAGTTACCGCTTGCGAAAGATTTCGCCCATAATGTAGTACAACTATATGCACGTGGACTACACCTCAGTCCTTAGCTCTCACAATAAATCAAAACAATGCAATTCACATTATTATTGAACAGCTGTTATTGTGTTGCCAACTTTTTTTGTAGATTCCACATGGGATAAGCTTCAAACCACTGGAAGGTACAGTTCTGCGACATGTTTCATTCGATTTTTCAGGTCAACAAACCATAAGAAACCACTGATTTCGCCCCTTAATTTACCTTCCCAGACTTCCAGCAAGTCTTCATTTTACCCAGGGTACTACATTATGGGCGAAATCTTTCACTAGCCGTAACTCGATACCGAAGCATTTCGGGACCTATGTTTATATAACTTTGTTTCTTTACTTTTACATGTAGAATGAGCTCCCGAAGTTTCTGCATATCTTCGTGAATCACCCTGTATATATGTATATATACTAGCAAAAATACCTGTGCTTCACTCGGGTTACAAAAAAGAGTTGTTGTGATGTGAATGACGAAGAAATTGTAATTGTGAAATCACTTTGAAGGTTTTCCAGTTGGTAAAAAAGCCCCTTGATAGTTAAAATTAATATTATATTCCTATTTTCTAATTTGATAAAGCCTAGATAGGATTAATATTGAGATCAGAGAATATAAGACTTGTTCTGTCCTTCGCCACACACCTATCAATTCAACCCTTTCCCAGTTGCTAAAAAACATCACGTGATGATTACAAAGTAATGTTATATTCTGATTTTATAACCTGAAAGCCCCGTAAAGTATCCTTCAGTAATTTTTTTCCTACATTTCCTACGTGAAAATTATACAGAAGTTTGAAGGGGTTTAAATTAGGGGGAGGGAGAGATGTGTCCAAGTTTCAATTGTAGCCTGTTATTTCCGCAGGGTACTAAAGAGTATTTCTGCAAAGTTTGGTGCAGATCTGTCAAAGGGCCTAGGAGTGAACAAACCAACAAACATCCTCCTTTATATATATATATTAGAGATATGCAGATATTTACATTAGGACACCTCTTGGATATAATTTTATTTATCAGATTTTCAGCAGTACTCTAAAACTTGCTGCTCATGTGTAACTAAAGAAAATAAAAATGAAATAACCGTTTAATAAGTAGTTTTTATATATATAATTTATTTTATCCAAAACAAAGTTCTCAATAAATCTTGATTCTTTCAGGTCACAGAATGCGAAATATTTTTATCATTAGTTGTTAAATTTTTGGATAGTGATAAACCCAACTGGCAGCGATGTCTTGCATTAGAAGTTTTGTATAAAATGGCTATACAGTCAGAGCTTCTCAAGTATGTATCATTTTTTTTTTTAATTTCTTACTTTATTTGGGTATACCGTATCTCCATTACGATCAACATTGTTTCATTTCTTTTTCATTATTTAAGGTCTTTCTGCCAATGTTACGATATGAAACCTCATAGTACCAAGATATTTTATGAGATTCTTCATGCTCTTGATGTATATATTCATTCCCTCTTCACAAATGTCGTTACAAGTCAGCCATCTGGTGGTCAAGGTAATAAGATTAATTATATTAATATTTGTTAGATTAAATAGAATTTCCCGTTGTTGTTTTTTTTAACTTGGAACTTAATTATTAATTCTTTCTTTAATCTTGCTTTTCTTTTCAGGCTTTATTCTGTCATTTGTTGTCTTCTCCCCATTCCTTTTTAGATGGTCTTTAATTTAAGGCCATTTCCATTAGCTTTTAGCTTTTCAATAATTACTTTGACTTTGTTTTGTTGAGACATCTATTATTTTTTTAATATATATTTACTTAAAATGACTTAATTATTATCAGGTGGAAACTTGGCTCAGACACAGGGTCTTCCTCCTGCTCTACTGGCAGGCATGCCTGTTGGTCCTGGTGTAACACCTCAGCCGGCATTTGTGTACAGAGGGGTATGGATTCCTTTGCTTGTAAATGTTACTACAGGAACAAACAAATCTGCAATGTGAGTAATTTATTTAAATAGATAATGAATAAAAAAAAAAAGATTTGGGATTATAAAATACAATTTACGTCCTTACACTATACCATTTAGGTAGATTCATAAAATGCAAGGAAGCAAATTGAAAATAACCCAGTAGAACAAATCAATTGACTGCTTTGCTGATAAAGTTCTAATCTACTTTGATTGTGCCACACTTTTATTTTTGAATGAACAACAGTTGTCACATTGGTCACTTTCTTACCCATTAAACTGCTACTGTTTTTTTGTTTTTTTTTTGGATTTGTATTTGTCTTCTAGTCTAATAAGAGAGGCTAATCTGACTGCTTTTAATTCTTGTCTTTAATATCTTCATTAGCCAGAATTTCAAGTTTTTCTGAAGACCATTTGGATATCATAAATTTGTTCACAAAACAAAATTTTAAACAAAGATTTGAACAATAAATTAAAAGTAATAGAAGCTTTCTTAATTAAAAAAAATTCAAGAAATCTCTTTAAATAGAAAACAAAATTTTTTGAAATTAATAAATTAGATTCCTCCCTCTCTTTCTCCCTCTTTTCTTGATAATTTTGTACTAACAACTGTGGTTTGCAGATATTACACTATTGTTATGTAAATAATGTAGTATCAGATTTAACATTACCTGGCCAAACCATTATTTCTAGGGAAGCATCTACAGATATTCATCGACCTGTGTCCTATTGAGTATGTCAGAGATCCATAATGGGAATCTTATATCTTCCCTAACATCCAGTCAGACATACGTCCCTTCGATTGTAATGGATTTATCTATATTCCTGCACCCACGTACGTTCTAAACAAAACCAATTGCGTTGCAGCCATGTAAGGATACAGTACATATATGTACATAAAACATTATTGTGGTATTTTTTTTTTTTTTACAAATGCCCGGACTTGTAGCTTGATCAGCTTTCTTTAGGCCACAAGTAGGGGCGAGATATGATGCCTTTAACCGACGAATCGTTGCCCAAGGTACGCCAAGGGAGGCAGCATCAAGTGATACCCGCTGGAACGGACAGAAGGAGAAACAGAAGAAGAAAGAAACATCCATGCCATGACCAGGATTCGAACCCGGGTACCAGCGCACTGGCCGCAACGGCAGACCGCCGTTAATGTGTAAGAAAAATTTTGCTACCAGTCTCAAGCCTATTAGGCGCTAGTTCCTTGAGTCAGTCTTGTCACTTACATCTCTTATGTGCGTTTCACATTTTGTAGCTTCTATAATTTCATGAACTCAAGTGATAATTTGGAAATTAAAAACAAGTCTTCAATACATTTATTTTTTTCAATTTTAATTGATTTTATTGAAGCTAATCCTGTACAGTAAAAAAGAGCGCAGTCACTACAGTACTCTGTAGCAGCTTCTCATCATACGATACTTCAGCACCAGTTTTGGTAAATACATATTCAATCTTAAAAACTATTATTACCTGCAAAGTACTGAATTATTATAACTTAATGGCAATATTTTGGCATGTTAGGCAGTTTACTGTATGTATAGAAGTTTACTTAAATACGTGTGACAGTATATTTGACTTCTCCCATATAATTGAGATATGTCCATATTCATTTGCATCTCCGGTGCCAGAATCTAATCTGGGCACAAGTTGATGGATATCTGTAAAACTATTATTATAAAACAACTTTTTTTAAATATATATTTGAATTTACCTGTGACCATGTACATACGATTATATGAAATATATTCAAATTAGTAAACTTATATTATACCTATGGCTTATAATTATCAACATGGTTTTTTTACAATATTTAGTTAATAACTAAACTGTTAACCTTCCTAACTTTTGTATCCTAATCTGGCTTTTAACTGATTCACATTGCGAATTTGGTTTTTAATTTATGAAAATGGTTCTTAACTAAAAATCTTTTTAATTTACAGATTAGAAATGTTAGATAAATTGGAACCTCCAACTATTCCAGAAGGTTATGGAATTTCTTTAGCGTATACCTGCCTTTTAGAAATTATTCGAAGTATAGCAATTATTATTGGAAATGGTGATGGTGTTAATGGGAATGTATCGCCAGCAAAAGTGAAGCCACATACTCCAAGCGAAAAAGATAGAGGTTTGTTTCTTTATTTCCAATTTTTTTTTCTAGAAAAAAATTAAAATTACAGATAAAAAGTTAATTAAAACCAACAAATTAGCCACTCGTTAGTTTTGTTGAAGTGCACGGAAAACGTAGTCAGTAAATTTATATCATTGAATAGCAGTTACTCTTTAGTTTGATCGTGGTATCTATATCGTAAACAATAGATAAAATAAATATAATTTATCAGCAGGTTAAAAATTAGATGTAACTTTTCACTTAGTTTTGCAAACAATGTTCTTTTAGTTGATATTCCAATTATTTGAGTTGGTTTTTGATTTTATGTAATTTTTTGCTTTTAATAAACCTTTTTCTTTTCTCTAGAGCTTCAAGAACAGTTGATTAATTCTTCTTGGTGTGGTCTTCTGAAAGCTCTGTTTCTGTTGCTCGAAGCGAGGTGAGGAAATATATTGTAGGAAAACAGAAAAAAATCCTATTGAATCAATAAAGTATTGGTCGTTGATTACTAAAAAAAAATGTGAACGTTTTAAAATAAAAACTAAAAGAAAGCCTATGAAAACTTACCATGAGGATATTTTGAACCTTTTAAGGTATTAAGATTAATCATCGTCCTAAAATTGATAGTGATGCCTTTAAAATAGAGCATTCTCATGAGAATGCCACTAGAAAATTCTGATCATTTGTAATCAAGATTTAGCTTCACACTAGGCAAATGTTCATATCTATAATAAAATCTAGGTCAAATTACTTGGGCAAACAGAGATAAGTTCCAAAAAACTTAAAAATTATTATTAACTATAATAAACTCTTCAGATATAAACACAAAAAATATTACTTCTCTCCAATATTTCGTTCTTTTTAATCAAAAGAACTTCAACAAGGATTTTCATAAACACAATGAAAAGAAAATCTTCATTTTCAACAAACCAATTTTCTACAAAATAAACGTGAATAATAACAAGATAAAATTCTCTTTCCCGAATGAACGTGAAAATTAATAAGCAACAAAATCAAACGTATAAATAAACTAATAAAACAGCAATAAAATCAAATAATTAAAACGTTAATTATATAAACAAGCAAAATGAAATACAGACTTATATCAAGTTCAGTAATTCTTTCAATTTATCAAATTCATAAATTTTGTAAAGACGAAAATATTGGAGAGAAGTAATATTGTTTTGTGTTGATATCTGAAGAGTTTATCATAGTTAAACAGAGATAAGAACTACATTTCTTATTTCTACATTTGTTTTAACAGTTTTCGCATTCAAATTAATTTAAAAATATTTTGGGGTATTTTTAAATGTTTAAAAGTAGACTTATTATATTCATTGGTAAATCTTGGGTGTTTTTCAAAGGATTCTATCATCGCAATCAAAAAGTTTGTTGTGCCGCGAGATTTCTGCTAATAGTGTTCTGCAAAAGTGTTCCATGACGCTAAAATGATTAAGAAGCACTAACTTAAAAGGTTCAAACAATTCCTATTGCAAATTAGGATTGTGCGTTTTATTTATTGTTAGGATTATAAGTTTATTGTAAGTTTTATTAAAGATTTTTTATCGTTTCTTTTGTGTTTTTTTTTTTTCCAGTACTGATGAAACAGCAACAGAAAATATCCTTAAATCAGTGCAGACATATACTAACTTGAGTGGGAAATTGAATATGACGACACCAAGGGATGCCTTCATTACTTCTCTTTGTAAAGCTTCTCTTCCACCTCATTACACCCTCACAGTTTTGAATACCCATAACAAGCCAGATATTGGGAACATCCAACAAGCGAATTGTAATTATATATATTTTTTTTCCTTATTATAAAATAGATTGATAAGTAAATTCATAGATAAATATATATAGATAACTGTTATGTGGGAAATAAACTAAAAGCAAAAATTAGTGTTGTTAGTCAAAAATTTACTTAGAAATGGATTAAAAAGTAGATAATGGCATAAAAGTTGATCCTGATTTTTCAGATTAAAATTGAAATATACTTTCTCTGTTTAGGTTGATCCATATGTTTTTCTTTAGAAGTAACTTCTGGGATATTATTTTAGGATAGAATAGTTTCTCCTTCTTTTTTTGAATAGTCTTCAGTTTGGCCACAGGATATTTACATCAATTATCAATTGACAGAATGTGTTTTATTTATCATTTGTTTCTGTCATTACATATACCTACTTTCTTTATGAAATTTGACAATTACAAGAAATGAAAAATCTTAAATAGTATAATTATACATGAGTTGGGAATACTTAGCCCACAATGCATTCTCACCTCATGTCGTCCTAAGTGTTTTGTGATGTCCTATATGTTTGTGCCATCCTTGATGATGGAATACACTCAGTATTCCGAAACTGTCGGTTAATTACCATCTTTTTAATTATTTTTTTTAGGCTTCTGATACTTGTATCAGAAGTCTTATAATCCCACCTTCTGTGGATAAGTATCATTAAATTATCATTAGCAACAACCACAACAATCGTGTCTTTTGCATGTGCAACCATCACATTTATAATACAGTTCTAAAACAATCATAATAACCACAACAATTGCGCCTTTTGCATTCGCAACAATCACATTTATAATAATAAGGAAATTAAGGTAATATCAATTATATTGTCTTATATCAGAAGCCATTGTGAAGCATTGTGATTCGTTTACTAATCACTGTCACTTTTTATCCTGTTTCCATGTAAGTGCGTTTATTTACTACTTTAATATACGCACGTTAAGCCTCTTTGTTATGTTTAATAGCAAAGCCAAGAGCATTTGTAAGTCTAAAATGCATGCTTAAATTTGTAGTTAGTTTACACGTTGCTTTTTCTCAAATTACCTTAAATCCTTGGCCATCTTGTCCTTTCAAATATGATCTTGGTCTCCTCCCCTTAAGCTGTTGCTGAATGGAAGACTTAAACAAAAGCTATGCAGTGTACTAATAGATCAGATGAAACCATGCATTGAGTGTAGTGCAGTCTTTGTGATTTGTGACCAAAAGAAAAATTAATAAATAAATAAAATAGAGTTATAATAGTCAAATTTAACGTGCGGGAAAGACATATAACAAGAAAAAGAAGCATAAAACCACACACAATTAAAGGTTCACTGAGCTATTTTTGGATTTTCCGTGCCGGAAACCCAAGATGGAACCGTTTCGAGATTCCCATCTCTCCTCACTTAATAGTCAAATTTAATTTTTTTTTTTTTTTAATTTATGCATATGTTTTCTTTATAAGTTAATCACATCGTAATATTTAAATTAATCTTTACTTCTCCTTATGGCGATATTTCGTCCTATTTAAAGAACTTTGACGAGCCATTTACATTTCTTCTTAAATTCTAAATAACACAAAATCAAGAATCTACAAGCATGACTACTGCAACAAAAGAAACGTGATGTCAAACACGTTCAATTAATAAAACCAAATATTATATCCATAGTTTTAAATTTAAAATTCTTTTATAATTTAAATTTAAAATACTTTTAAAATTTTAATTTCTATTAATAATTTCCAACATCTTTATCTTTCAAAAGTCCTATTAATAATTTCTAAAATTTAAAAATCCTATTAATAAAGTCTTCAAGATTAAATCCGATGCCTAAGTTGAAACTCTTCTTAACTTTCGATGAGATCTTAAATTCTTCATTCTCCCTTTCTTCCTCTATCTCTGCAAGCGCGAAGATAATGTACCTGTGCAATACCTGTATTCGTAATTCCTTTTCTTAATCTTGAACAATTTAACAAACGTTGCCAAATTCTTGATTGCCTTAACATTCACCATAATCTCATAGGATTAATAATTAACAACTTCTTATTATTATCACAAATTTATTATCACAAATATCGCCATAAGGAGAAGTAAAGATTAGTTTAAATATTACGATGTTGTTAATTTGTGATAATAATAATAAGTTGTTAATTATAAGTTAATCCTTTACATGCTAAGCCTAGTGCTAGCAGGGATTACTTTTTGCCCTTTTTATTCTTAATTTATGTTTCTTTTGGTTCTACTGAGTTTTTGAGTGCTGGACGAACCCAACTGATGTTATATAGGAATCTCAAAACAGTTCCGTCTTGAGTTTCCGGCACAGAAAATCCAAAAATAGCTCAGTGAAAATAGTTATGTTTTGCATTTGGCCTTAAATAGTTATCTTAAGTTTTCAGAAACTTCTCCTGAACATCAACGGTTATTGTATATACAAGTCTAAAATTTTAATTTTTAATTTTTGTAAATATCAGTGCCTCTATTGTGTTTCTTAAACTTTTATCATTTACAAAACATTTTTGAAAATGTTGTTGTAATTGAAAGTTTCTTTGAAAAACAAAAACCGTTTTGTAACAAAATTCAATTCCGAGTCACTTAAGTTTATCATAAGATTTCTTATTTAATCTAACTTCAAAAATATTTTGCTGCTACTCGTTCATTAGAAATTAATTTTATATTATAAATTTTAATCTCAGTTTTCTGGGTTGCACGTCTTAATCTGAAAGATTAGAATAAACATATTAAAAGTAATTTTAAGTTTTGCAGCCTAGCAATAAAGGATAATAAATAAAAAGGATGGAGGGGGTATTGGTGTATTTCCGATTTCGTATCAAATAGAATGAAATAAAGATTATGAATATTGTTTATTATCCTATGAGCTCCAGGTCTGTTTTTCTTCCTTCTTTCTTAATAAGATTTTGTTCAGTAGCTTGTTAAGCGAAAAGAATAATGTTTGCAAAAATATATTTAGTAATTCTTCACATATATTTGTTTCCTTTGTTGTAAAGCTCATAGCAGATCATCCAGTCAAGATATGGGAACTGCTATAAATATGGGACAATACATTGGAGAATCTGATATGCGGCAACAAGTTGTCGTGGTTGGAACACCACTGCCTACAGCTTCCCTACCTATAGGAGCTCAACAAGGTCCAGTTATGGTAATCAAATTACATTTTCCTTTTATAACTTTCATTGTTATTAAGAAACATTATAAATTAATTGGAAACCATTCTAATCAAGTAACAAAAAGAAGTAGTATTCACAGTTTTTAAAAGAGTCTGGAAAAAAAGGCACTCTGATCCTCCTCACCCAATGGAAGAACAGTGAATATAGTTAGATGCTACTATATTAATATCTGTAACCAAAAAGTTATCAGAAAATATTTTCTTAATTAGTGCAGATATGAAGGTCCTAATTCTCATTTCTTCATTTTTGGCATCAATGAAGATATTTTACAGTGAACATCATGTTACCACGAAAAAAATTAATTCACTCTAATAAAAGAAAACAAGATACTAGATTCTGCAAGAAGGAAAGCTTACAATGACTTATCAGTGACCTACTGTGAGATGATGGCAGCTAGGATTTAGAATCACAGACAAGGCTTTTTCTCTTATTTTGCTCGTAAAAGGATCAGATCTTACAACTAACTTTTGAATATTTGGAGTTGTGTGAACTAACATTTTGATAACTATGTTAATACTAATAACAAACACATTGAAAAATGCATTCATGTTGTAATAAGTATTTTAAAATACACATTTTAATATGAAATTTATAATAAAAACATAATAAATATGTTATTTATTTCAGAATTTTAATAATAGCATTGCTTATTATATGGGTGTTTTTGGCTCGACTAAAGTCTGATAAGACTATGACTCCATTGAATATTATTAAATACATCTTTATACAACATTTAATGTTGGAACTTTGTCAAGGTTCAATTTTATTAGAATTTTCTTTTTATACAGTTCACTTATAATTAAACATTGGTTACTTTATTTCAAAATACTAATAGTGTTCACTTTACAAATAAAGCATATTGTTAGCATGAGGTACTATTGTTAAAAGAAATAGACACTGCTTAAGGTGTCATTTTGTGACCAACTATACTCATTTTTAAAAACCTGACGCAATTAATGTATGATAGAAATTTGAGGGGAAAAACTTTAGGAGAACTTTCTAATATTTGACTGCAGATGATTTAAGTGATTTTGCATTACTTTTGTGTTAATATTCAGCAAGTTATGGCAATTAATAGGAATTTCTGTGTTAATAATTGAAGTATAAAATATAAACTCCTGCAAAAGAAAATACTGTGTATTGTATCTAATTTGTTTCCTTATGTATATATTTAGCGTATTGAAATGAGTACTGAAAATGCTTGTTTTACTTTAGCTCACTGCGAAGAATCTTCAATGCATGAGAGCGATTCTTGGTTTAGCTCACTGTCACGGTAGCGTCTTGGGAACAGCCTGGCATCTGGTGCTCACCACTTTGCAGGTAAAGCATTTAAATCATTTCGATCTATCCCCTACGGCTTTATCACCTCATGTTTAACATTTGTGCATGAGCACAGTAGTATGAATTCAAGTTGCAATGGAACTAATTGTTTGGTGCATCTAAATACTACTGATACGATTAATAGAATAATAATTATTGATATTATCATTAGTAATATTATTAATAGAATATTTTATAAAATATATAGCTACAGTTTTGTTAAATGTACTAAAATAAAAAAATCAATGAAAAATTTGATCAAATTAAATCTTGTGGCAAAAATCTTGTGAACTGATGTAGGCATGTAATATCATGAATACTTTGCCACAAACAATGTAGCTGTTTGCACTGCATTTTCATCGAAAGCCTCATATTCAACTCATATCCACAAGATAAAGCAGACAGGACTACACCAAATCTTCTAATTGCATCTATGTTTTCGTCTTCATCAATGGAAGCAGATTTAGATGGATTTTGAAAAATTCGTCTAGCTATATTCCTGTCATTTGATGTTCCACTTTCGCCGATTTTCGGAAAATCGACTAACAACCCCATTTCATTTCTAATTTTTCTTGTATTTTTTTTCTTCTTTAATACTTCAACAATGAATTTGTTTTCCTCTCACACCCGCCATTTTTTAATGTCCAGCCTATAGGATACACGAAGGCATTCGAAAGATCGAACCCAGGCATGAAGAGTTGATAATCCAAATGTTAGGGCCTTAACATTTCTTCTTTGACCTGTCTTTAGTATTCTGTCTACGTCATTCAATTGGACAGGTGTTGCTTTTCATATGTAGCAGGTCTGAGCAGATGATGTGTCAGTAAGGGCATTACAAATCTTTCCATTTACCATTGGCATTACACAAATGTGAACATTTTGAAAAAATATTTCCTAGGGAAGAGAGAACAAACCATTGAGAAAGTAGAATAAGAAAAAATTGTAAAAAATGAAAATTTGAAAAAAATATGCGACGACCTTTCCACTAGGACAATCTGAAGTCGTTAAAAAAAGCATAGCAAATATTAATTTCAATGAAAAAAAAAATATTCTTCTCCAAAAATAATAATAAGCTAATGGTCTCCAGCCATAAGAAGTTCAATGTTTTGTAAGACATTCCTGCCAGGAATAAAAAAAAAAAAAAAAAGATATTTCCCACATTAGCATAAACTAGCACATATGTTTTTGATATGGTTTTAGAGACACTGAAATATAAATTTTGGATATTTTTTGAAATCGGAGACTCGTGGGAATTTTTTGTAGGTCACAGTGAAGTTAAAACTTTACTCACGTTCAGCCGATAAACAACACAGGAAATGATGCTTCATAACTAAATAAATTGAATATCATTCTGCTTACAAATATTTGGAATAATGACTTTATAACTAAAGTTTCTAATATTTATTACACTAATATTAAACAAAAATTCTGTACCATCAATTCGGGACAAACTAGAGGTACTAATTACATGCCGAATGTGCTGAACTTTCCTGATTTAATGATCATGTTTACAGGATTGTAGAAAGTAGGTTTCCAGCTAATGATTTGGGATTTTTGGAAAGGAAGAAGTGGCCATTTAAGTGTCTATCTATAAAATTTCAGACGGATACAACAACTTTGGGAAAATCTGACTTAGTTCCGCTTTTATCTTCATTCGCACCAGTGTGATATGGCAGGAAAATATTGTGTATAAAATCATTGTCTACATCAAGAAGCAAGACTCAGATACAAACAGAAATGATAAAAAATAAAAATAATAATGAAATAAAATAACAAAACAGAATTGGTGGAAAACATTCAGTTGCTCAATAAATTAATGTATTATTAATGAATAAATTCTTACCTGTTAATAACCATCTACCTATTACCTCTATATTATTATTGTTATTAGTTACTTTTTTTAAACTGAATTTGTCTAAAGTAATCTTTGTCTCCTTAGCATTTAGTGTGGATTCTTGGTCTGAAGCCATCAACTGGTGGAAGCCTGAAAGCTGGTCGAGTGAACGAAGGTCCAAACGCTGTCATAACGACAGCAGTGATGGCAGATCTTCCTGTATTGTCCTCTATGCTATCACGTTTATTTGAGAGTTCTCAATATTTGGATGACGTGGCTCTTCACCACCTCATAGATGCCTTGTGCAAACTGTCCCAGGAGTCCATGGAGCTTGCTTACACCAACAGGGTAAAGTAACGTTATTCAGCACACAGATTGTTTTTCAGGATAAAAAAAATTCAGAAATTTAAGTAACATTTTAAAGATTTGTTAATTTAGTTGCATACATTAATATTCCTACTGTTTGGTAAACCAGTAGTTAATATAAGATAAATTTCTTCATTTTTATTTATTGTTGCATGGATGGAACATGGGATTTTATTACAGTAATATACTTTAGTAATAAGAAGCTTAAAATATTCTGGAGCATAACCAACAAGCCACTACCATTAATCCCAATTTTGTTGAGGCATTTGCCGAAAGTGTATCTATCCTGACACTGATCCCAACCAAGATGGGATAATACAAACCTTTTTTTTATCTTCCTGTGTTTTCTTATTTCACTAAACTTTATTCTGATCCTTGCAAAGGAAAAAAGATGAAATAAACATAAACGGAAGTTTTTTTTTTTTTTTTTTTCACTTAATTGTTTGCTTGTGATTTTGTAAAAATTAAAGTCTAATCATAAAAAAATTAATTTTCTCAGAATCAAAATTTAAATTAACTGTGAAAAACATTTTAATATTATCCTTATTTCTACTGAACAGCAGAAAAACTGTGATTTTTTTTATAGTTAAAAAGGTACAGTTAGAATGAGTTTTCATTTATTTTGTAGGAACCGTCTTTGTTTGCTGTGGCCAAGCTGCTAGAGACTGGACTGGTCAACTTGTCACGTGTTGAAGTGTTGTGGAGGCCAATTACTAATCATTTGTTGGAGGTTTGTTACTTTTACTTTCTTTGTTATTCTACTTACAACTAACATTATTTACATTCGTTATCAAGTAAGAAAAAGATTTTTGTCTTGAAACCCACAACATCAAGAACAATCTAACCTCTGCAAATGACAGTGTCATCAGAAATCTATCCTGGCATTTACGACGCAAACCATCAATAGTTTACAGCCTTAGAAAAAGTTCAACAAAGGAAGGAGCTGCTGTCTTGAACTCATAATGTTCAATAATATTTATAGTGTATTGTTTATTGTGTATTGTGAGCATTGAACTCCTCTCTACCAGGGATGAATATTCTGGAAGTTCAATGCACACCTATGGAATCAAAATGTCACTGATATTATATTTTTGCATTTATTCCTATTAAAGACTTCTCTAATTGCTCGCTGACTTTGTGTGATTTCTAAAATTAAATGTTTCGTGAAAAGAAGAAGCTTTGGCAGTAGAAACTGTATCTGATTCACATTAGTAGTCCATTTAATAGCCAGGATGTGCAGCGTCAGATACGAGCACCTTCGAGTCCTTTAAATACACGTACAGATGGTGCAGTGGATCAAATTCTTAGCCTTCCATTTCTTGTAATCCATCCAAAATAGGTAGCAGGGTATGCTGTGAGAGAACAGCATTCAGAGGTAGGAGCCGAGTTCCTGTGAAATAGGTAACACAGTATTTTCTATCTGAGCATTATTTTACCTTTAACACTTTCGTAGTTCTTTGCTTGGATAATGAATAGTATCTTTCATTTCTTCAATAAAATTTTATAATTACTAACAATTAAAGGAATTAAAATTAACAAAATATAGTTAAAATAAGTTTGTTAAATAGTTGACAAGGTTATAGTTAAAATAAGTGCAGTCTGGCAGAGTGGGATGAAAAAATAAAACAAATTAAACAGAAATTTTCTAAAAAGTAATTTTGGAACATAAGAATTACAAATTTCACTTTTATTTGGTAAAAAGACTATTGATTTATTTTCTGTATTATTTATTTACTATTTGCTGGAATCTGTTGGAAATACCTGTAGAAAACATTTCTAAAGATGATTATTAGGGAAAGAGATTTTTGCTACAGTTAGAGAAAATAATATTTTAAATTATTTTTATTATATTATTTTTTTTTCTTTGTTGGTAAGGGTTGAAAAGAGAAGAAATGAAGCGTTTTTGGGTTTATTATTTTTTTTTTCTGGTTGGAAAACCATCATTTATATATAAATCCTCCCCTCAATGGGAAAAAAAAATTCACAACTTTTATTTATTTATTTTTTATTAAATAACCAAGACCATCATAAAAGCCTATTCCATTGCAAATTTCTGGTTATGCTTATATTTGACAGGAACTTTTATTTTGTCCAAGATTATGGATTATAGAGTTGAAATTATATTTATTAGTAAGAAAGTGTTCAATTATTCTACATCTAATTGCATTGGACGAATTAAAAAAAAACGCTGCTGCTCTGTGTGCTGTTATAACTTTCAGACATTGATAAAATGTAGTCATAAGTTCAGATTAGCAAATGAATTTAATAACTCTGGTTGCGTAAAACTACCATCTGCCCTCCCCAATTAGCACATGGGTGATTTTAAAAATGTGGGATCACTAAATGTTAACTATTATCCATTTTTCAAATTTTGAAATTTTACTCTAATTTTTTTTTTACTTTATAGTATATAAGCCTAGAATACAGTATACAAACATAAAAAGACAACAAGTGTTCTGGAAAATTACTAATTAAAACATTTGATTATCAGATCTGTAGGTTACAGATTTTGGACATCTTTGATCTGTAGGTTACAGATTTTGGACATTGGATTATTAAGATATGCATATTAAAAAAAACTGCTAGGGGCTAAAAATGCATTAAATCGGTTCTATATAATTGCATTTTTTAATCAAATGTATAATATTTTCTTACCTTTTTTTAGAAGTCTTTTATCTCTTTTGATCAGCAGTTAGCGTTCATTAGTCACATTTAAACAAAAATATTATAAGCACATATTTAATTTCAAATACACTTTATATGCATTTAAACATATATGTTTTGATCTCACGTTGACTCATTATTAGAAGTATCCAACTTGCAGTTTGTTTTAACCAATTAAAATATAGATTATTACAATAGAACCTTTTTATTATCCATTTAAGTTTATTAATAGTCATGTAGAAGAGTTAAGTTTTTTTATAAAAATTATTAACGATCAAAATTTGAAGATTATTTAGCTAAATTTGAATTTGATTATTAAGTTCTGTAAAATAAATATTTAGCATTTGTTTTGCACTTTATAAAAAAAAAAAAACCTGTCTTGATCTAATTAAAAACAATACTTTTTGAAATTTTTGGGATTTACTTCTATGAATTCTAAATAAAAATTATATTATGTCTTGTTCATATATATATATATATATATATATATATATATTATTTAATATATTCTTTTTCAAGTGATTTGGACTCTTTTAATCATAAATTTATTGAAAAAATTATTAGTGTTTCGATCATACGCAATTTTAATATCGTTAAATAATCTTTTTAAGTACATTTTCTGAGGGGAAAAAAAAAAAGTGTTTCTAATAAAACACTTACAAACATTGAAGGTCAATTTATAAAATAATTTAGAGAGGTTTTACTACTCCTTATACATCGTACTTTCCTTTTTAAATAATAATGTCCGAAAACACCCGCCATTTTGTTTCCATCGTTACACATGTGTTTGACGTGCTCATTAATGATGTTAATCATTATTTCAACTAAATACACTATTTCGTTGGGAAAAAAAAGTATTGAATTGGAGAAATAAGATTGTAATTAATGACTTTCTTACATTTTTAGGACACTGGCAACCCTGTGAGAATAAATTAAACATTAAAATAATCGATGGTTCCATCGTTACGCGATTTGGACATTGTGGTTCAATAACTTAAAAAAAGTATATTTACAGCAGAGAAAATGCACAAAAACTTAAGAAAATGCTTTAAAACGTTGAAAAAATTGTTTTAAAGCCTGATAAATGAGTTGAGATACTTATTATTTATTTTAGCATCCGAAATAGCGTGGTTTCCATCGTTACTTTTTGACAAACAAAACTGGCAAAAAAATATGTGTTATATATCTGTTGTAATTCTTCAATATTTTACACTGCTGCTGTCATCTGTCGACCGAAGTAGTAAGCAAATCATCATTTTATTGTATTCATTCAATATTGTGATTATGAAACTTCTAAAAACGCGTTAGAATTTTTTTTCCTTGGTGTTGCAGAGCATCAGTTAACATAAGAGATGTCCAAAATTAACCATTTGTAGCTAAAATGGTTTAATTTAAGGATATTTACAACAAACTTCTGTAATAAATGATACCAGTTCTTGTCTCTGAATAGAACTAAAAATTCACTGAGAAAAATAATTTAAGTTATAAGATCTAAATTTAATTTCTGAGATAACTTTAAGTTAAGAAGTATGTCTTGTCCCCACCTTTTTAAAATCACTCACATGCAACACCACTGCACACATTTCTTGATATATTCACAGGTTGGAGGCGAGACATTTTAACAGTATTGGGTCATAACGATGTAAGATGAAGAAATAAAAGTGCTGTGTTGAAACAGGAAATGCTTATTGTTTTTAAAAGTTTGTTCTAATAATTTATATAGATCTAAGTTGGTAGCAGAAGCCATAGATCATTTGTTTATTTTTTTGTCCTTTTAAAAAAATATACATAATTGAACTGTTTAATGAATTTATGATTGCTAAGTACTTTTCATTCATTGTTTGATTGTTCTCTAGGTATGTCAACATCCTCATATTAAAATGAGGGAATGGGGAGCAGAGGCTGTTACCACACTTGTGAAATCAGCTTTAAGTCACAAATTTGAATCAACTCTTCAGGATAATCAAGTAAATATATTGTGTTCAATTATTTTGAGATACTGCCTTCAGTTAAATATATTTTCTCCCATTGAAATAACAAGCGTATTTACCTTATTTCACCCTACAAACCCAAGGTGCATCTGTTGGTTTTCAGTATTCAGTGTCCATAAAACTTTTTTATAAAGTTTTTATATTCAAGTAATTCTTTACCCATTTCTGCAATGCATCATTTAACAAATTGCAGTTTGTTTGTTTCTGTCTTTTGTTTTACTTATATTTTAAAATAAAATCATGTTAATTCATTGTCAGCATAAGTTTGTGTTAAGTTAATAAATGCTTTTCATTTTTATTGAAATAGAGACATTTGGAGCTAGTGTTAATAGTAATTACATTCAAGCTTTTTGTTCTAAATTCTACAAAGCATTCCAAATTTGTGAATTAATTGTAAAATTCCAAATAGATTGATCAAAAATGCTGATTTCTCTTCTTTTTTATGTTTTAGAAACTTCAGACAACAGTTTTGTTGCCACTACAAGAAATGTCGAGCATTTCTCATCCAGATATAAGGCAGAAACAGTTGGAGTGCATCTTACAGATCCTACATAGTAATGGAGATATGCCCATTCATGGCTGGCCAATTATGCTAGGAATGATCGGTACCATTTCTGATGCCCAAGGGTAAAGGTTTTATTTTATTCTAAAAATGAAATAGAATTGATATTTTATAACTATGCCATACTAGAAGTAGACAAATGCATATAGGAGGGGAGGAAAGTCAAAAAGTTAGTTCCAATTGCCCAGAACTTTGTATCTAAAAGATATATTGTTATGTCGTTTGTTAGCAACAATGTTTATACTTCCATTGAACAGTTGCCACATGGCAACAAAAGTTTCGTCTGCTATTTTTCATGAACTATGTCATGTCAGTTGAAAGTAGCATCCACATAGGAAGTCTGCACAATGACTTGTTCTCTTGTGGGCAAAAAATTATAATCCCATTGAAATTTATCGCAAATTGCTTGAAGTGTACAATGTCAACACAATTTCGTGCTAGGTGATTGCAAAATGGTGCCCATTGATCAGCAATGGGTTTTCTTGATATCGAAGAAAACTACCAATAGGGAAGGCCTTCAACTGCGATAGTACCACACCTCATTCGGCAAATGTCACAGGGGCTCTCTGGAAAATTTGAAGTGGAAGGGGTAGGAACATCCTCCCTATAGCCCCGACCTTTCGCCTTGTCATTTCCATGTGTTTGGTCCCATGAAAGAACCTTGAGAAGCAACGATATCGCCCCAATGGGGAAGTCGAAAATGTGACGAGAGAATAGTTATCTTATGTTGGACAGAAATTTTTTGAAGAAGGCATATCAAAACTCATGCTATGTTACGATAAATGTTTAAATGACTTGGTGAATATGTAGAAAAGTAGCTTTTGCATTGTACTTCTGTTGCATAAATTAAATTTACTACCTCCCATAGTGAAATTTAATGAGTTGTAGTTATATTAATTATAAAAGAAATAAATAAGAGCTTGAAAAGAAAATTTAATTTATTTTTTTTTCTTCCAATGAAAATATATTTCATCGACGTAATTTAAATATTTAAATGAGAGTCGTGATGAGTTGACGAGAAATCATGTGATGATTCGGGGAGTCGAAAAGAAAGTGTTGATTCGAGAGGTTCGTCTCAGAGAGTAAGGATAGAACTTTGACTGAATGCAGTCGACGCAAAAATTAAGTTGATAAAATTGAAATGATGCAGTCGACTATGGACAGTAAGGTGAGACAGTCAAATTCAATTAACTGACTCGAAAGATTAGGGAGAGACCATTGGCAATGTGGCTAGATAATTCCAATATCGGAATGGACACCCCTAAGGCAGACATCGAGTAACGGAGTAAAGGAATAACTCTGAATATTTAAAGTAGCTGTTTCAACAACACGAAAGTAAGAAATAGAAAATAACTTTAATTTATTCTAAAGGATTTCGAAGAAACTATTGAGGTGACAAGTTTAATAAGTTAACCCGTGTTAGTAAGAAGATTCCATTACCCGAGTAGGTGTTAGCGGAAAGAAGACCGCAAATAAGAATAAGTGCAATTCAAGTTATTATTATTCCCAGTGAAGAAACCGTGCGAAGAAACTATTTGTTAGTTAGAAGTAAAAAGTTATAATTGCTGAAAGTTATCGAACAGAACTTTAATTTTGATTTAATTAAAAGGTGAAAGAAGCCTACTGGACTCCGTGAAGTTTGGAATAATCCAAGATAATCAAGATACCAAGGGGAGAAGAGTTGAATTCATTTTCGTACGGGAGCGTTAATTGATGATATGAACTGTTTAGAATAAGAAAGTAATAGGATAGCTATTAAATTTAGTATCCGAAAGACGAAGTGAAAAGTAATTTAAAGTTAATTAGAAATCTGAATTTCGTACGAACATTAAACTTAAGCAAATGAAGATATAATATATTCAAGATGGAAATTATATAGTAGAGGAGATTACCCAACCCCATAGGATTATTATTAATGAAGAAAAGAAGTAAGACATCAGTGTTTTCCGATAGAGAAGACATGTCATCAAGAAGTGATACAAGCTGTTTAAACGGATAAGTAATCCATAACAGAAAGTGCTAGTGTGTATGTGTAATAAGTCAGTGCATTACCCACAAGTGATTAAAAGTATTCAATTAGTGATTTCTTCAAGTGTTAGAAATCAAATGTGATAAGTGCTATTAAAGGTTCCTGAAATGTATTCCGGATGTGTAACGGCATATGAAGTCATCACTCTGTAAGTACTTTACCTTTATTAATTTTTGGAGGGATACAAGAATCTTGGAAGCCAAAGTAATGACAATGCAATTAAAGTATTAGCCAATTGAATAGAAATTCAATCACATACTATTGATCAAGTTCACACATGGGTGAAGTCATAAGTTGTTTATCACTATTGAGTTTAGTGATAGAGTACACTAAAGGTTATGATTATAATTTGCATACGAGTGAATAAGGCATTAATCAATATTATCTCTCTGTGTCATACAAATGAATAGGGCTTATCGAATGTACGAGAGAAAATTAAATAGTGTATTGCCACATAGTTGAGAAGCCATTATTAATACTATTTATTATACAGTAAAATAAATATTGAGGGCTCAGTAATTAATTGAAAGTAGTAAATGATAAGAATTGTTATGTTTTTATGTTTCAGTGAAGTAATTTAGTTTATCTAAGATTATCGCTGAGTAGATTTGATTAGGCGATAAGTTGTCTTTGAGGTTAGGCATAGTAACCTTAAGTATATACTATCAAGTGTACAGCATATAGAACTTTTTATATATAGGTTAACCACAGACTCTATTGTAAATATTCAAACTTAACTTATGTTTCTTGTAATAAATATTTTTAAAATTTTTGTAACCCTTGTGTCACTATTTTGGTACGCTTTGCTCCCCAAGTATGCGTTCTGTGCAAATATCGCATCAACTTCCCAATAAATACAAGATAACCCCAAATGTTTTTTTCTTCAGGCAAGTGCAACTAACTTTTTGACTCGACCTCATAATTATCAAATTTGGTTGTGGTTTTTCGGCGCAAAAAAGGGGCTGTAAGGTCTGACCTTTATGAAGCTTATTGTGGAAAATAAAAGGGGTGATAAGCTTGAGTTGATCAGTTAAAAAAGGTAGGAATCAAAAACAGTCAAAATTTGACTTTGATAGAAGTGAGACAATTACCTAATTTAAAAAGACAAAAAAAAGGTATCAATAATCAGTTCAAGAATTATGCTTTGTTTTTTTCCTCTAAGCATGATTAAATTATTGACTTTTTGTGTCATGTTGCTTTATTCAACAAGTGCTATCAGTATTCCAAAAGATTCCTAAAAGATTAATATCAAATAAATATAAAATTCAAAAATGCAAATTACTAATAATTTACTGCATCTAGATTCACATAATTTCATAATCTTTAACAGTGACGTAATTTATCTCTTTTGTAATAAATAATATACATTTTAAAAACCCATAAGCATTTGGAAACCATTTGCTCTAAAAGAGTTTTCAATATATTACCTTTTTTCCAATCAAACAAGCTCTAAAGAATAAAAAATGAATTTCTTATTAAGAAATAATAAATAAATAAATGAAAACACTTTGAATTATTCAACATTAGGAAGTACCTTCATAACATAATGAAACTTAGTTTTGTTTTTTTTGTTAAACTTTCAGAGAAAATTTAATTCGCATAGCCTTCCAGTGTCTACAGTTGGTGGTGACTGATTTCTTGCCAGTAATGCCCCAGACCTGTCTGCATATATGTGTCGATACTGCAGCCAAATTTGGGTCACAAAACCAAGAGCTGAACATCAGTCTGACAGCAATAGGACTTATGGTAATAGCTCTGTTTTTTGTAGATATTTCCGTGGTACCTATTTAAGTTACTTAGTGTAATTATTTTTCTTATTAATTGTAAGATTTGGCTACATTTATCTAGAATATTCCTTTGGAAAATTTAAGAAATATCTAGTTGTTTTAATTGCTTTTGTAAATGTTAGTGATGGCACCTAGTGATCATATTTCTGCATACATACTGTGTGAGTTCTTTAAAGTGTTGTGTGTTTCTGTCGCTTCGTCAAACTACTGTCTTTATCATCTGCAAATATTTTAATACTATATTACTAAAACAACTTTTTAATGAATTTTTGAACTCGTAAACAGTTTGTTCTAGGAATAAATTTGTAACAATATTCGCAATTTAATTTTTTTTTTATTTATCAAAAAAACATGGATTAAAATTTCATTAGTATTATGAATTTGCTAAGGGAATTGTTATTTTGTGAATCTTTTGCTTATCTCTGAAAATTCAGGGTGATCCTCCAAAGAAAAGACTCAATGATCCACTCTTATTTTATAAAGTCTTGTTCACTAATTCATGAGCTTTTTAAGAAAGTATCAATAGTCAGGGATGTCCTTAGGCATTAACAACCCAGACATTGCTTTAGGCATCACCTCTTATACTTGGCAAACTTACAACATAGGGTATCAAAGTGTAAAAAATTCATTGCATTAGTTATCAGGGTTTTTTTTTTTTCCTTTGTATGAATAGTTGAACAGTTCAAGATCCCAAGGGGATCTTCACGTGACTTCATGTCTTGCATAGAAAACATCAAAATATTTCTTTCAAAAAAGCAGTGGTTTTCAGTTGTAGTGAGACAATGAAAACACAATTGAATTTGCTGCTCAATTCAGAAACATGGTTTCAGACAACTATTTGTGATCAGCATTGTATCCATCAGATGATGTTTTCATATCATATCAAATGGACAACATTGTGAAAAAAGGGTCTTTAGAATTTAACAGTAATTTTTTTGATAACTTGACAGTTTTTCACAAATAGCTGATGAACAAATATTATATTTTGATTTATTCTGTTATACCTATTGGACACTTGATATCCATAGCAATAAATAATAATGTTTAACAGTTCAACAACAATCATGAATTTCTACATTAAAATATATTTTTCCTTACCTGCTTCAAAAGCAATAATCTATTTTTGAATGAAATATCTATTTTAATATGAAATTTTGTAATTATTGTTAGGTAAATTTATATGTTTATAAATCGTTTTATTTACAGGTTAAGTAACTTGAATGGAAATAATTTGATATTTGATAAATTTGAGGCATGCTGATTGATTTTTTTTTTTTTTTTTTACATTTTTGTAAATGATATAGTAGTAATCTCATAACACATGCCATGTTTGCAGAAAAAAAATCCTACCTTTGTGGTTCATTCTCGTCTGTTGCCTGTCACAGGCATATGTTTTTATTCATTCCTAAAACTCTCAAATAGTTTTTTCTTCTATTGGAATCCCCTTAATTTCAACAGTAATAGTCTAAACTTAATAAAGAAAGCAAATGTAAAGAGGAATGTATGCCTGTTCCTAAAGGACCAATTCCTTGTTGTTGGCCTTTCTTAGAATGCCAGTGACTTCTGGATTTTGACCTTGTTCTCATTGTTTGTATTGAGCAGTTTATCCTTAATTGTTAGAGAATCACTGTCTGCATTTTGAAAGGAATTATGTTATTGAATCAGTAATTAGTTCTAACATCAGCCAAATTTATCATGATTGGATATAAATTATTTTTCAATCAAATGATTTGTTTGTTGTCCATCTTATTTGTTTGTCTTTTCTATAATGCCAATAGCCCTAACACGGAAACATTACAGTGTAGTTTGTTCACATTTTTGCTTCAGTTTTGTTGTTGTTTTTTTAGAATAAAATGTTATTTATTAAAAAAAACTTTTTTTTTTTATATTAGTGGAACATTTCAGATTATTTCTACCAAAATCGAGATAAAATCCGGCAAGTTTTAGAACAAAACAGCCAAGCTCAAGGCAATGGATCATCATCAATGCCTGTTTTTGACCAATTGTGGATGTGCCTCTTTTCACGCCTTGGGGATTTGTGCGTGGACACACGTCCTGCTGTTCGCAAGAGTGCAGGCCAAACGCTTTTCTCTACCATCAGTGCTCATGGATCACTTCTGGCGCACACAACTTGGCAATCAGTGCTATGGCAGGTAAGAAAGTTTTCAGAGTTTTATATAAATATATAATAAAGATAGCTTTAAGTATTAAAAAAATGCAACAGATACTAAAAGAAATGAAGAAAAATTAATAGGTCCCAGTAATGAACCAATTTGGAGCACAAGTTTATGAGAAACACTATTCAACCAAAAAGTATATCTAGCAAATGTCATCTTCCAAACAAACAAAAAAATAAGAAAACAATATGATAAAAAGAAACAAAATACACTGCAGAATTCGCAATGTAATATTAGGTTCTACAAATTTGACTGGGTATACAGTCCATCACTAAATAACAGAATATTCTTCTCAGCCATGATAGGCGAACTTAATATTTATGTAAGTTTTGTAGAAATGCGTATTTAAAATGAAACATAATTTAAAAACAAATATTCAGTGCATCCCCGATACTTAATTTTATAAATTTGTTAAGTTTATTTATTTCCTAAGCAACTAAAATGAATACATTGTCAATCTATCATAACCATTCATTTCTTTCGTTCTAAGCTGTATGAAAGGGTACTAATTCTATCATTCCTTGATAAAAAGCATTTTTATCTTGTAAAGATGTCATTGTGACTTTTTATTTATAGTAATGTTTTTCTTTGACTTTCAGGTGCTATTTCCTTTACTAGATCGTGTCCGCAGTTTATCTGGCTCTGCATCAACTGATAAGATGGATATGGGCGGCAATATTTTAATCCATCATTCACGAAACACTGCTCAAAAGCAGTGGGCAGAAACCCAAGTACTCACTTTGTCTGGAGTGGCTCGAGTATTCAACACGAAAAGAGATGTGTTGCACATGCTTGGAGATTTCCCTCGTGCTTGGGCTCTGTTGCTGGAATTTATTGAAATCTCAGCACTGAGCAAAAACAATGAGGTAATTGTATCCAGTATATTCATTGCTCAAATAAACAAAGCATACTCAATGTTAAAATGCAAACAGGATCAAATTGGAATAATTTTTCAGCATTAACATATGTGTGTTATAGGAATTATGATAAAAAAAAAATTATGAATGGAAATAAATATGTATTTACTTAATTAGATATTTCATTATAAATAACTATATTGATCTTATAAAGATGAAATTTGTTTTTCATTAAAACTTAGTAAATTTAATACATATATTTATCAATAGTTTCTTTGTTTTAAACAAAAAGGCGTGGAAATAAGTTCATTTTTGTTAGAAAAATTCAAAAAGCATTGTGAAAATAATAAAGTTTTCAGTAATTGTAAACATTGCCTACATTTAACAAGTCTTGAGAATACACACAAATTGACTAAAATAAAAATCAAAGTTTTAAAAAAGACAAATAACACATTTCGAGCCCATTACTGGTCGATCATCAGACCTGAAAAAATGTATTACTTGTCTTTTTAAACTTTGTTTTTTATTTTTATTTTAATCAATTTGTGTGTGTCCTCAAGACTTTTTAATGTTTTTACACACTTTAAAATTTGCACATATGATTGCCTATATTTGTTTGTTTAAATTATTTAAATTGCTTTGTACAAAATTAGAAAAAGTTATGCCTGAAGAAGTAGAAAAAATTACTTTCTGTGAAATATAGTAATGTTTGGTGAAGAATTTGTGTTTCCTGTGGTATCTGAGTCGACATAGATGGAGAGCGCTCTTGCACCGCACCGGGGAAACTTAGACGGTTGAATGATGATGTATCATAATTACTAAATTTCATAAATTAGATTAGAATTAGAAAATCTTAACATTAATTCAATGTTTTCAATCAAATATTGTGATGTTTCTGTTACTAAAATTCAGTACAGTAGAACCCCTCTAATCCATCACCTTTGGGGGTATGGTCGCAACACAAAAAAGGTCGGATTATCAGAAAATACAGAAAAATACGGATTTACAGTAAAATACACGGATTTACTGCGTTGTCAAGCAGTTCAAGTTTAGGCTTTTTCAATGTTTTGCGATTCTTAAGAGCGTTTTCACCATCTACCGTCACTGTATATGCAAGTAAACAACACAATGGCACGATGGGTGGTGAGTCACCGACAAGTCGGGGATAAGTTCGGCTGGTTCGAGCACGATCAGATCAACCGGAGTGGCCGAGAGCAGACGAGAGGGGTTCTACTGTACCACCTAAATCTGGTATCACTACGTACTGCAATGGTACAATAAATAAATAGTTAGAAATATTTTGATAGCTTAGGAGTAAGTTATTTTCCATAGTATAATTATTTTTTTTTCCTAAATAAATTCAATAAATTCATAATTTTCCATTTGTACTTCACAACGAACAGATAAAGAAGGATAGAGATAATAACCATGTCAATCATGGGGGACATATGTAAAGGTTTTAATTTGGTTGATTATATGGATTGAGAGATTTCTAGGATATTGGAAAATTTAGATTATAAACACTTGAAGGTGCTCAAAAATAATCGTAATAGAAAAAAAAAAAAGTGCACTTACATTATTAAAGCATGAGATAGAAAGCGTTGACTATTTTGAAACACTTCAGTTTTCAAGAAGACAGAGGTAAGTTGGGAAAAACAAAACAGGCCAATGAGAAATAGACCAGCTACTTAACAAATTCAGCCAATGTTGAACAATTTTAAATCATTGTGTTATTTATTAATTGTTGTTTTTAATTTATTAGTAAGAGATACAGCTATAGGTTACATAAGACATTTAGCTTTGCAATAATATCTTGAACTTTCTACAGTTTTTGAGTCTTTTCATTATAGGTTTCCTTGGCTGCATTGAAAAGCCTTCAGGAAATTCTTCAAATCACAAAGCCATCAGACGATAAAAAGGAGAAAGAGTCTACTTTGAAAAATGGCCGACCCCCTTCAGCAGATTCCAGTAAAAAGTAAAGTATAACCTTACAATTGATCTAATACAGGACAATATACTATAAGTTCAAAATTAATTGGTTGACAGCAAGATTTTGCTTGCTATTAGAATGTATTTCAAAGAAAGAAAAAATTAATGAAAATGATACAAAGGTTTGAGAAAAAAGTTGGTTGCACATTTCTATTTTTTTGATATATCTTCTATAAAAAAAAAATAAAACCAAAAATACTTAGGCATAGCAAGAGCATCTTGCACCCCTGGTTACAAATCATTCCTTCAGAACTTGCTGTACAAAGGGTCTTGTTTGTTTTGCTCTAGATTTGTTTGATCTATTGAACATTCTCCAGCAATTATAATTACTATCAAATTCTTCATTATTTAAAATAGTCAGTGACTGACTGGTGATTCCTACGATAAAGATCTTTAGAATACGTTGTCATTGTGTTTACATATTTCTGAAGGACAGAGAGAAACATGATTTCCAGATTCAAAAGGGAAATTGAAGAAAGAAGTAAAATTAAATAGAAATACATAGGAAATGTGCCTTTAATACCTAATGTAATAAGGCTTAAATTTGTGTATAAATTTAATAACTAGCTTGGTATATAAAAACTTTGGTTCTTCAATTTTTCTTTTCCCTTTTTTTTTTATTTTCCAGATTACTAAAGATTTCAGAAAATCCTCTGTTCCACAAATTCTAAAAAGATTGTATGATTATTTATAATTTATTTATAGTGTTAGAACTGATTTCCACTTAAAAATCAGGTATTAATTTTCTTTTATTTTCCACATATCAAGATCTGATTTGCCTGAAGATGCAGCACTATGGTCAACTGCGTGGAAAGTTTGGTATAATATCGGAATTGAAAGTACAAAACCGCCTCTGGATTCAGCTACTAAGAATGCAGGCCTCAAAGGAGTTGATCCAAGTTTATTGTATGTTCCTTCTCAGCCCTTCCTCACTGCCCTCATACAAATTTTCCCTACCTTATTCCAACATATCAAACAAAGGTAAGGAACCATCTAATAAAGAATATTTGTTTTTAAATGAATAATTATTTGTTTTGCATACATTCTGGGAAAAATTTGTACAGTATTTTCAACCAAAGTGAAAATGTAAAAGCTATTTTAATAGTGAATTCAATTAAATTCTATACTCTATATCTTCTATTTCTTCTATACTTCTCCCCAAATATATTTTACAATTAACGTGTTTTGTAACCCATCATTTAGTCTCTGAGGATCACATAACTGTGTGGGGCACAGTGTGTGCGATTTAGCTGGGCAACAATTTAACTGGGATGACTTCTTATCAAGGTATCACATGACCTTTAGAATTTCCTTGGGGAAGAGATTCCAACACTTTAGTCATGGTCCTGCTAAGCATTAATATTGGTAACAATGTCCTGCATTTTGCTAGCGACGACATTCCATATAATGTACAAAATTAATGTTGGGTTATATAACATCGTATTAAAACAAAGAATATAGAACAATTCTTTTTGCATATAACCTTTAAAATTAACTCTTAGTAATCTTTACAATTAAAAATATAGATAGTCACTTATTTTCTTAATAGGTTTGTAGCATGTGACTTCCAGAAATTAGCTACAGTTCTACAAAATGCCGTGGCTGTTCCAGTTCATGGTGAGGCTTCTCCTTTTATTATTCCTGCTCTGACAGAGATTACATTGACACCATTGCAGGAATGCATCCTCCACACTACAGATATTTTACAAAAGGTCAGCACTGTTTGTTTTCTTTTTTTTTTTATCTTTTATTCTTTGGTTGGCTTTGTATATGCTTGTAGTTTTACAATCAATCCATAATATCTGGAATGGAACCTTTTGAAAATTTCCTATTCATGATTAGCCAGTCAAAAAAAAAATGTTCTCCTTCTTCTGGCTGGGAAACCAGTCTCTGAAGTGTTTAAAAATTTGAACTATAGTCAGTTGAGTTAATTGTTAGAAAGAAAAAAAAACCGTCGAAGTCATAGCAAAAAGGTAAGAAAAGTTAAATGCCCTCAATAATATGCATCTAATAAGCAAGTACTGTAACTTTGATAATATTTAAAATATATATTTTTTGACAAAATAGATTTTAGAAAATAATGTTAAGTTTCAATTAGATATGGTTTTTAGCAAGCACAGAATTATTTCGAATAGTGAATTCTTTTTATGCTACGAGTTTAATTGGCAATTAATTTGAGGTATATATTTTTTTAGGTTGTTTTTGTAATTTATTGTTCAGATTAGCACATTTCTTTCTTTGTTCTTGAAACATGTTATCTTTACTGCTCTTAACATTTTTCGAAATAAGAATAAACATTTGATGTATTTTCTTTCATTTTTTTTTTAGGAAGCTTTGACTGGTTCTGAAAATATGTCTACTATGTTACCTTCGCTGTTCAACCAGCTGCTGGTTTTTGTTAAATACTCTTGTCAAGCACCAGCATATGGAAGATTAGAGACAAGAAGTTACAGCACAGTTAAGACTGTCTCAGTAAGTAACTGATTTAAGAAAAAAAAAATATTTCAAGCATGCAGTTTTAATAATGTTTATTTTTAAATATAAAATAAAGATGATAACACACTTTGAAATTACAAAAGGTATATTACATGTACATAAACAAG
>JAFIDM010000005.1:10950043-11041270 GCA_023159025.1 Thereuonema tuberculata | reverse complement strand
AATATAATATTAGTGAATGTATTGTGTGTAGTCATTCTAATAGAAACTTGTCTTTGATTTATGAACACTGTCAGTTCTTTAATTAATCCCTAAAAAAGAGAATGATCTCGTGTTTAAGATCTTGAATTTTTCATAAGAAGTAGCATTCCATCTTATATACAACTTGTTTGATTCCAAAATTGTATAAACGTTTGTTTTACTTTGCATCACTCTGACCTTAAAGATGCATGAAATATTAAAAAATAATAATAAAATTAAAATCCATAGCAATAAAACTGACAGCCGGAACAGAGCAATATCAAATAAATGGAAAAACAAAAGAGGTAATTAATATCAAGAAAATGAATAACTATAGTTAAAGAAAAAAAGAAACCAGTTAATGCAAAGAAAAAAAAAAGCACAAAAACAAGGAATTATCTACACTGTTGGCCATTGAAAGTGCAACACTGCGAAAGACTAGAGCTATCAAAGCCATATTTATTTTACAGATAACTTATGGTACAAAGGTGGAATGATTACAATTATAGCTTGATGCGACTTGTGGAACGTAAAGAAATCAGTATCTTGTGTAATCACCATGGGCGGCAAGAACTTCTGCTACACTCCCCGGCATAGAGGGGAGGAGTTTGGGATTTGCCAGTCGTTTGATCAGGGAGCAGATGTGTTTAGTAGGCGACAGATCCGGTGAATGCGTGGGCCATGTAAGAAGTTGAACATGTGACCATCCAGAAAAATAATAAATAAAAGAAATCAAATAATGCAAAGGCCAAAAAAAAAAAAATTAAAACCAAGGTAAAAACAACTAAAAATTCAAACTGAAATAATTTCAAAATACAGTGGAAAAATATAAATACATACAAAAATAAAAGCAAGTGATACTTTCCCAATCTTAAATTTAGCTTTGTTACTTTTGTTGAGTCATATATTTGAGTGGTTACTGATATCCAACATCTTTTTGTCTGAAAGAGATTGAAGGTGACCACCCACATTGTTTAAATGTATACAGTAGCACTAGGAATAAAGTTATCTCTCCATCCATGTAGGGTCCAGATCTTTTATGGGATATGTATATATAGTATATATACAGTAAACTCTTGATTATCTGGGGTGGTAGAGAAAAGAATTGACCTGGATAAAAACAAATAACTGGATAATCTCTGCCAAAAGAAAAATGAAAACTAAAAATTAACCTATGTACTTATCCATTTATTTTATTTTATTTTACATTTTGCATAATAATGTTATTTTTATTTTATTTTTTTTGTCTTAGGAATAATATTTTATGTTTATTCTTTTGTCTTAGGAATAATATTTTATGTTTATTCTTTTCTTTAGGAATAATATTTTATGTTTATTCTTTAGTACACCTCCATCTACACAGAGCCTAGAAGACCAACAACTGGATGAAGCAATTGATTGCAAGGTGGGCAGAATTACTTAATATTCTAATGGTGTTTGTGGGAGTCTTGTAGGAGCGAAGAAGCAACGTGTCAAGTTTGGAACTGAATTTTATTACACATAAAACATGGATTTTTATAGATTTTACAAAGTTGGATTTCATTGGAAGATTAATTAAAACTATACATAGTGATTGGACAAGAAACATAACGAACTTAAATTAATAAATTAATTAAACGGCTGTAACAGAAAAGAATTTAAAAATAAACAGAACAGCACAAATTAGGAAATAGAAAACGAATGATTTAAAATAAATAACGGTAAAGATTAAAATGAATAAAATGCAGACAAATACAAATAAGTGATTTCTAAAAATATTTATATATAAACTGTTACAATATTGTGGCTTAATTTCTGAAACAAAGAATTTCTGCTTAAATACCATAATTAGTGTTCAGTTAAAATTTTAGGTAAATTGAAAGATATAAATATACTAAATAACTTCCATATAAACAGGGCTTCAGAAATAAATAAAAAATATTAATTTGATTAAAGAAAATGAAAGATAAATAACATCACCTGATGTTGTAGCTTGGACTTAATTCATATTTTTCAGGATTTTTCATTAAAGTGACGTTTTAGTAGGGAGAATTAGAACATTCCTGTTTGATATTAGAAATTTCTTTGCCAACCAGCAACAATGAAGTGAATAAAAGACAGTGTTTTAACATAATAATAATAATTAAATAATTGAATCATATGAAAAATTAAAATAATACCATTTAAAAGCATTTCAAATTCTACCCATATCTTGATTAGTGATTCACAGCAAGTTGATTTTCTGGCACCCTCTGTTTATAAATACATGGTTTTATTTCTTAAGTCCATCTGGATTAATGGATGTATATCTTTTAAGGTAATCCAAGTGATTCGGGATGACATCTTACCATACTCAAACAAAGTTCCCAAAGAGTTTGTATTGAAAGTGATGTCCCTTCTGAACAAGGGGTCGATACATTCCGCCACCTGTCTCTCTGTCACAGGTAAGTTTTCAAGACCTATGTGTGTGGTGTTAATATTTTTTTATTAACAAAATAAAAAAAAAGAAATAATACTATTTTGTTAAAAAGAAATTAGGGAAAAAAATGCATATTTTAGAAGTTAAATTTTTATTTTATAAGTTTTATTGTTGGTGTTGTTTTTTTTTTAAAAAAGTTCTTCTAAGTATTGGAGTATCAATACAGGATGACAAATTACATAAATGTTATAGGGAAGGAACTTTATTCAACTGGGTAGCTAATTGGTAAGTCATTTGACTGTGGCTTGAAAGACCTGAGTGTAATCCCCTGGCTCAGCAGATATATAGAGCCATTTCAAGTTTATTCCTGCAACACTTGACAGTGTGATTAGGTCCTTTTAATATAATCTTAAGAGAGTTTTAAGTTGAATAAAAAAAAAATTATTCTAAAAAAAAAAAGTTCTAGATATTTAGCTCTTTATATAACTTGAGAAGAAATTTATCATTTATTAATCAGTTATATTATATCTATTTTAAAGATAGTTATTATTGCTAGATTAACAATGTGCTGATAATGCGTTCTCGGATTGTAATTGAAATTAACCTCTCATCTCTCTTAGATAAAATATTCGCATTATTTTGAAGATTTATAATTTATTTAAATGGGGAAAAATAATTAATGAAACTAAATGTTTTATTGAACATATACAAGGATACCTGAATTCGTCAAGGCATGGATTCCACAAGATGCTGAAAACGATGTTAAGGTATTGTGTACCATGCAGACAAGAGTGTGTCACGCAATACCTGAAGATTTGATGGAGGTGTAGACCTGGAGCGAACAGCCTGTTACAGCTCATCCCACAAATTTTCAATCGGGCTGAGATCCGGGGACTGAGCGGGCCTGCAGCAAGGAGAAGTCGTTGCCATGTTCCTCAAACCATCCCATAATGATGCGGGCTTTGTGCATCGGCGCATTATCCTGCTGGAAGTAGCTGTCTGCTTGAGGATAAACTGTTAACATGTATGGTTGTACTTGGTCAGCTACGATGTTAAGGTACGTCCTAGCATCCTTATGTGCCTCCAGAGGACCCAATGTGTGCCAGGAAAACATCTCCCACACCATGAAAATGTCCTCACTGGATAGAAGAGTTGTTGTAAGACACAGCATTTGTGCGCACAGAAGGGGTGTACCTAATAAAGTGGCCGGACAGTGTATAAGCTACATTTCAAAACTTTGAAAGAAATTTTTGTTTTTCTGTTTGTTTATTTGTTTTTTGTGTCCAGCTTAGAAAGAATAGCTCGAAATAGCCGTCAACAAAGGGTTAATCAATGTGAAGTGATCTTATAGAAGATAAAAATCAATATTATTACCATTAAATTTATGAGATTGGTGTTCATCATTATATTTTGCTGCTTCATTGTGTGTTTATTATATTTATTTTAGAAAATTTAAAACAGTTGTTAAAAGTTAACATTAAAATTCTGTCTTTTGTATTATTACTAGATTTTGATCTTGCGATGATAAAAAGTAGCCGACATCTAATGACTAAATTAAAGAACTCTATTAATTGGAAGACATTTGTAAAAAAGAAAAAAACTGTTTTACTTAAAAGCAGTATTATGAAAATTATTTATAAATAGAATACAGGCGTTGACCTGCACAATCTCAAATATTAGTACATTTGAGTATCTTAAACAAAAATTATATTTTATTTGTCTTAGATTCTTCCCGTAAGCTTCGTGAGGAATTTGCCAAATCCTGCTTTGAAACTTTACTTCAGTTCTCTTTTATTGGGAGCAAACACTTAATTGAAGTTGATGACACTATAATGAGTAAACTAGCAGTAACATCGTTGCTTCATCGCTTTGAGGATGTGATCAGAAAATACGTTGAGGACGAGAGATTGAGTGGGAAATGTCCATTGCCTAGGTAAGTGCTTTGATTTATTTCAGTTCTGTTTAAAAGAAAAATATTAGGTTTTTAGCAGCATATAACACAACCCTGGCTATAAAAAAAAAGTATCGTGAAATATTGTTATATTATTAATAGCTCAGCTGTTTGTTCAAAATGCTGTTCCAGTTCTGTCTTTAATTTTTGATAAAAAGTGTTCCTAGATTGGAAGTATTTTTATTCTCTATTAGCCTGGTACCGTCACTTCGCTCCAGAACCCTTGCATATGGGTCAGTCAACTATTCTTTGTACTAAATGCGAGCGACAACATAATGATTTTCTAACAAACAAAAATCGAAAATCTAACTTCCTATGGAGCACATTTTAACGATTAGTGAATGAAGTTTTAGTTAAGATAACGGGCAGAGCACTTTTTTTAATTTGAAGAGCAATATTTTGCTTTATTTAGTGAGATTATGGCAATAATTTGTCCCCTGTGTGACAGTCCCTGCAGGACAAAACAAAACAAACAGCCTACTTTATTGTATAATATTTTGGATTTTCCCTGTCATTGTCGCATATCCTTACTATCAATTACTACCATTTAACATATATTTTGTATATTTAATAGCAATCTGTATTAAAATATCCGCTTTGGGAGTTTGCGAAGCCTCTGAAGTGACAGGGAAACAAATACTCGCGGGGAAACATTTTCCCCTAAGTTACTGTAAAAATACTAAAATATTCGTACTTAAACTAACATCGGTCACTGTAAAGCTTTTGATCAATCACCTAATAATACTTTGGGGTAAAAATAAAGTCTAATAATTATTTCCAAAAACAATATTTATTAAATTTGTGTTCGGGACACACTTAGGTACAAAGAATAGTTGATTGACCCATGTATAGCATTAAAAACAAATACTTTATTTATTTAGCAAATTAATATCGAGATCGGAGAATATACGACTTCCCAGCCCCGTTGTAGCTTCTCCCCTTAACTCATGTGTATTGCAGGTTGACGCCACACACTTGGGGTTGTCAAAAAAAGCATGTTTTTATCTGTCACAGGCGTGACATCTATATAATAGGTCTGTAAAAATATGCGTATTCGAATGCAATGTTGGGTCAAAATTTCAAAGCTATCGGTGAAGAACTTTCGGGTATTTAAGATTTTGAACAAACAAACATTTACATTTTTATTTATACAGATTTAGCAACAGCTGACCTTTAGTTTAATTAATTGTAATTAAATAATTGATTGTATCTATGTCTGGAAAAAAAAAAACCCAAACAACCTTTAATTACTTTGTTTTTCTCTATGTTTAGGCATAGAATGGCTGAAATATCTTTTGTGCTGAAAGCTCTTTCGACTCTAACAGCTTCACTTAAAAAAGCTCCTCCAGATAGTGGTAGGTATTGATTTTACATTTTCTTCTTCTTTTTTTTTATCTTGTAATTTCTTAAATAGAAATTCTTGAAAATATCCTGAAATGCATTTCTGAGCTTCATTTTGAGTGGATTTTCCTACTGAACTACAGAATGCCTGTAAATGGGTGAAACGTGTATTTAAAATTCTAACATTTAATGTCATAAATATTTACTAATTAGGCCTCTACAGTGCGACCTCGCTAAGGTCACGATTCAAAATATCCCAGAGCCCCGTGATGTCAGCCCTAGCCTCTCTCAGAGGTACCGAAGAATATTACGTTATGCAATAAAACAAAAAACAAAAGTATAGTTTTAATGATGTTTAAAGGAAATGATGTATAGTAAGTTATTGGCTGACTGCTTTCAAGATAAGATTTAACTGTTGTATGTAAGTTTTATATTCCTGGCGATATTTTGAGAGAAATTAATAGAGAGAGCCCTGTGATTTGAGGCTAGCTTGTTTGTGATAGGATGAGAATAGATACATCATAATCACATGGGGTTCCTTCCATTCATCAAGTTAGTGTGGTCGTACTGTTCTACTGTTAATAAGAATTATGCATTAAGAAATTAAAGTCAATCACATCCTTATAATATTAATTCTTAATAATTAATTCAATTAATTATTTCAAATGGACATCCTTTGCTTCTTTTCCAATTTCTACTTCGCATTTCTTAGGTTAAAATCACTGCATGAAAATGACATTCAAGTTGTGGTGAATGAAATAACGACAATGCTATTAGCAGAGAATTTTGGAAGATGAGTTGTTATTTTGTCTCTTCTTCTAAAATGGACTTCATCCATTGAGTCTGGAAATAAATATTTTTCAAATCTACTATCAGCTGCAGCTGCGTATTCATGCAGGGACACGTTATTATCATAGACTAATCTATCTTTTTGCATTGCACTCATGAAAAATATAACATTTCCGCTAAAATAATAAGCATATATAAATAAATGGCTTTGCAATCTTAATTTTGTATTATTTTGATGCAGTTGGAAATTGAAGTTGATATCAACAAACTTCATTTGCTTGTCAAATTTATTGAAACAGTAATTTGTATTTATAATATCTAGATAACACTCCTTATTCTTAATAAATCAGTTAATTTCAGCAATATCTTGTTTCTCCTTCCTTGTAGCATGTTCTTTGTAGATAAAGAGAATTTAAATAGTTTATGATTAATAGTTTTAGAAACCTAAAGCCTGTGATTTATCATCTTATTTATTAGATAAGATAATGCTCCTCCAAACGTGTCCTAGGGTCTATCCATCCCTCTGTTGAATGGGTACCGGGTTTCTTTCTCGGGGGTTAAAGGCAGGCAGGTGTCGGACTGACCACCCGACCTCAACTTTGTCCCGTTGGTCACAGAACGCTGGGAGCCTTATCTTCCGTGACCCCAAGGACCACATAGGCCTGTAGTGGGACACTTAACTTTTTTAATGCAAATAGCAATATTTTATTTTGAAAAAGTCAGGAAGCAAAAAAAAAAATTAGAAAAAGCCATCACAGTGTTTCTACTATGTTATAACACGGAATTTCAATGTTTCTTTAACCCTCCTTCAGAACCCTTCCCACATCACAATCAGAATTGGGACATTCTTATGTCAAGAATTTAATATGTTTGCTGTTTAATCCATGTATTTGTTTTCTTTTTCAGTGCAAACTCTTGTCTTACGGTTGTTGGTTTTTTTTTTTTTTTTTAGAGATCCGTATCCATTCTGTTTCTTCTCCAATAATATGACCCCTCTTTAAAAACTTATGGCAAATCCTTATAGTTTCTTGGAAAGAACTTGTCATTTTTTTTTTTCTACATAATTTTTTAGAATACTGTAAACATCAAAATGCCACAACTGTACGAATGACAAATATTTATATTATCAAACAGTAACAACAAAGAAATGATGATTTTTTTTTTTTCCACAAACATTTCAAGCATTTTGAGCATATTACTATATCCTACTGTACTAATGTGTTTGAGGTGGAATGGGCTTTTGCAAAGCATGGACACCACTGAAAAATGACGAAAAAAAATGACTTGCCTTTAAAATGAACTGCTATAGAAGGCATTTTAGTGGCCCATGTGAAAACATCATCATAAGCATTAGAAGAAAACATCTTCAATGGCTTGGTGATTGGAAGAAAAAATGCCCTACCAATCAACTTTAAAAGGCATTACCTTGGACCATCCGTTCCGAAATAGCTTTGTGGTCTAGGTGACGACCTCCCATGAGGCTGATGCATCGGAACCTGGGTTCGAATGCCGGCGTAGGCATGGATGTATATTTCATTTTCTTTTCCTGTGTTTGTCTTCACCCTCTCTTCCGGTTTGAAGCCATTTCATAATCGTTTCCTGAGGAAGGCAATGGAAAACCCCTCAGTATCTCTTCCAAAACACCTGGCAATAGGTCTAAAATGTTTCTCCCAACCAATCTGGTCAGTGTGGGAGATTAGAGCAATACCCCAGTCGGGGGAGGCCTATAGCCAGAAATGGCTATAAGAAAGGGCTGGAGAAGACCTTGGACCAAAAGGGAAGAGGCGTACCCAGAATAGCCTGGATGGACAACATTAAAAAATGAACTAAGTCTTCTCTGGTGGAGCTGAAAAGTCCACATATCACAGCAGGGAGAGTTTGGAGGTACTTTGTGAGGACTTGTCTCCTAAGATCTGCCCAATAACCGTTTATAAGAACTATAGGTTGAAGAAGAAGGAATGGACTTGTTTCAACTTATTGTAAGAAAAAGGAAAAAAAGGACAGGCTTAAAGATTAGTAAAAACGTAGATAATTAAGGTTCTGTTTTAGGGAATTCTGTTGAGAGAAGTAGCATGGGTCTGCTGACATGAAGCATGTATGGAATTCACCGAAAGTCAATGTTTTCTGTGCCATTTCACAGATCAAAGTATACCATTTTTCTTCGCAGAAAACACTGTGGAGGGAGTAACCTGTCTTGACTTGTTAACTGAATAGGTGTTGCCACAGCCGGAGATCGACAGTGATGGATTCATTTTACAAGCAAGTACGGCAGCATCTAACAAACGATTGCCACAACGGTGGATCTACCATGTGGCTTCCTGCGATCAACAGTTGATGATATGGCCACCCTGTTCCCCTATCTCACTCCTTGCGACTTCTTACGGGGTTATGTTGAAGGGGCATGGTATTTGTAGCTAACTCTCAACAGATCTGGGCGACTTGAAGATGCGCATCACAATTGACAGACCCATGCTACTTTGCATTTGGGAGGAATTTGAGTACTGTGTTTCATTGTTGTGTGACAAAAGATGCTCATATTAAACAGTTCTGAAATCTGAAAAAAATAAAAAAACTTCTAAAGTTGCTGAATCCAAATGTACAATTCGTTTATTAAAATTTTCAATACAATTTTAACAATTAATTTTTGAAATCATTCCAATCATATATATTTGTATATATTTGTTCTAACGCAAGTCATTTACCAAAAACAAAGTAAATTGCATCCCGGGTTAATCCCTTTAGATGTCTAACCAGACTTTCCTTGTTTTTTTCTTTCAGTGGATATTGGAACCTGGAATCAGCTGATCAATTTGTATCCTCATCTAGTGGACTGTACTACATCAACCTCGGCACAGGTGTGCAAGTCGCTGAAGGAGGCTCTGCACGAGTACAAGGATCTTCTCCGTTCTCCCAAGCTATCATCGGTACCTAACGGAATTTGATTGCTGATCAAATATAAGGGAATTTTTATATGAAAGCACCTTAAGCTATAATAATTTCTAAGACAGCTCATCCTCCCGAAGCAATAGACATATATTAAAAAAAGATAAAATAAGATAAAATAAACAGCAGCATTGTAGGCAAGGGGACTCTTCAGCTGCCGTCAACCCCCTTTTCCAAGTATACCAGGCCAAGGAAGTCTTTGAGATTGGCAGAATCAACTCAAAGGATCCGATTTGCTTGATTACGATAGAATACGTTGCAACAATGATAAGAAGTATGACTCGTTAGTTTTGAATTAATTTCTCCTTTGATGTGTTTATAAATCATATATATTTGAAACGTAAGTATCCTCGAAGAATCTTTAGTTTTCCTTTACGATGGATCAAATGTAAATAATCATATGTAAATTTTAGTTGCTTTGTATTATTATTCCTTTAGCCATTAACAGCTATTTAATTAGCTGTATAAATAAAAAAATAGATTAGAGATTATTTGTAGCAAAGACTTTTGTGAAGTCTTTTATCCTGTTTAGTTTTCATGTTTGAATTTCATCGTCACCTAACAAATAATTCATTTGCTTTTTATTTGTTTTGAGATTATTATGTCATCTAGTACATTAAATCCCAATAACAGAAATCACCTACAATTTATGTTAACATTTTTCTTTATTTTTACAGAGTTAATTTATTTTTATAAAGTGTTTTTAATTGACGTTGTTTCGTTTTATGATGATTTGGCTTGTAAATATCTGTTTTATCCCCAACCATTTTGAATGTAAATTTTATGGTAAATTGAACTTTAATTGTCTGATACAACATTGTAAATATACATTTCCAAATGCCTGTATGAATTTTTGGAATAACTGTTTATTATAGTGAATTATTCCTTTTTTTTTTTTTTTTAAATTGTTCATATAATTTTTGTTATTGAATAATTACCGATAATTTCAATAGATTTAGAAGAAAAAAAAATTTTGTTTTTTTGGTTTAAACAGCAATCTCATTTATTTTATATATATTGTATATTTAAAACACTTTGAGTATATTAAAATTTATCTACTAAGGTAATAATGGCATTATAATTTACGTAACGTAGTCTGAAATGAGAAAATTTTTAATTAAAATAAAAAAATTGCGTTTCAATTATTTTTGTGTGTTTTCGTAGCAACTTTAACTAGATTGTTTTTCGTTCAGAAATTTTCAAGAGAAAGCTGTTCTCCGTACGATTAAAATCAAAATGACATAAGTATTTTTAAGATTTGATAACATTGCCTTAAGCTTAGGTATTAGTGATATTTTTGTGATATAAAATTCTGCTAAATATGTTGTATTTAGTTTTTCTTTTATTTTTTTCTGATCAAAATATCTATAATTTAAGTTTTAAATAAAGCTGAATTATTATTTTAAAAAGTAAATCCAGTATTAATACAACTTTAATTCCATTATGTATTCAAAAAGGATATATGTATAATTCTGTTGTATTTCATTTTTATTTATGTTTATTCATTACTTTGAATGATAAGTTTTTTTGTTTTTATTTTCTTTCGTTATTTTAATTTGACTTATTCTAATGTCACTTCGTCACAGAAAATAAATATTTGATTTGAAATATCTTTGTTGCGATATATTGAAATAATATAACTGAAAGAAAATAGAAATTTCCATTTAGATTTTATTAATAAAGTAAAGCATTGTTACCTTGTTTAATCTACTTGAATGAGATCATTTAATTAATTTGTTTGACCATAAACAAACAAACAAATAATTGTAATAATAATAAAAAACATCAAATATTCTGCTGGGCAACATTTTTCATAATGAACGGCAATTTATTTTTATTGTAATTCGTCAGTGCAAACATTCTTCATATAAATTATGAATTTTTCAGTCAGACAAATACGAAGATTGAAATCATTTCAACAAACTTTATCAGTGACTTTACGAAATTTTGTTTAAAAGGGGCGTGGTGTAATCATTCCAAATGTATCAGCGACCTCTGTTGTTGAAAACTTGAACTGTTTATATGGCAAAACTTACTTTCATGACGGCAGCTTTTAAGACATTAAAAATTGAATAATAGCATTTATGGCAAGATTTAATACTTAAAATGCAGGTCTCTGCTGGCACCCATAGTGGTGTTAAATGGATAAAGATTGAACAATATTAGTGATACAGCCTGACCCCCTCCTACTGTTTGGGAAGGGATGGTGATATCTGGGCAAGGTGGGAGAGAACTTACTGTTTTGCTTGCATTTGCAAAAGGACGAGAAGTAAAAAATTGTATTGATACTGAATTATTATATACTAGACCTGCTGAACTTTATGTATTCGTAACTATTATAATCACAATTGCAATGGCTGCATGTAAAGAAGAAACACATACAACTTGTGTGTTGTCTGCGGGAAGATTGCCACGGATTCGACTCTGTGACTGGCAAATGAAAAGCGCCAGACTTCATGTATAGCTCAACATCTGATAAAGGCTCAAGGATCTGGGCCGAAATATTGAGTGAATCTCACCCTGTATGGGAAAATTCTTCAGAAGTATTTATTCAAGGAATATGTATTTGAGTTATATTTCAATTAATTTACCAGACTTACAGATGATTGGTAAAGATCTTGGATCTTTGTGGAGGGGCCTGTCACCAAATCTGGTACCAGAACTTGGAGATACACATTGTCAAGATCCTGACTAACAGGCTTGGAACCCTGGAAAGCAAAGCAGCATTGTAAGAACAAGAAGAAAGATCATAATTCTTAGCCGTAAACAAGCTGATAAGAATCTAAAGAAATTCATGAGGAACATAAGAGAAAGAGCCGAGTATAGAACCCTTGAGCCAACCTTGAACCCACAAGGTGAAAAGTGAAATGAGGACCTGTGTATCTCATATCGGAAATTGCCATCCAGTTATTCCTGGAAAGTCTTAATTTCTAGTAACTTCCTTCATAGAAACAACAATAGTATTTGTGGGAAAACTAATCTGCAAGAAAATTAAGAAGCACAAGAGAAGTCGGCAAAGATATCAGGCTGACGTGAGTTGAAAGACAATACTGATGCTTTTGGGAAAATGAAGAAATTTAAAATGCTATGGTTTTTTTTGCTGCCTTATTTTCAAAGTAACAAACAGTAGTACCATTTGTAATCTGTCTTGAAAACATATTCTATGTTCTTTTGTTCACGTACTTCATAATGACTGGTAAAAGTTACAACATCTCGTGTGTGATACTAGAAATTGAAGTAAAGAATCAAAAAGAACATCTAAATAGCCAGATACGGCAGTGCCATCTATTATGTGGAGCTTTATTGAACTATTTTTAATTCGATGCTCTTTTGTTTCGTTATTGGCATTCACAGAACAATAATAATTATTTAATGTTATTTTGTTAGCTTAAGAATGGAAAGGTAGCTCCTCATTTGATGTTTCATGAATTCTTTAAAATTCGAGCTTGTTTATTTCGAAGTAAAAGGGACTTAACTGCCATCTGGAGAGAGTTATGTGAATTACTTCATGTTACATGTTCTTTTGTTCACTTCGCAAGTGACTGGGACCATCCCTGGAGTATTAATATGAAATTTTTGAAACTAAAATAAAGAAAATCAGTTTCCAAAGTAACAGGAAAAGTAAAATTATAGGTTTTACATGAATTATTTGAGATTCATTTTTTTTCTAAGTAATGAGTAATAGTGCCACCTACGTAATGTTATATGAATTACTTCATATTCGATTTTCTTTTGTTTGCTTACGCCATACTGACTGGAACAGTGGTGCCATCTTTGGAATGTTACATGAACTTTTTGAAATTAAACGTTTTGTATCATTTTAGTTATTTTTTTTTCTTTTTTGGTTGAAGAGTCATCGTTTTGTTTATAACCCTCTGACCCATTCAAGAAAGAACCTTTTTTTTTTTTTTTTTTTGACAGCTAAACCATCATAACATCCACTATTCAAATTCCTAAATACGTCTCTGCTACTATCCCTTCCATCTTCTAAGTAAAGAAACAAAAGAACACCGAATTTAAAATAGTCCATGTAAAACTCCAAAGATGGCACTACTGTTCTTGTTATTTACAGTTCAGTTCATGAAAGAAGAGCTTTTGATGACGTAATTTCCTTATAGATTGATGTTTCCAGGACGTAACAGTGCCATCTATTGTTAAAATCCGTAACATCTTATAAACATTTCGAAAACTTTCTGGTTTTTGTATTTTCTACAGTTACGAATACAGATAATTCAAATTGAAATAATTACAAACGTTTCACACTATTCCCATTACTTGGCTATGCAAATTTTGTCCTTTCTTGGTCACGCTTACGCGATCACAAAACGACGCCATCTTGGACTGACTGCTCGGAATTCCAGTTGAGACGTCATTACTGGTGACGTTTGTTCCAGACAAAATCGATCGCTACGTAATGACCATATATGGCAACCCTTCTTTTTTGAAAACTACTATAGGATGTTCTTGAATGCCATATTTTAATCGCTTGTTTATTAAATATACTAATAATGTAAGTTTGGATGAGGAATTTTCCTACTCCAGTGAAATTCGTTCGCTTTTTCAGCTCGTTTCCTTGAGACTTCGTCAGAAGAAGTTTGAGAATTTGTCAAAGATTTTAAAGACGGCCATGTCTTTGCAGTGGATAAGAAGACAACGAAATCGTCCACTCCATAAGTCCATTGACTTTGACCAAATAACAACACGAAATTTTTTATAATGTAATTCTTCAACATCTGACGAGGGGTAAAGGGATCGAGTCGAAATACTGAATGAATTTCACCCGAAATAGAAAAATCTCTCATCCAAACTTACATTACTTGTATGTTTATGTAAGATGACCTACTCCATCTTCAGATCCACGCCGTTTCATTTGAATCTACCATATCTGTCGTCAATGAAAAAGTTATCCAGGAATTTACTATATCCAGCTAAATGGAAAACAAGGCATATAAATTGTAATTGAATTCGAACTTTATTTCAATCGCTTTAATCAGTAACTTCCTTAGAAGAATATAGCACGTTACAGTAGCATTACACGATATTTTGAAAATCAAGAAGGGAAAATAAACATCTGAATTTTACCAGCACTACAACGTTAGATTGGTAATAGTGAATACAATGAGATAACCATAAGGCTTATTACTGGAGGCCCAATCAAATGTAAGTAGGGAAAGTGCCGTGGGAAGCCATTAGTAAAGTGTTGTAGTTGATCCTTTAGCATCTAAACTACAGGGTGCCCAATAAGTCTGGTTCCATAGGGTGTAATGCGACGGAGCACCGTCCTGTTGAACCAGGTTGGGAAATCCCCTTCTGGGTTTAAGATTGATGGTAATGCTTACTCCTGGAGCATTGTCAAGTATTTCTCTCCCGTCATAGACTTCTGAAAAAACAGAAGGGGCCGTTAAATTCCATCATTCCTTATCCCACACTAGACCATGAGGTCACCATGTGCCTTGGAAGCCTGCATCCAATGGGGGTTTTGTGGTGACCAGTGACGTGTGTTTGCTTATTCACCTATCCCGTTTACATAAAAATTGACCTCTTCACTAAACAGGATAGTCAACGGAAAAGTGGGATTAATCTCACATTGTTGCAGAGATCAATCGCAGAATTCGACTCTCCTCATCCTCACGTAATGTTTGTAACAACTGCATCTTATACGGATGCCATTTACTGCTTTTCAGAAAATAGGGACCCTGGTCTCTGCAGATAATCTGCAGAGAGACTTCTTAGGGCTTTTAGAGAACGCTATCAGGACATTAGAAGTTAGAATATGTTCATCTGCTGATGTCCTCGGTGGCCTGCTACGAGGTTTGTCTACCACAAAACCTGTCTCCTTGAATTTTACATACATGATAAAGCTCCAGGAGGAAGCATTACCATCAATCTGAAACCCAAAAGAGGATTTCGCAACTTGGTTTCAACAAGACAGTGCTCGGCCACGTTACACCCTATGGGCCCAGATTTATGGGACACCCTGTATGTTTAAAATCCGAGTACATAAAAAAAAAATAACTATTAATGAAGATGCCGATTCTGTTGATATATCCAATAAAACATTGTTGCTTTCAGTGTCACTCGATGTGAATGCTATACTTAGCAGGAGCTGCACTGTGACAGTTCACTAAAACGATCCTGTGAAGAACTACTTCCTTGAATTTGTTACTATTGATTTTGTAGACCACGAAACGCAGTCTTTATCTGCAGATATTATGTCAGTGAAAAATGTGCTAATGATCATCAGGATTAATCAGTAACTGCGGGTTCATCCTGACAATGCTCGATGCCACACGGCACAGCAAACACAGACCTTGCTACTGGATATCTGGGAAGTATTTGAAAATTCGCCGTGCAATCGGAATTCGATGACTTAATGTGATGAAGACGTCAAATGTGCTGTCAAGCAGTGGCTGAAATAGCAGGGATATTCCTTTTATTCATCCGGAATGGACAAACTCATTACACACTGTGACAAGTGCCTCAGTCAACACAGCAACTATGTTATACAGTAGCGACATCAGTGGTGCTTTGTCACTTTCATCAAAATTAAATATGCCTTTGATTTGCAAATACAATCTGGTTTTTTTCGTTTTGTTTTGTTTTTTCTGACCATCTCCTCTCTTGAGATTATTATTAAATGCTAACAATAAATTTTATATATCATTAATCATTATTATAATGACCTTTCATTCACAGTATCAACAATAATTTCAAGATGTATTTTATATGAAGTAAATAATGCCTTTGGTTTTAAAAAGATGTGTTATTTTTAGCGACCTATTTGGGAGCTTTGTGATAGCGACCAAAATCGGTAGCTGTTGCGTTTATCCTGTCCGTCCGTATCCACCCCTACAACTCCCGAACGGAAGGTCGGGTCGACAAACGGTTTTCACCATCGTGTTCACTGGCCCAAACACTGTAGGAATAGGGTATTTTCAGGGGCCAATACCGTCCTATATTCAAGATATTTGGCATTATTGTCATTGTATCCCCATAAAAACTGCCGAACGAAAGCTCGGATCGACAAACCGTCTTCACTATCGTCTTCAGAGGCCCAAACAATGTAGGAATAGGGTATTTTCAGGGTCTAACGCCTCTCCACCCTCATGTTCGAGATATTTGGCATTGTTTTCATTGGATTTGCACCGCTATTAGCTTAAATGTTAGAAATACAACCATCTCATTCCAGTCGTCAGCTATAGCTTGATGGATAAGGTCTCGGACACATATAGTAAAGGTTGTCAGTTCGAATTCGTAATATATACTTTTTTTGTTCCTTAATCTTTTTTTTTCTCAAAATCTGCGTGGTTTTTTTTTGTTTTGTTTTTTTCTTATTTTTTTTAACTATTTTTATTTTTTTCTTAATTTTTTTTTATTTTTCCTAACAATTTTACTTCTTTTTTTATTATGTTTTTTTATTATTATTATTATTATGTGTTGCCCTTAAATTTATGCTTTAGCACAAAATTATATTCACTTGTTTTTTAATTTTGTTTGAAATTACTGATTGTAAAACAATTGTACATCCTCTCAATTTGTTCAAAAAAGCTAATAATTGATTATACGACAAATGAACTTCTCAATCACGTTACAACTTTAATTCTTTCGTAACAATGCAGTAACATATTGAAATGTTAATTCTATTTTCTCTAATGTTGCTCTGATGTTGTAATAAGATATTCGCGGCCAGAACCTTCTCGGGTTTGATTGAAAAACTCATGTACTCCGGTTATTGCCATGGAAATATAGGTTTTGGTGAAGATTAGCAATAAACCTTCAACAAATCTAAAAATGTTATTTTTTTAAATTATTTCATAATGGTCAAATTAAGACTATGTAATTCAGTCTAAATTTTAGGTAAGTCTTTAATTATTGAATATCTACAGATAATAATATAATATATTTCTAATAAATGTATTTAATTTCAGATATAATTCATTTGCTTTTATTAGTTAGTTAACTTAGTAATTTCGTTTTACGTTTTGTGTTACAAATCTAAGATTTAATTCACACGAGCAGTAACAAAACCTAGAAATTTCGGTCAAAATATCTCGAAATCAATATTACAAAAAATATAATGTTAGGCTTAAATGTAAATCTTAATCTATAAATGGATAATGGTTTCTGATCGATACTTATAATAATCCCAACTTTATAAAGTAAGAGTGTTTGAAACTAAAGAATTGAGTAAGGTCTATGTGGGGGTGGGGTCTTCTCGTTTGATAATTAACGACATTATATTAGAAGATGGATAGTCACAAAACATATACAGTTGACTCGCGATAATCCGACACTTATGGGACCGAGAGGGTGTCGGATTATCAGAAATGTCGGATTACCAAAGGTTAATTTTTTAAAACTGAATTTTAACTTCTAAGGCAAGAAAATTTAAATTATGTAATACAGTACTGTACGTACTACAGTACGTATCTTGTTACAATACATATTGAGTACATATTTTACGGCCAATGAGGATATCAAAAAAAAAAACGCATTAGGCATAGTTTTACACAAATGAATACATATGTATGTAATACTAATTTATTACTGTATTTATGTATTAAAAAATAAAATTAAAGTGTATAATGTAAAATATAATTTTATGTCTTAAAATAAAAAAATAAAAATATGTACATATGTATTTACGGCTTAAAAAAAAAATCTGTAATCGTTTTTTGTTTCTTCTTACGTAAAGAGTCTGTCATGGCTTTTTCTTGAATATCTTTTATCATTAAAATGTTCTCGTAGTCGAGTTCCCTCTCCTCACATCAACGTATCAAAGTGTTTGCAGCCGACATAACTTCATCGCAAGTGATTGTGCATTTCACCTCTGTGACCGCCTCAACGGATCTTTTTTCGAACCAACCTGCGTCGGACTTTCAAATATCGGATTATCGCGAGTCAACTGTACAGTATGCGCCAAAATATACAGTACTGAAATGAAAAGATGAACAAAATTACATTATTGTCATCTGTGAGTTTATTTCTCCTCAAAAGAAAGTAACATACACACTACATACATACATACACTATTAGCGTGTTGATTTACCACGGTATGCGTAATGTAAGTGTTCAAAGTGTGCACCGTCCCGCTGTTAACAGTGTTCATATCGTTCACGCAGATTCTCAAACATATCATGAAACAAAGGTTGCTGCAGACTCCTGCAAAAGGAGATGATTTGCTCACGTAATGCAGGCACAGTTCTTGGTGAATCTTCACAGTTGAACACACTCTCCTTTAACATTCCCCACAAGTAGGCATCAAGTGGTGTAAGATCGGGGGAATGGGACGGGTATGGAAAGTCACTACGACGTGAAATGATTCGTCCTGGAAAATTTTCCTGCAGCTTGGCTAGTGATGCTCGAGCAGTATGGCTGGTCGCCCCGTCCTGTTGATAGCACTGTCTATTCATCTGAATGTTCCTTGCAAGACAGAACCTTCTCAAATCCTGAAGAAATGGCTCGATCACTAAACCCCTGTAGCGTTCACAGTACACTACCAGAACGGCGAAATTTCGTAACAATAGACAGCATAACTGTGTTACTTGATGCCGTCTTATTAAACTCCTCTTGAAATTGTTCTGCCACCTTTTTTCAAACTCAGTCCACCTTCACGACCACTTCCGTAAGAGCGGAAATAATGCTTAACTATGAATACTTTTTCCTCCGTCGAGAGACCCATTTCCAACAACAACTGCACAACACAACTTCCTTTTCACTACTGCGAACACGTGCAGCTGGAGCTATACCCCGTCGACAAACGCAACCACGTGTTCGAGATGCGCGAGTTTCAATACTGTATATTTTGGCGGATACCGTATTTTAAATATAGAGGAAAAGGTGTAAATGTGGGCACCCTCTTTTGTTTTTGACTTAAAGTTAGTTTCTTTTGGAAAAATTCTAGATTTTTGACCTTCATTAAAAACTATAACAAGTTTATTAAATGAGAGGAGGCAAAACAATAATTAATATCAATTATTTCAATTCGAAAATGAAAATTTACAAAAAGCTTCTAAAAAAGCACCAGAAAAAATGGGGTACAAATATGGGCCCTCTCCAAAAAAGTAAAAAAAAAATAGTTTAAAATGTTTTAAAACAGGATAAAATAATACAAAACGGTACAAAGAGCAAGTTCCATTTAGGAGAATTTTAAATGAACATCAAATCAAAAATTATTTACAGAAATTTTCTTTCAGACCCGGCACAATCTAGCTGTGCCCTCATTTGACACATAACACATTTAACCCACACTTCTCCGCGAGTGTCTGAGAGAAATTTTCCTCACAAAAGATGCAAGGTGCGTCATTCGATTCTGGTTTATCCCCATCGTTGATATCAGGTCATCATCGCTATCCACAAGGGGAGGGTCGCAGGAGTCTGATGAGTCCGATGATGAACCGTAGACTCGTTTCGTGGGTTGAATTTTCTTTTTCCGAAGGCGTTTGGTGTTCCCAACCCTGTCTCTAACCCCGGGAAAACTCAACGACCTCTTCTAGAAAGCACTTTTGTCAATCAACTTGGTCAACTGATCCTTGTATGGCGTTCCTGTGATGAGGCTGGCCCTTGCTGCTTTGCGTCCCCGAGTAGTGGTTCTCTTCTTAATGTTGGGGACAGGAGATATGTCGAACGGAGAAACTGCATTTGAAGTTCCCCGGGAACATTGCGGTGTTTAAGCAGCCTCAACAATGGCATAGCTAGTTTATGTTGTTTAAGAGAAAAGATGGTGTAATTATAGCCCCCTTTGAATGGGGGCCCATATTTACACCATTCCCATCTAAGCAAGATGGCCACTATCATATGTAACCTAAAGGCGTGCGTGACTAAAGGCGTGCTTCTAAAAGTAGCTTAGGATCTCCGCTTTCCGAATATCACTATGAAATTATTTTAAACTAACCACAAGGATATGAAAAGAAAACGATTTCATATATCTGTCAAAGGTTTGAAGTCCAGAACAAACACCAATTTGCACAATAACTGACGCTGCATCCACACTACTTGAAATTAAAGGTTCCAACTGCTCTCTGCTATCTTATATCAATAAAAGACGTCGTATAGTCCTGGCCGCAAAACTGCAGCACCTCCCACAGCCCCTTGGGGAGGGGGTGACCATATTTACACCTATGCCCGTTTTTACACCATTTCCTCTATATAAATACTGTAACTACCAAGTGGTTTTAATATTTTTATTCTAAATATATTGTCCTTTCCATGGTTGTTTGTTTAAGTTAAAGTATCGCACTACAGGCCTTTGTGGTCCTTGGGGTCGCAGGAGTAAGGCGTTCCGTACCAAAGGGACTAAGTTGAGATCCGACTGGTCAGCCCAACGCCTGCCAGCCTTTAACCTTCGGGAATTTGTTTGTTTTACTCTTAACAAATAATTATTTCCTTGCTTATTTGAAGATATTTAAAATTCTATTAAAATGTGCTTTATTCTAATTCTTTGCTTGATGGTGGGATGGCGAGCAAAAGCAGTAAATTCTCGGTATTCTTTATTCAATATCATAAATTATCTATTTTTACTACTGTAAAAATTCTAAGATCCATGTGTTTTAATTTTCGTTTTCCAGCTACAGCTTCATTTAGATTGATAGGTAGTATAGTTCCAATTGCTTGTTTCTTATACGATGACTGCTGCAACTGTGAGCTCCTAATCAGGTCATGTGTTCTCTCTACATTGTTTCGCAATTTGTCCTTGGTTATAATATTCCAATGTCCAGTTAGTGAAAAAAGAAGAAACAAGTAATAAAAAGTAAGTGAAAATCTTTTTTAGATATTCAAGAAGTGCTTGATAAGTTTACACCCATGAGGTTTTACTTAGTTTATTGTAAGGTGACCAAATTTTAACATTGGTAAAGCGGGACACCATTGACCGGGGGGGGGGGTCTTGATTAAAAATTGAGTCTGTATGGCAGGGCCGGACTAGATAAACACCCAGGGCCCCTAGGCACTTGATATTTGCGCCCCCCCCCCCAATCCCGAAAATCTTCAACCAAAAAAAAAAAATAATAAATATTTCAAATATTATTTCGCTTATTTTCATGGCCGCCGAAACCGTATATTCCCTTCCCGTTCTCCCGCCGTTCCCTAGCTTGTCGTGCATTCTTTCCAAAAATCGGGACTTTTTTAAAACTCCATGGGACGCGGGACAAATTGTTAAAAATCGGGACTGTCCCGCAAAAAGCGGGACGTCTGGTCACCTTATTTATTGTTTTGTAATTGAGCATTAGGCTTAATTGTGTTTTGTTATATTAATATTGCCAAGATAGTTAAAAGCTTTTAAGAAATATAAACATTCTAATTAGGCTTTTATGAATGTTGATCTCGCAGTGCTTGGTTTCCTTGCTACAAATCACTCTAATTTTCAGGATGAATTCGAGAATTATTTTTGAATTATTTTCGGAAGGTGATTGCTAATTTACTTTCCCTGGTTGTTGGAAAATAATAATGTCAGAGCATTGAATCGGAACTGAACCGGAAAAAAACCGATATTTTTGGTCGGAGTGGAGCTGAACCCAAACCGAAAACCGATATTTATTTCACTCCTTCATTTCAGTTCTTCTCTTTTAAAGTATACGCGAAAGACGATTTTTTTTCTGTGGTCAACAACTTTCATCGACTCCCACGCACTCATACCCTGTCGCCATGTTGTCCAAACCGCTACCAAGATACTGAATCGAAAAAACCCGATATTTTTGGTCGGACTGGAACTGAACTCGAACCGAAAATTTGTGATTGAGTGAACCGGAACGAAAACCGGAGCGAAAAATATTACGATGTTCGATGCCCTGGATAATACAAATTCAAATTACTATTTGAAGTCGTACTATTCAATTTGAATTTTTTTCTTTTGCTTGTAGCGTATCAAGCTAAAACAACTGAACGGATTTTCTTGATATTTAGTATGATGATTATTTTATGTCCAACTTATAATATGAGTCTCTGCCCTTCCCTCCCCGTACTGCACAGTATATGAGAGTATGAAGCGTACTCTTACAAGGGAAGTGCGTGACCTCGAATACTGAGAACCGCGCGAAAATGTGCTTAGAATATAAATCGCTCATGCTAAAAACAGTGGTATGACTCATTCTCATGCAAAACTCAGCTGCTGTATGCTAGCGCCATCCGACGGTGGTATGTTGTACCTGCACTAACAAGTACTTCATCTCAAGATATTGCCACCGAAGACAACAAAATATTGCCAACCTCTTGATGTGTACTTCTTTAGGCAATAAAAGCTTTACATGAGAAGGATCGTTGACTTTGTAAGACTACAATGTGAAAAACCACAAGTTACCAAAGTTCCTCTCTTGGACCTTCAATAGATGATCATTCAAATGTCTCTCGTGATAAGACGTGCAGTTTTGCATGAGAATAACTCAAACCACTGTTTTTGGCATGAGCGATTTATATTCTAAGCACATTTTCAAATGCGGTTCTCAGCGTTCGAGGTCACGCACTTCCCTTGTAAGTATAATCATAGTTCGATCAAATAAAAAGCAATCCGTAATATTGACCCCTTTTATCACTTTAACTACATGACTGAATTAGTTTACAACACTCCTTGAAGGCCGTTTGAGATGAGCCATTTTAGTAAGCAATGCTAATAATGGTAATGTAAGGGCGATTGGAAGTGAAGAAAAACCTTTAAACTCGATCGTACATGATTTCCATCAGACAGAAAATGTCCACTTCTCAACTATTCTTATATCTACGTTTTATTTACGAAAATAAACATTGATTTACATAAAAATCATTGATTCAGTGCATCGAATAGGCGAAAGAATCTCTTTAATTAATTAAAACAGGGAATAAGTATTTCATGTTTCATCTTTTTTGTATTTCTTTGGTTTCAGTTTCGATATTTCTCGTTAAATCTCGACCAACGACGATATGTTTCCGAGATTTCAATCGGCATGCCGCTTCAGATTTTCAGACCGGAATTTTGTTACAATTTTGGTTAATAATGTAGCTTTATCTGGAAGCATCCACGAAAACATAGGGAAAAGATGACCTTTTAATATAGAACTTTACGTGTACTGCGTGTATTAACTTTAAAAATAAATATATAAAACGAAAGCCAATTTATACAAAATTCAAAAAGTTAAAAGTGCTATATATGTTCACTTCACTTGAACAGGCCGTTTCTCGACGGCGAAACGTCTTGTTTATTGTATTTTATTTTGTATAAATTAATTTTTGTCTCACTTGTTAGTCAGGTGTATGGGTTTATTTTTAAAGTTAAGATGATCTTTGTTCGTGAAAATCAATTTCGCAGTCAGTAATTTTGATTAAACAGGATACAAATGCAATTGGATTTCAAGTTCTTCATTTGGCCACCAGGAGCTCTGGTGTCAGATTGCTTCTATGGATGGAATGCAATGTGCTTTGAAAATAGAACCTGTTCTATATTAGAGCAGCAGAGCCATCGCGCCGTGGTCCTCTGATGGCGTACAGATTGCCTACTGAAATGCACGTCTAAAATGATCTTATCTGTTAGAAGCTCCTGGTACGACAAAGAGGGAGTTCATGCAGAAAATGAATACTATTTAACATAATCAAAAATAAGAAAGAAAGCGATCATTATCACTGTTTAAAAATGTGTTTCTCTCTTTCTTAGTAGTTCGTTTCCATGTCACAGAGCGTAACTCCAGCCGCTGTTAGTACCACAGCTTTATTGGATTTCCACGTCTGTCAAGCAACCTGCTGCTGCTGTTTTCCTTTGAAAGTTGGAACAATTTTCGCTCTCATTATGTCAATGGTAATATATTAAAATTTAGATCTACATAAAAATCAATGAAATAAGTATCTGAAAGACTACAACTAATTATTCGAATGTATACCTTGATATTTTTTTTATTTATTATTATAAATTTTAATTATCAGATTATCATAATGGTGGAAGTTATTCCTACCTGTAACTGTCAAATTGATATAACAGGTTAAGTACAGTAATTTTCGATATGAAATAGTCACACAATGAATAGTAATTCTGTGTTGAAAAACAAAGATAAAAAAAGCTTTAGATTAATAAACATCATATACTTTACATATTCTTATAAATACCATAAAATTAACAAATATCTTCTTAAATAATAACAAGCTTTAATCATCTTCACGGCAATATTTCGTCCTGTATTTCCAAGGACTTTGTCTAGCCAATTATAAAAACCTTAAGGAAAAGAGAATGACATCTCTCTAACCTAAATTCTACATAATATAACAATTCAAGAATTTAAAAATTACAACCAAAAGAAACGTGAATTGAAACACGTTCAATTAATGAAATCAAATACTATTGTTTGAAATATATTCTCTTAAAATTCAAGATTTTATTTTGGGAATATTAAAATTAAAATCTTGAATTTTAAGAGAATATTTTTCAAACAATAGTATTTGATTTCATTAATTGAACGTGTTGCAATTCACGTTTCTTTTGTTATGATTTTTAAATTCTTGGATTGTTGTATTATGTAGAATTTAGGTTAGGGAGATGTAATTCTCTTTTCCTTAAGGTTTTTGTAATTGGCTAGACAAAGTCCTTGGAAATACAGGACGAAATATTGCCGTGAAGATGATTAAAGCTTGTTGTTATTTAAGAAGATATTTGTTAATCGTATACTTTGTTTTGTCTATTCTGCATCTTATCTATTCAATCTCCGGATGAAATAGGTAATTTTTCCTGAGTTATTTCTCCTTCAGACGGGACTCAGGGTTTACCCAGCCTTCTGTCAAATGATTGCCGGTTTTGTTTTTTTCCCTGTGATCGGTCTTATTACCGCAACTTCGTTCTGTTTGATGGGGTGTTCATAGAAGTCTTACGTCCTGCGTTGCCTTCTGAGAACACAGACGGTAATTTTGTAGACCTTACCAAGATTTCGAACTTAGCCTGAGGAAATGTAAAGTTATGAAGAATGGGTCTCATCAGCTTTCATTTTTATTTTATGATTTATATTAATTACATTATTTCGTTATTTATTTTGTTTTTGGTTTTTTTATTGCAAGAATGTTTTACCTACAGAAGTCTTCAATGTTACATTTACGTCAGAAGCTCGTAGAATATATCTGGGATGATTAGATCATCATTTGAATCCTTCATCCCGGACATTTGCAGAAGCAATCGTGACTACGGGTATACAACATACCTTCCATGAAGTTCCAAGGCCCGGCGCACATCTGTCACAGAAGAACGTTCTTTCAGTGCGTCAGTTGTAGTTTGTGACTTAAGAAACGGATAAATTCCATTTGCTACCGCTGCTGTCGAAGACAGTAGCCTTTAAAGATCAGCGGCAGACCAATCACGTTGTCGTGTGAGATTGGCGGGAACAATCATTTTCAGTGTGAGATTGGCGGGAACAATCATTTTCAAAAAGCTAATCACGAAACCCTTCGTTATTGTAACTTTACTTTACAAAACTGATACTGGCTTCAGACAAAGATAGCTTGTCTTATGTGTATATAATACATTTATCTTATCGACGTAGATGTACAGAAAAGAAGTTTATTAAAACTTAATATAATCAAACTAATAATAAATTTAAATTATTAGAATTAGAATCTTCTCTTATTAATTTCAGGTGTACGCAGTGGTTATGTGGATAATTTGCGTTAATTACTACAGATGGGCAGAAGGTTTAGATCGCTCTGACATGATGAAAGGCAGTAAGTAGGAGACATGTTTAGTCTTATTTTTGAATTCGTATTGACCATTTTACTTCTTTTAAAAACGGAATACAGAGTTTAAGGAACTTAGTATTAATTTTATTTTACTTTGCCATAAATGTTTATTGTACTAAGGGCTAAACGGAATAACAGAAACATTCACTAAAAAAGAAGCATAAAGACACGCTTATGCAAATCATTGGTGTATCGCAACTGTAGTATTATATGTTTACAGGGATGAGGTAGGAAGTCAGCCATCCGTTACTACGTTACAATGATGCCTATGCCTCTATAGTAATAATGAAAAATGTCAGACTTCAAAGAGGCATGGATTAGTCCGCGTCTAGTTTCTGTAACCCGTCAAAAACATGTTTTGCCAAGTCTGCGAATGCTGAAGGTAGAGGAGACCGTTCTCTTCTGCAGCTCAAGAGTTCCCAGAAAGGTAATTGAAAAACAGGAGGGAAGAAGAGGCTCCTGTGACTAGAATGGCCGAAATTCTAGGTGTTGCAAGAGGAACAGCATTTAAGATTATGACTGCCTATAGAACAGAAATGTTCTTTGTCTCTCAATTGGAAACTATAGATGGAAAACGAAGATGTCAGATAGTGACGAGTTCTGAATCGAAAACATAAAACCCTGTCAAAGCAAATAACAATATCACGAAGATCCCTTTTAATCACAACGAGAACTTTACAGATTGAAATATATATGACTGTACCACAATTTGCGACCCTCTCGTTACTGACATCAATTCCAAACAAAGCATACAATACTGCAGAGAATATCAAAATTGGAACCTTGACGACAGGCAACATGAAACTTGATCCGACAAATCGTCTTTCAGTTCGTTCTCCAACACAGAGAAAGTATGATGTGTGGGAGGAAGAATACCATCCTGACTGCTTGGTTCCAACTGTAAAGCACGGAGGCGGATCTGTGACGGTGTGAGCATTTGTATCATTAGGACTTTTAATTATTTTGAAGGATCGTATAACTAACGTTCTCTAAGACCACGTGTTTGTAATGGTGTAGACAATAGTCCGTGATAATGCTTCCATCCACACTTCAAAAGTCTACAGTAAGTTAGTTTAATGAAGTAAAGCAACCCTTCGTCACACTTAATATTATCGAACACTCGCAGACTTTTGGCATAGATTTTATGGGATGATGATTGGCTCAAAGTATCGTTATCTTATGTGCGAGGCCTGTGTATGCATCTGTTCCACGCTGCTGTTCAGAATGCTCACGGTGGACCAACTCTGTATCAATAAAGATACAAATGGAAAGTGTTGCATTATTATGTCTAACCCCTGTATATACTTACTTCCTCTTACGCTCTGAGATCCTTAACCTCCTTTAGGGCAGCTTCCCACTCATTTCGCTTTCCAGCTTTCTGCCTCCATCTTTTCACTTTCATTACACCAAGATCTTTTCCTACGTCCTGTAGCCATCTCAGTCTTGGTCTTCCTCTTGGTTTACTGTCCAGAGCTTTTTTTAACCAATTCTTCCTTCATCCATCCTAATGACATGACCCATCCACTGCAATCTTTTCCATTTAATGTCAGCTACTAAATCTAAATTTTAATATAATGTACATAATTCCTCGTTGCTCCTTATTCTCCATTCGCATACCTCAACTAAGGGTCCATATATATTGAACGCTTAAGGTCCACAAATATAGTAATTTTTTTTTATTTTTTTTTTAATGCGTGAAAGTAATATTTACATTTATACTTTAAATTGTACAAAGTTAAAACTGAGTCTAAATAATAATAACACTGCGTCACTCTGACTTATGTTCAGATAAGATTCAAAATAATCCACTTGATTATTAATTGCCACTTGAATAATAAAGTTCACTAAGGTGAGTAATATTTAATAGTTCAACTATCTCTCACAAATAATTCTTCACTCTTAAATATAGTAGCACTTTTACTATAAGAATTAATTATATTATTCCTTAATAATTGCACTGCACTAAGCACTTTAAATATTGCACAAATAACGAAGCTTAATTCACGTATTGAAACTTCTAACACAATAGTTATTCACTGTTCGTAGAATTGACTGCGATGCCCCTCTAAACTTAATGGCTTCTTCCGCTTCTTCAATTCTTCGGTAATTCTATTTCTAATAATATAATTAAACTTCACAACTTACAGTTTGCTGACTGCGTTGTAATAATTCACAATAATCTTGCTTCCTTCTGTTGCACTGAATCCTTTCAAAGTTCCCGCGGCTTCTTTCAAACTTGTCATTAAACCTACGGCACAACGTATCCTGCCGTTCTCGGATAACAGGTGACTTCGCTGTATCGAGTTGGCTTCTCTCCAGGATATCTGGTGTCACGTCATTGGTTAGGTTTCTGATGCAATAGTCTTCGCTGACCAGGATTGAGAACCGGGTTATGTTCGGAATTGCATTGGGGATGTGTTTTAATTCAGTCTTTTCAAGTATCGTGGCTTCACAAATAATTGCGCTTCACTAGTAATTCCGCCGTGTCGCTAATTTGGTCAGTTTGACTTCAATCTTCAAATAAAACTTTCACTAATAATATTTATCGATTGGCCTTTCACCTTGTGAATGGAACTTTCCACTTCTTAATAGTGGTGTCGTCTAGGCTCGAACTTTTCCCTAACGCTCGCTTGGTAATGGGTTCGGTCTCTTCTCATTAGAAACTTGCTTTACGAAAATGTTTGTCTTCTCGCTGCATTGGCTCTCACATTTTCTTTCTTCCATCGATTGATTGACTGACCCTTCTGCCACTTCTAATTCTTCTTTGAATTTTCGTTTCTTCAGTTCGAAGTTCTTAGTTCTATCTTCTGACTTCTGAACGTCTTTGCTTCTGAATTTTACGATTGGACTTCTTAACGTTCTGTCTGGAGAGCGTTCTTATTTTGACACTCTCTCTTTCTACACGCTCTGATGCTCTCTAATGTTCTATTGGAACATTCTACTACTGTTCACCTGAACTGACTTCTGTACACTTCACTACTAACTGGAATCGAGGCTGCCACGAGTATTTATCGCATCTCTCGATTACGTCATTCATATTTTCTTTCCTGCAAAATGGTTCCCCATCTAATAAATCATTCCCGTCTATAGCGCTATCCCGCTTATTACGCTTGTAGGTCATGGTCCCTTGACGAGCGTAATAACGGGGTTTTACTGTATTTTAATTTTAAAATTTTTGCAATAGCTCTTAATCTAAAACTTGACTTAAACTATAAAAGTTTAAAAGATAGTTGCTTGCAGCTATCCTTGCTTTTATTTCTTCCCCAACTTCGTTCTTTGAATTTATCAAAGACCTAAGTATTTAAAATTGCTGACTTCGTCAAAAGATACATTTTCTTAAACCAAAGGTTGTCTTAAATTGGAAGTGTCTCTCCTTATCTCCGTGTACTTAGTCTTGTTTTATTTATGAGTAAACAGCTTCATGTCATTGTGTTGCAGCTTCTTTAATCGTTCTCACCGACTGTCCAAGTACAGTAAAACCCCGTTATTACGCTCGTCAAGGAACCATGACCTACAAGCGTAATAAGCGGGATAGCGCTATAGACGGGAATGATTTATTAGATGGGGAAACATTTAGACACCATTTTGCAGGAAAGATACTTGATTCTGAAATAGATATTGTGCAAATGTGAGCTTATTTCCTATTAAAAAAATCTTTGATTGTGGTTTGCCGTGTGTGTGTGCTACTGTTATGAATTATGACATTTTCAATGCGGTTCAAGTAACTATTAACATCAATTGATACACCACTAGGAGCAACACTAATATATTTTCGGAGCACATTTAGTGCACTGCCCGCTATTTCACGCGCCTTTTCTTGAATGATTGGGCCACTTAATGGCACTGATGCATCACGGCACTGATGAATCCATTCAATTAGAATTTCCTCGGCATCTTCATATTTTCCACACTTTACTTTTTTACGAAACCACCCTTCGCTGCATTGGTTATTCCATTCTTATTTTTATTATTGTTCTCAGAGTGGATGGGGGAATTCCTAGAGATTCTGCGAAATCCTTCTGACTTAGTGTAGAATTCTCGTCGTACTTACGGAGAATTTGCAATTTTTCACTTATAGAAAGGGATTTCCGCTTCGACATTTTGCACTAACTTACTATATCACAAACCCGCACTTCAAAGAGTTCAAAGATTCCCCCCTACCAGGGAAAGAAAAGAATCTTTACAGTGTTACTTGTCTTTTCGATACAAAATTTTCGATATAAAAAAGCTCTACAAGCGGGATTTGAAGCGTTATAAGAGGGTAAAAGTATACAGAGTTACATAGAAAATTCTAGGGACCGTATGAAAGGAGTGTAAAGAACGGGATAGTGCTATAAGCGGGAGCGTAATAACGGGATTTTACTGTATTACCTTATCGTCTGCATATGCTTGTCCTATTGAATGTTGTTCGCTTGGGGCTTGTCTCGAAGAGCTCGCTTTCACGTGGAATGTATCAGATAACTGTTCTTGGATTATAACTTAGTTCTTTAACGAAATTCTAATTAAATTTACGAGTTTTCTTAAGATATCAAATTCATTCCAATATCATATAAACAGCTTCTTTTCATCGAATCATTGCCTGTTTGAAATCTATAAACAATAAATACAGGTAGAAATTTTAATCATAAAATTTCTCAAGAATAGTTCTCAATATAAATAGATCATCATTAATTTGAACATCCCTCTCTAAAGGCACTTTGGTAATCGTGCAGAATTTCTTCTGTGAATGGCACCCTAGCAATAAAGTAAATTGCGAAGGATTTTATTGCATACTTTTAGCTTGGATATTCCTCTGTAATTAGTACACTCTAATTGATTACCTTTTTTTTTGTGGATTGAACAAATTACACTACGTTACACGATTTTTGTTTCTAGGCAATCAATATCATTTTCTAATTAATTCTATCATAAAAACATTAAAAAAATTTATTTCCCTGGAAAAACTTTGCTTCTGTGGTCAGGACAACGAAAAGTTGAAATTTTCGTACTGTCATTAAGGAAATGTACAAATTTTCGGGTTTCTCTTTATTTAAAGACCAAAAAGGGAACATTATATTTAAAATCAATAATATATTTCAATCAAAATTCTACAAACTGATGACAAAGAACCTAGAAATGTGTAGTTTTGCGAGATTTGCGAGTGTATGTCATATCACTTTCACGAATAAGTCACTTTATATAGTCCCCCATCATGTGTTCATTGTATATTCCTGGTAGCGACGTTCAAAATGTTGCATGTCCTGATGAAAGCGCTCTCCTTGCTCCTCGAAATAGTCACCCATGTTGTCTTTGAAGCTATCAAGGTGGGCATCAAGGATATGTACTTTGAGAGACATCCTGCAGCCCATTTCGCTGTAATTTTTAACCAGAGTCTCAACCAATTCACCATAGTTCTCAGCTTTATGATTTCCAAGGAAGCCTTTAACTACTTTAACAAAACTGCTCCATGCCTCATTCTCCTTTGCTCTGTGAAGCTTGAAAAACTTGACACTCAATATCTTTCTTGATTTGAGGTCCAACGAAAACGCCAGCTTTAACTTTGGCTTCGGAAAGCTATGGGAACAGATGTTGTAGATGCTTGAATGCTGCAGATTCCTTGTCCAACACTGCCACAAATTGTTTCATCAGTCCCAGTTTTATGTGTAAAGGTGGCATTAGTACCTTTCGAGGGTCTACAAGTGGCTCCCATTTAATGTTGTGCTTCCCCACAGTGAACTCAGTACGATTAGGCCAATATCGTTTAAGGTAGAGTGCTTTAGTGTCCCTGCTATCCCACAGACAAAGATAGCATGGAAACTTAGTAAACCCTCCTTGAAGACCCATCAAGAAGGCAACCGTTTTGGATCGGATATAAATAAACAATCTGAGATTCAAAAAAGAGGATGAATAGAGTCATTATTGATTGAAGAAAGGGGAAGGAAACATCAATAATGTCGGTTTCCTTATTGCTCCTCGAAAAAGGCACCCATATCAGACTTATGAAACAGACAGTAATTTGTATTCAAATAAGACTTTTTGACTATTTAGAAAAAATTATAATAAAAAAAAGTGGTAGTAACAGAATAAAAACAGCATAAAAGTTGACAGCTATGTAAATACTAATGTGACAACCACAAAAGCGAAGTTTCAGGGGTATAACTACTCTTTTCTACATGCTTGCTGCTCGATTAAACAGAAAACAATACTGTCAAACCAGAAACAGAACTTTTTTGAAAATTAGTTCTCTCTTCTTCTTCATAGGATTTTCCCCAATTCTGAGGTTTTCCTCAACTGAAAGTCCTCCTCATAATGTCTCGCCATTTGTTTCTGTCCTCTGCATCTGCTGCTGCTAGTCCATATCTTTCCAGGTTTTCCCTCAAGTTATCTCTCCAACGCTTTTTCGGTCTTCCCCTTCTGTTTCTACCTTCTGGTTGCCAGTCCATCAGTGCCCTAGGTAATCTGTTGTCTCCCATTCTTGTCACGTGTCCGAACCATCTTAGTCTTCTCTCATCTATCTTTTTTATAATGTCTGTTCTGATATTTAACTGATTTCTTATCTCGATATTCGTTTTTCTCTCCAATCTCGATGTTCTGGCCGATCTTCTCCAGTAATCCATTTCAGTTGCTAACAGTTTTTTTTCATTTGTTACATAGTGTTATTGAAGTATTCCAATCATCCGTAACTTTCCGTCATCCGTATATATAATTAAGGCATAGATTTCTTCCCAAAATTTTATATCACTATATTTGATCATCTCAGCGCATATATTGTCCTGGTGATTTATTATTCTTTAATATTTTAATAGTTTCAAATTCTTCATTTCTAGTAGGAGGTTCGCATGGAAATCAGGTCCTAGATATATTTGCTGTTTATCAATTTGTTTATTATATTATTCAAAATATTGTTTCTATCTGTTGCATCATTTGCAATTCAATTACTGTCCTTATCTTTGTACAAAGGGTTTCTTGGTTGGAATCTAACTTCCTCATTTCATTTCCTGTGTTAGCGTCTTCCATGGATTCCAGTTTTCAGTTCGTATTTGTTTTTCTTTCTTTTACACATATTTCTTTTATTTTTATAATCATCTACACTTAATCTTCTTTTCGTATTCACTATTTTAAGTCTAGCTCTATTCTTCATCCAACTAATCGTTGCTCTTTACTTTTTCTTCATATCCGAGCATTTAGCTGTGTTACTAGACTACTAATTTCCTTCAGATTCTTTTCACTATTGTTCGGTTGTAATTTATTTTCTTTTATATACAACTTATATCTGTCTGATTTCTATGTCATTCAGTTTCTTTATATTATACTACTTATTTCTTTTATCTCTTCCTTTTCTGAATCTTAGATATTTTATTCAACAAGATAATGATTAATCGCAAATCTGAATCTCTAAAACTATAATCTCTAATATCTACATATTACTAGCTGTACCCGGCATGCGTTGCAATGCAACTCAAAGAAAGAAAGTGTTTGTGTTTTAATTCTGTTTATTGAAGTGCTTTTGGATACACAATATTTTTTGTTTTTCCATCTGGTGCATAAACGAATAAATCAGAAAGTTTTCCGACGCGTGATCAGGCCTCATACAGCTGTGTATGTGTCAACCATGGCTTTTCCAAATTTAACCCACACACTTGTAGCGATTGTCCCTGAGCTTTGTTGATGGTGATGGCAAATGCGATCGCACCGGAAACTGCAAATGTTGAAACCGGAAATACACTCATTTGTTGAAACGCCTCGCCCACTAAATATTGTAAAATGGTTCTACTAATTTAGAAACCTTCGCGGGCGTGCGCACAACAACTCACCAAAGTTTCATCGCAATCTGATGAATAGTATAGGAACGCATACGGGACAAACCAACAAAGAAACATTCATTTTTATATATTAAGATAATATAAAATATAACATATTTTGAGACATGCCTTCTGTCTGCAATAACGTTATCAGTTTCACTTTTTGTTGATCCATGCGGGGATTTTCAGGTTTCTTTGTGAAGGTTCCTATGCGGGATGCAGATACTTTTAATAATTGGATTGTTATTAATTGCAGCCAATAGCTCTTAACCCATTATCATTTCATGTAGACTACGTTTTCCAATTGTTGAATTAAAAACATCTTTGCGTTAAAATCACCTATAATGATTTTTTCCATCATATGCTGATATTTTATGATGTATCTGATTAGGCTTATAATCATAAAAGGTTAGAGATTCTTCTGTCTCTTCAGTTGGAGCTTGAGTACATATAATAGATGTGTTGTTAAATTTTCCCTTAATCCTTAAAAGACATAATCTCTCAATGATTGCATCGAAGATTTAAGACTAGTTGTTTATAGAAAAGAATTGAACGTTCATACATGTAGATAAATCAAAAAATTAAAAAAGCACATGAATAAACAAAGGTTCTCGCACCCTGAGCTATCATGTCGAGAATCTGAGACAGCTGTTTCAGCCTTATTAGGATTCTTCAGCCAGATTTACCCTTGATGATAGCTCAGAATGCGAGACAAAGTTGAGATTATCACTTTAGCTCCCCGAAGTGGTCTCCAACAAAATAATACAACAATGATAATTCACTGTGCACCTCATGGTCACAAATTCTTTGTGCAGGTAAACGCACGGCTCAAAAGAATTTAAGCAAGGATTGAGAACCAAAAAAATCAAATAATGTAACGAAAATAATTTAGCGTGCAAACATGAAGATAAAAAGTTAAAAATACACATGAATAAACAACACCCTGCGTTATCATGTAGGGACAAAGATATTTCGTTTTTTAAAGCTACAAGTTTAAAACATCGGTTTTTTAATTCGTACTGTATAATAACAGGCGATAATTAGGTAGCCTTGTATAAAGGGTCTGCGTTCGGATCCCAGATAAGATTGGATGAATTTTTCTCGTTTTGTTTAACAGATAGTGATAACAATGAATGGTTCTTGATTGATTCAAAAGGAGTCCATTCAGTCAGAACGTGTTTAATCAGTGATTTGTTACTGAAGGATAGCGAGAACCAAGGCGGCCATTTGGCCTTTTAAGGACATTTGCTTTATTTGAGAATTATACGGAAATACAATACCTTTTGGCTGTTGAGTTTTTTTCTTATGGTTGAACTGCTGAATTTAGTAAATTCCATGAAATCTAGAGGTTTTAAGGTCTAATTTTGTACTGGGCCAAAATTTTGTGTTTGGTTATAAACATCTGTATGTGGCAATCCTGACAAGAACCAAAACTAAAACGCAGTGAGCGAAGCCTCTTAAAGGGTTCAAGTTTAACGTAAATATTGAAGAGGAGGGGATTTCAAACTTTGCTTCTTTTTGCTGACAAGTGGGAAGGGTGGGGGGAGGGTCAGAGCAATGTTTACGTAAGACACACAACATGCACACGTTAAAATTTTGATGTAATTTTGACCGTTTGAATTTATTTCAGTGGTATTTCCTGTTGAGGATTTGGCAAATCTTATTTAAGCGTGGGAGGAGGGGGGCTTCTGCTTATTTTTGCTTAAAAAAATGACTAAAAATGTGCTTACATAATGCTTGAAAGGCCCCTTATGGTCAAACAGTAAGTCTGGGAAAAATTCCGAAACTGTAATGGGCTATAGGGAAATTTTTAGAATTAATATAAATATAGATCAATTAATACAATGTTTCAGAAACAAAAAATGAGAGTTAAGTCGTATCTTTGAAGAATAATGTCCGAAATACCATTTTTACTGTTCGTTTCAGAGTATAGACAATTCTAAAAATTAGTAAGTATCACTATATTAATCACGTTAGAAGAAATTAATGAGCATTCAAAAATATTAAATTTACGGTTTTTTGTTTTTCTATCTTTCAGTTTTTACGTTTAGAGCTGTTCTTACAATGATGCAAGCAGCGGATTTTACACTTGCTTCTATTGTTTTATTTGTTGGCATTTTACAGGTATTCTATTTCTTACAATTCAGTTAACAACTTCCCTTTAAATAGAAATCAAAATGTCACTGTGAACGAAAAGTTCCTACAATTAGATAGCGTGGAAAACAGTAATTCCTCGTATAACGCGATTCTTATTGAGCTCAAAGCGAGAAAAAAGAAATTAACGAAAATCGGAATAGTTACAGTTTTTTCAGTGTGTCCCAAACAAGAGTGTGTCCGATGTTTTTAATATTTATAATAGTTGACAAATTACTTGTTGTTGTATTATTTTTTCCAATGTCCGGACTCTTAGCACTTACTCCTTTGGCCTCAACAAAGGACAGAAACTGTTTAACCGAAGAATCGTTATTCTAGGTACAACGTAGGAGGCAGTTTACATTATACTCTAGAAACAGACTAAAACACAAAGAAGAAAGTAACGTCCATGCCGGCACTGAGATTCGACCCAAGGTTATCAAAGCAGACCACAAGGCTGTGTCTGAACGACATTTGATTTATTATGGAAATAGATCTTGGGTTTGGTTTAAACATAATTCCGATTAAAGTATGTTTTTATAACATAAACTAGATGGGTACCGTAGCTTCGCTCCGAAACCCTTGCATGTATAGCATTAAAAAAAAAAAAAAACTCTATTTATTTTGCAAATTAATATGGAGATCGGATAATACACGACTTACCAGCTCGTTGTGGGCTTCTCCGCTTAACTCAGGTGTATTGCGCGTTGGCACTAACACGGGGGGGGGGGGGTTGCCGCAAAAACACTTCATTTTTGCATGTATCTTGCAAACGCAGAAACGTTTGTGAATGACTGATATACCGTTCGATAGAACTTTCAAATACCAACATTTTCTCAATATAATGTTCTCTTCCAACTTTTATACTTTTCGTTTAAATTGAGAAAAAGTCAAAATTTGACCCTTTTAAAAGGCGCCATCTTGGAAACCAAAAACTTTTTTCGAAAGATTTTTGAAGCATTTTGTTTGTCTTAAAAAGCTCTACATTTTATCCATTTACATGACCAATCTATCTCTTATAGTTTGGTTACAAAATTAATTGTATTTTTACTTTAACGTTGTAATCAGTGTCTGAATGGCCATTAGAAATTGTTACATGTTTTCAAGTAAACATTTGAAAATAACGATGTAACAATAGTAAACCGCCGCGCGATTTTACCTATTTGGCGTCTTGTAAGAACCAGTCTTTATAAGCATAGCTACAATAGTGATGCATCTGAACGTTGGTTGATTTTGTCCGTCACATTAAAGAGTCGTGTATTTTTATTTTCAGAATCTGGTCACCCTAACTTACCCACTAAATACATCTTCTACTTGCAGTGTGAAATAAGATGAAGCAGAATCTGAATGAAAAATCGTGGCAATTTACAAAATTGTCCTTACCTGTAGCTTCAACCTCCACTGAAGGTGTCGTATTCTGAATTAAATGGAACAAAAACAATCACTTTTACGGCACCAGTGATTGGAAGCTATTTTACGACATTAAGCTCTTTCCTATTTCACAGACAGTCTATTCTTACTTGATAATCCACGTACAGGACACACCCTTCTTTTCGTCAGAGGCTTACAGAATCACGTATTACTAATGATATTAGACTTATTTAAACTATACAGAATAATAATGTCACATTTTGTCATCTTAGAGAAATACAAGTGATCAATTTGTTCCACTATTTTCATTTATTTTCATTATTTTTTTAATTTTCTTCATAAAAATTAACATTAATTCATTTTAAATAAATATTTTAGTGAATTAAATATTCTCATTGTTTTTTGTGCTGGCAACTCTTTGAATTAATGTTAAAACAGCTTTTCAGTAATTCTTATTTAACAATTAAATGTAAATGATAGTTGGTTGTTTTTTTTTCTTATTCTCAAGCAATTTTTCCGTCAAAAGTTCATGATTTTATTACAGCCTATTGCTTAAACTTTATAAATGTAACATTAAGCGGTGTCTAGTCCCGTTGGTCTCGAAACGCTGGGAGCCTTACCTCCCGCGCTCCTGCATGGCCTGTTTATGGGATTGCTTAACTTAAAAAACTAACTTAACATTAAGCGGTGTACAGCTCTCCAAGGTTACTTAGGGATTTTGATTTGGATTATAGTTCAAATATATGTACTAGTTGAAAGTGAAAAAAAAAAACACCAAAAACTAATCCAAAGTTAGACTTACCATAATTTAATGTGGTAAAATACAAGGCAGATGATGATGTAATCAAAGTCCATGATCAATTCGTTGCAGATACAGCGAACATCACACGACTGCGTCAATAGAAAGTGTTCAGAATGTTATGGAAACAATCTTTGTTGGGTTTTTTTACAGACGACAATACAAGCTATACAGAAGAATTTATCATATCTGATGGACATACGTGTTTACCATTCCTGCAATTAACGGATTTTGATTTCGTTTAGTTGGCCTTTGAAGAAAAAAGGATTATCCTTTCATAAAATTGTGGGTAGTGACGTTCGGAAGAGGTGAGTACACACACAGCCCAGACCCCAATGGATGTATGGGAAAACCAACACAGCCAAAGGGAGGCTGGCTCAAAAACCACATCAGCGTTACTGTCACACCAGAAATATGCAGTCGGACTATCTACAATCGCTTTCTTGGAGAGATTGTAATCATATTATATGCTCCTGGTTCGACTGCCAATCATTTGTCGTCTGAACCGTTCATGCATGCAGTGTTGCTAAGAAAGAGGTGATTGTAGGAAGATTTCGTTTTGCAGTGAGTGTTGGTCGTGTACATAAGTACTTACTCCTTCCATCTGCAGAGGACCAATGTCAGACATCATAGTATGGAGCGTTTTGGCGTACAATACTTGTTTACATCTGTTCTTTGTGAAAGGACAATTGACCAGTTATGTTTCGAACATTATCTCGGCAGTCGTGTTCCCACGAAATTGAAAATATGTTTTTCCAGCAAATAATACCCACCCATAGAGCGAGTGCGTAATTCAAAGTACTTTAGAGGCTGTTTGTCTACTTTCTTGACTCACACATCACTGAAGCGCTACCAACTGAATATAATATATAATAAACAACTTTTATGTGCAGTTTAAAATTAATTAAAAACCAACCATAAAAGCACATACACATAGATAAAAAAGCACGACGTACGTATTCGAACCCCCGTCTGTAGTGGGGTTCCTTATCAAGTCTCCCCCCCCCCCCCCCCCGTTGTTAAAAGTGATCCTCCATAAATGGATTCGTGATTGCAAATGAAAGAAAAGCGGGATGGATTCTGGGAGCTAAGCCTCCTCTGGTGTTAAGTGATGAAACTAAGACCGGAAGGAGTTGTCTGCAGCCTATGTTGGATGGCCCATATTTTTATCAGGAGCAAAGCCAACGAATGAAAAGAAAATTGGGAGAAAATAAACAAGAAAAAAAAAAAAACCAACTTAAAATGATGTTGACAGGCCATTGTGGATCATTTTAGATACTATCAGATTAAATCCCGTATTACAGGATATTCATAGTAGATAAATCCTGGTTATAACTATGTAAGATTTTAATCATATCCGATTCAAAGAATTTGCGAGAGTATAAGTCCTTTTGAATTCCGAGGATGATAGGATTTTTTAGGTCTAACTCATGTCCCGTCGTCATGCAATGACGAGCGGTATGGTAAAGAGTGTTATCTTTCTTTACCGCAGTTTCGTGTTCATTTAAGCGCTTTTCCATGCATCTTTTTGACTGCCCAACGTATAGGCATGCATTATTGCCAATACTGTTCTTGCATCGAATTCCATATATGGTACATTGTTGCTTCAATTTTTGAGCTTTGTTGAAATCTTTCTTATGATTAAGTATGAAACCAAGGGTATTGGTAGATTTGCATGCTGGACCAATATCTTTTCGGGCGAGGACCGGTTTTAATTTCTTAAATATATTTTCATCATATGTAATTGGTACGTATTGTGTAATAACGGGATGCTTATTCTTACGCATATCAATCTGTGAGCCGCCATACCCCTGGATCGGTATTATCCTATTATTTTTTTTAATATTAAAACGTATCTACATATTTATTAATTACTATAATTGGAAAATCGTTACGAACGAACAATTGTACGATTGTTGCGATTTCCTGCTGCAATAGGGAAGGGTTGGAGCAGATTTTAACCGCCCTGTCCATAGCCATGGAGAAAGAATTCCTTTTGTAATTATCAGGAACGGCACTGTTAAAGTTCACAGTGATCATAGCATCGGTGGGTTTGCGATATACCGTAGTACTAAAACCCGTATCCTGTTTTTTGAGCAGGTCATCCAAAAATGCTAAAACCCCTTCTACCTCACTTTCCATCGTATACTGTATTTTAGGATGCACACTGTTAAAATCTATCAAAATGGTGTCCGCATAATGACAATTAATAACTAAAAAGGAATCATCAACATATCTACATATATGATATACGTTGTTGAAGACCCTTTCTATAGAGAAAATTATAAATTCAATCAAGTTCATGACGCATTCCGCTAGGACCGCCGAAGAGGGCAAACCCATGAACGTACCTGATGTTTGAAGGTACACCCGTTCATTAAAAGAGAAAAGTTGTAGCTGAAAAAGTAAAGCTAGCAGGTGTGTAAATTCATGCATGTTAAAAAAGATTTTGCCATCTACTATGTCGGTGTCATTGTCAATGGCGTGCTGAACCGCCTTTGTAATTAAATCAGGTGTTAAAGACGTGTAGAGATTTATAACGTCCAAAGAAACCATTAGTGTATTATGGATAGGTGGACTGTTCCGTACGTAATCGAGAAATGGGTCACGGTTAGCGATACTATATTTAGAATAATATTTAATGCGCTTGATTTTATTTACAATGATGCGGGATACTGTCATGATTACTTTTTGTTGACAATTAATAATTGGTCTGACCTTATACATTGAGTTAAGCTTTTCTTTATGTATTTTAGGCAGGCCTTTAAAAGCGGGGATAGAAGTATTCCTCGCAGAATCAAGTTGTCGGCTATTGATTTTGTTAGCAAACCGCGGAGCTGTGCTTTCTCAATCTTATTGTTGATTTCCTTTATTGCCATAGTTTCGTTCATATTTAACAAACTAAACCCCTCGGTGCCCTTAATGAACTGTTCGCACATTTGAATATAATTATACTAATCAAGGATAACCGTCGCTCCCCCCTTGTCCGCTTCGGTGAAAACAACCGATGAATTTTGACTCTTTAAATGCATTAATTCCTTGTATTCAATCATGTTCAAACTAGATTGTGTTCTTTTTTTATGCTTGAACTCATGGAAAAGCCGCCCAACGTTATTTCTTAACGACGTGCGTTCCTGTGAATCTGAAATGAACCTAATCCGGGATTCCAAATTAGTGATAATACCCATAGGTGATATAACCTCCTTGCCTATATTACAATTTAATCCTCTAGATAATATATTTTTTTGGGTATCCATAAGGAATAGAGAGCTGTCGTTAATGATTTTATTATTCTCGCTAATGTCAAAACCCCTATTTATGGGCATGGATGATGCCATAAGTTTTCCTAACTTTTTACAATGACGCTGAGTAATGGCCTGCTTAGCATATTTGGCTTTCTTTGCTCCCTTAATAAGTAAAAATAAATAGTCTGCAGTGGCGAGTTTACTTTTTAAAAAATTAGACAATCTTTCTAGTTGGGCCGTAAGCTGCATTTTTTTAAGTTGGGATTCACTAATCTTGTCCGAAACCATCAGAGCTTGGATTTTTTGTGCCAATTTATTAATCTTTGCATTCCTAGTTGCCAGTCTTATATTATATCCAATGGGTGTAAGTTGATATTTTTTGCAATACGAGATTTAATCTGATAGTATCTAAAATGATCCACAATGGCCTGTCAACATCATTTTGAGTTGGTTTTTTTTTATTATTATTTTTTTTATTTTTTTCCTTGTTTCAATTATTATTAATTTTTTTTTCCTTTGTTTACTTAGTTATTTATTGTTTTTTTTGATAAGACTTGATAAGGAACCCCACTACAGACGGGGGTTCGAATACGTACGTCGTGCTTTTTTATCTATGTGTATGTGCTTTTATGGTTGGTTTTTAATGAATATAATATAGTTCTAAATTAGACTGAATGTCTTTCACGATCATCTACCAGCAATGAACCTCGACGAACTGAACTTCAAGATGCAAGGGCATGGAATAAGGCATTGCGCAGGAGAACAGTCATCATCTTTGTGATCGTTTGCTTGCCAGAGTATAGAAATATATGGTAGCACAGGGAGGATACACCTAACACAAATGTGACTAAGCTGTAATGTATGATGCTCTATGTCTATGATCTGTGATTATGTATTTAACACAACCACATGACTATCCTACGTTCTTGGTCTAATGTCTTCCTAGCGTTCTTTTTCTTCACTTTCCCCTAGTTTATAATAAAATTATGAAAATATACAAGATAAAAATTAAGTTTGACAGTAATGTTCATATTTATTATTACTCTTATAGATTTTCATCTATTTCAGAATCAATTTGAAGCAATAGTGCTCTGGTTAATGTTAACGGGATTAGCCGCACCATTTGAAGCTTTCGAAATTGTAGCTTGTTTTTGGATCAATGTAAGCAAAATTTATTAATTATTATGTTACATTAAGTGTATTTCTTTTTTGTTACTTTTAACCTACTTTACTAAGGAGGCCTATAAAATCACTTTGTCTGTGTGTACAAAACACAGAGATTTCTGTGTTTTTTTGAGTGTTTTTGTTTCTTCCTAATAACCTTTGAACTGGAGAATGGACCTCTTGAAACTTTGCGTACACAATATGAGCAAGATATTATCTTAACAACGCACATGAATCATGTTCTTGAAAGGTAATAATGGGAGTCGACGCGGGTTAAACAGTCATCATCTCTTACTACTTTATTTACAAAAACAAGGGTTTCTATATAATTGCGACAGATTCTCAAACCAGCCGCCCGTTCTCATCCAGGTCCGTCTGTGCTGGAGAGTTAATCAGGTGATGTGTTAATCAGCCAATCAGAGGAGGTCTTAACGAGCCAGGAACTGCGTTAATCCTAGATGCTTACTTATTTCCCCTTGACCTTGAACCTCGCATCAATAAGTTAATCCACTTCTATGATAGGATTATGATAGGTAATCTGTGCTTCTATAACAGGATTAAAATTAATTGCATTCAGTAACTATTTCGAATTTAAATTAATTTTTATATTCAGAGACTTTATAATCTACATATAAGAGGATATTTTCTTTTTGTGGGAAAGAAGGAAAACGTGAAACAGAATGGAGTTATAAGGAAATTGCTTTCAATTTATTTCAGAAATTTTTTGTTTAAATTTATTGTTATAAAGATATCAAATAACAAAATCAGTTTTGAGCAACTTTCTCACGAGTATGGAATTTTATTAATTGTAATTAACAATTATTTTCCTTCAATAATGATTACATGCTAAAACCCATCCGTGGGCGGGATTTAGATTTTAGCTTAATAAAGGAAACTTTAAAGTTTTTTAAATAGATTTTAAAACAAAGATTAGATAAATACGAACATTTTTCATTTTGAGAGTTAGAATAGTAATTTTAAACTAAAACTAAAATCCTTCTTTCTTCAATAGGAAAGAAAACCCTTTTGCATCTTGTATCTCGTATTCGTTGTTACAATGGTAGGTTCATACATCATTTCAATATTTCAGTGTAATTGTTTAAACTGTTTTCTTCAACATAAAAATGGTTGGTTGGTTGGTTGGTGTTTTATGGCGCAAAAGCAGCTGCAGCTAAGCTGCGCCAAACATAAAAATGCTTGGCGTGTTTTTTTCTTATGGTAAAATAAAGATTCCTAAACATTATCACAAAAGCAGAGCACGTCATTCTAGTAAACATATGATAAAATAATAAATTAAATCCTCTGTTAATAAATGTGAAATAAACGTAGTCATTTGGTAAACTTTACTTCGTTAAGGTTCGTTGCAAATTTATTTTTCTAATAGTTATCTTATCATTTCTCAGTCACTACAACCGCAACCTCCCACAATGGAAATCTATTACAATTCTGCAAAGCACTTGGGCTGTTTCCTTAACAGATCTCTACAAATGTCTGACTAGATATTTAGCATATATTTAAGGAATGTCAATATCGATATTCTACAAAACCAAATTGAATATTGGCTCTAAATGTAACGAAGAGTTGTCAAAAAGTCAGTTTTAACGCCTAAAAACGAACAGTGGATTAATCGCGAGATTTCAGCAACTACAAGACCGATATCCATGAAATGTAGATTTGTAAAGAGATAATCAACATCAATATTAAAAAAAAAGAGAGACACCGGCCAAACCTTTAAAGGATAATCGTGATAATCGTGACAATTTAATGTCCAAACTCAAAAATAATATATCTGAAATCCTAGGAACTATCCAACCGATGTATGATATTCAAAATATACTGAGTGGTCACTTTAATTAGAGACACCATACTAATAACGAATTGGTTCTCCTCTAAGTTTTCATAACAGTCGTAACTCTTCTAGGCATAAATTCTACCTGGTGTTGGAACCATTCAGTAGAAATATTGGCCCATGCTGACAGAAGAGCAGCCCTTAGTTGGCTCACATTAGATGGTGGCTTCGAATGGACCTCATCCTACAAATGCTGTATGGGGTTGAGATCAGGTGACAGCCTGCCAATGAAGCAAGTGGAAATCAGTGTCATTTTCACAATCTGAGAGTAATCAAGCAAGGTGTCAGGGTACATTGTCCTGTTGCAAGTGGGCATCTGCATCGGGCAACATTATAGCCATAAAAGGTGCACCTGGTAGGTAACAATGTTGAGGTAGCCCATGGCGTTAAGAGATATTTCCAGGGATATTAGGGGACCAAGTGTATCCCAGGAGAACATTCCCCAGACCATTATTCCATCGCCAACTTGCTTATAGGTTGTCACTTGGATTGGTGCTGCCATCTGCATGGTGGAGAAGGAACCAAGACTTGTCGGACCAAGTGATCTTTTTCCACTCAGCAAGTGCCCTAATGCAATGCTCCTGGGCCCAAAGCAGGCGCGCTTTCCTGTTTTTCTGTAATATCAAAGGCATCCTTGCTGGTCTCCTGCTATTAAAACCAATCAGGGGCAAGGTCTGTCGTGTTTTGGGTTCGGATATGTGTTTTGGTGCACCTGCGTTGTACTCACAACTGCAATCTGTCGTGTTGTTGTCCTTCTATTGCAGCAGACGATTCGTGCCAATCACCTGTTTCTTTCATCCACAACCTTTTCCGTCCATAGTTGTGCTTAGTGCTTGAAGTTTTTTGGCCCAACTGTCATTCTAAACAGCTGCGATTTTGTTGCACGAGAAAAATTGAGGATTTTCACAGTTCCGAAATACTGGAACCGGCTCTTCTTGCCCCCACACTCATGTCTCGTTCGAAACATTTTTCCGGCGAATGGTACTGATACATAGTTCTTTTGATACTAAGCACGTCTTTTATAGTCTAGTCGTTGCTGTTATGTCTCCGAGCATCACTACCAGAACAATCTAAGATAGAGTGAGGGGTGTTTCAAATAAAGTGGCCAGTCAGTGTATAGTTAGAGATCATCAGGTTCTTTAAACTCGACAAAAAAGTAGCAATGATGCTATTAAATTTGTTTTGGGTTTTTTTCTCCCACCTCCACCGAAATTCAAAAAGATAATTATCCAAAACAGATTCGTTTTTCACTATCTGTAAGTAAGTTAAGATAATTTATAAAAATAGTTCTTTATTTTGTTCTCAACTGCCTGACGAAGAAGAGTAATTTGAACTCCTCGAAACCGGTTATGAAATTTGTTTATAAATAGTTTTGTTTTTTATGTATGTGCGTTGGCTTATTTAAACTACTATTTAGAAACTATATAATTAACACAAATCAACATACATAATTACAAACTTTAAAAAAAAAAATGCTAAAAACTTAAATTCCCTCTAATTCCTATAATAACTTAAATGGTAAATGATAACAGAGATCAGATAGAGCTGCTACATAAATCATATATTGAGATTTAACAAAGTAAAAAAAAAAACAGTTATTTAGACTAACGATGTCTCTAATACTCCATCATTAGGGAATATGTTGAGAGTCAGTACAAACATGGAGAACAACATAAATCACATGGAACTGGAAAGGAACAGTAGCATTATTAAACAATAACTATTTGCTATATCTTTTGTTAATTCTTACATATTTTTATTATAGAATGTCGTAAATAATAATGATAGATCAGATATTTTAGAAATACTTGTCTAAAATGGCGTGTTTTTTAATTGTTTCAGATGTATCTGTGGATTGTTGTATTTTCTTACAGCCTGCAGATGGAAGATACAGAAATTCAAAGGTATTTTTCATTGAAATTGGAGCTAAAATACATTAAATTTTGACGGCCGGTTTTTCCAAATAGTCATAATCATATCTTGGATTAAGTCCTACTGAAGCGCATTAAGTTGCAATGTGAGCTACTACTAATACTAGTTGGAGAAATCGTCCATAAGAATGGTTTAATTAGGGTTGCCACTTTACACTCAGTGAAATAAGAGACATTTTGGTAACATCCCCCAAAATTCGGGCGTGGATCTGAGTTTTTTTGTTGTTTTTATTTTAGTCGTTATCATCCAGTTGTAACAAATCAGCTGCTTTCCTAACCCGTTATTTTCGTTAGAATTGAATTTCAAATATTTTTATTTATTTATTTTTTTTGTTAAAACTACAATCTTCTCAGATTGCTGTGTCATTGTCATTCAGAAAGCAGAGACAGACTTACAAGGAAACCTCTCGAACTCTAAAAATTCAGAAAAAGAGATTTTAAGAGATTTTACGTGGAGCGAGAATCGGGATTACGACCCCAACGCACCTTTCTGAGTCTGTGGCCAGGGAAGTTTGGCTGGCTGATGAGTCCTAAAGAGGACGAAACGGCCCGTCCCAGTCTCTTCCCGATGACAAACTCAGGGTGCAAATCCTTTCCTCTCTTGTTATTTGCGTTGTACCTTCATTTTTGCTCTTTTCATTGAATCATCAGGCACGTAAAATCTCTTGATCATTTGTTTGTAAAAAGGTGGCAATCCCATTATTTGCAAATATATGAAGGTCATGAGCACCAATTTTTAAAAAATCACAATATATTAATTATGAAAAAGCAAGAACATTGCCATAATCTATAGACAGGGCCATGAGCGAGTCCAGACGTTATTAGCTTCTAGCACATGACCACAGACAGCTGATACAAAATGGCTGCAAGCGATGTTTCGTTTTGCCAGCATTCTGTGATTGAATTTCTCGTTAAAGAGGGAATATCCGCTTCTGAAATTCATGAGACTTCAGCATGCATATGGAGATGTGTGCATGGGAGCCAGCAGTGTCAGATGATGGGTAAAACATTTTAAAAGATGGCAACACAAGCATCGAACATTAGCCTCATAGCGGCCGTCCGCATACTGCCTCTAACAAATGCAACAAGAAACGAATGGATGACATTTTTCAGGAAGAGCGACGTCTAACAGTGGATGACATTGCAGCACAACTTGGAATTGGGCACAGTGCAGTCCAGGAGATGATCAAGAGTTTAGGCCATCGAAAAGTGTGCGTCCACTGGGTTCTTTGTTTATTGACTCGCGATAACAAAATTCAGAGAAAAACTTCAAGAACTTCTTCAGCGATATGAAAATGAAGGAGATGTTTTTTTTGACGAGTATTGTGATGGGTGACGAAAGCTGGTTCCACCATTATGCACCTGAAACAAAACAGCAGAGTATGGAATGGCACCACCTCAATTCCCCAACAAAAAAAGAAGGCAAAGACAGTTGGAAAAGTTATGGGCTCCGTTTTCTGGAATACAGATGTCTGGATTCTTGTGGAATTTCTTGAACTTGGGCATACCGTTAATGCTGCTCGGTACGTCATGACATTTCCTCAGCTCCGCCGTGCATTGCATGATAAATGTCCTAGGAAGAAGATTATACTGCAGCACGACAATGCGAGGCCCAACACTGCTCATTCCACTATGGAGGAAATTCGGAAAATGGGGTGGGAAGGTCTTCCGCATCCTACCTACATTCCCCAACTTAGCACCATCTGATTATCATCTTTTTAATGCTGCAAAGGTAGGCATGCAAGGCCAATGCTATAAAACAATGGAGGACATAATAAAAGCAGTGCATCAGTTTCTTTGCTGTGCTGGAATGGATTTCTACTGTAAGGCAATTTTCAAGTTTCCACAACAGTGGAAAAAAATGTATCCAAAAAAAGTGGAGACTTAAGTGGGAAAATAAGGAAAAGACTGAAAAATAATGTGATGTATTTGTTTTTCCAAAAATAAATTAATTTGATTTTTAAAAAATTGTTGCTCATGACTTTCAGTACAACTTTCTTAATAAATTAAAAACTGTAAAATTTCTGTCCATCAATCTTCTGTCCATCAATTCATCATATTTGATTTACACTTAATTTTTATTTATAGCAAAAGCATTATAATAATTCATACTTTTTTTTTTAATAAGCTGCATAAAATGTTCTATAGTCATTACTGAAATAATTTTCTCTTTTCTCTTAGACCTGTTGTAATAGTGACACCAGAAGTTGTTCTAGAAACTCATTCTATTATATCCACAGAAAGTATTCCCAAAATAAATGGGAACGGGTAAGAAAGTATATGTAGAATTGGTTTTACGATATTCTCAGATCCCTTAGGCAGAAGCAGCAGATGAAGTGAAACAGATTTTTCCTTGCCTCGTGGGCAAATCCACAATGTAAGCTTTTGAGTCGAGAAAAATTAAATAGCTCAGATATTGGTAGTCGAAGGATTGGAATGAGATGAATGCAATCTCCCATTGAACTAACATTAGCTCCACTCTGATTTGGGAATAAAGTGAGGCAGTAAAGAAGCAGCAAGAACTTTTAATATCACGCGGCTATTCAAACGTTTGCCTTCCAACTGTAATTTCCTTGATTATTTAAATGATTTTTAATTTCAAGACAAATCTAAAATCTTGTGGACTTGGCAAGTCATTACTAGGATCTGGATTTTTCAAATTTGTTTCCTTCATCTTCAGTTTAAAGTGGATGTAAATATGACTCCCGATTAATCTAATTAAAGTAGCAAGTTTTTATTATGCATATAAATGAATATTTTAAACTTTTTCATATTTTTTGAACATATTTAGGGGTAACCAGGCTTAGGCTTTCTATGCAAGGTTAAGGATATCTGTTAGCACTTGTTCAGAGAGCATCAAATTGTGCATTTTTATTGAATAGTTCGACCCTCCAATAGATCCTACTGCTGATCCAACTCACTCAATAGCTGAAAGTTTTGTAACATCCAGGAAGAGAAAACAATATACTTTAGAACAATAACTCAAAGGTACTAAAGGTTACTTAAGATATCAAATGAAGAATTTCAAATATATTCTTTATATGAATATGTTTTGATAATTTGAATGATGTTAAATAAACAACTCAAGAATTTCAGGACAAAGAGCAAAAATAAAACAACCAATATTGCTGTATATAAAGGTATCCGATAGCTATTATCTAAATGAGATTAGAATGAATTAATGGCAACTGTATTATATGAAAAGCTCAACTATTGCAGCTTTGAGGACTGTCCTGTTTCTCCTGTCGAAATCCTACTAACCTTGTGCAGTTAAGCCTGAGACAGTAGACTCAGTAAATAATGACACCATAATTTATTTTCTAAAATTAACCAAACATCTACTCCAATTCTTGCTAAATCAGGCAATGCATACAGCAAAGAAGTTATATCTGAGAGGTGACTTAACATTAGAATGTACATACAGGGTCTTTAGGAAATGGTAGACAAAGTGAAGAGATATGGGTTGCAAAGGTCATTTTGAGTCGAAAATGTTCAATGACATTTTGTTTCACAGGCCTTAGTTTTAGAGTTAGGAAATGAAATGCTTTGGGAATGGTCCCTAATCAAAGAAAGCTCAGATCACATTGGGAAGTGTAAGTAAAGTAAAGGCTTATTACAAAAAGCAATCCGGATAACAAATGTCATGACTGAAAGCAGTGTGATAATTAAAGAAAATGCTGAAAATGGCCAGAACTGAGCTTTCTTTGATTAGGGACCATTCCCGAAGCATCCATTTCCTAACTCTAAAGCTAGGGCCCGTACAAACAAAATGTCACAGAACATTTTTGACTCAAAATGACCTTTGGAACCCTTATCTCTACACCTTGTCTACCATTTCCAAAACACCCTGTATATATAGTCAGTTTTACAAAACTCTTTGTCAGATTGTAGGCACAAAAAGCACAAAGCACCTTCCTCACTAAAAATTTGATGGATTATGACATAACAGACATTATTTTAAAAGATTTTTTTATAAAAATTTATCTATACCAAAGTAAGGAAACATGGGGTCTCTCGTCATTCAACAGATTTGATTTGGGAGATACTCACTTCTTCTTTATTTGATAAAAAACAACATGAAAGCACTGAAGTATTTTTTTTTTTTCAGAACACCTCCTAAATTAACATCTTCAAAAACAGATATTGAAGAAAGTCCCACAGAAGAATTTGAAATCGAATAAAATACAGTTATAAATTATTTCTTGCAAAGGTAAAGAAGAAGCAGTTAGTTTGGTGGTATAAACGACAGCTTACATCACATATCCAGCTACATTGTTGAGCATCGACATAACGGGGTTAAAAAGATTCAAAATTTAATTTTTAATTCTGCTGTATTGTGTTATTAATATACTGGTAAGTGCTGAAATGTAATCGAGTGAAAATGTTTTTGTAATATTCAAATTCAGTGTTTTGTTATTTCATTCTGTAACAGATAGTCTTTCCACAAGCCGTAATACTCTGTGTTGTAATATGTCATGTCGTTTCTCTGAACAAGGAAAAAGCAATAAAGGGCTTCGAATCTGGCAGCTTCTATATTTATTTTACAAAAAAAAAAAAAAAAAATTCCATTATCTAATGAAGATTTCTTATATGAAAGACTTGCAATGATTTCAGTAAAATATGTGAATCGAAACGAAACCGTCCTTTGTAACTGCTTTACATCGACTTTTCACAATTCAAAGAAATCAGATTTTTTTCTACCAAAAGTATAAACACGACTGAAGTCAATATGAATCAAACCCTTCAATTGCACACTGTGATAAAATATGGTCACTGTCTGCTAATAAATGCAATGTTATTATTTAATATCTAATGTTGCTGTAATAACAATTTACAGCATTTGCCCAGAAGTCATTGTAAAGAGTGTTACTTTTATGCATTGTGACAATTAACACACATTCAAATAAGGTGCTATAACTAACTGAATTAGAATTCAAAAACCTACAACTTACTGAGGGAAAAAAAAGATAACCTTAACAAAAATTTCTTCAAAAATTCATGAAAAATGTCTGATTTGTTAAAAGTTATTAGCAGGCCAATCAGAATAGTTAAAATAATTGTCTAATTCTAAATAGTGATCCACCGTCCACAGACAGGACAGTGGAATCAGAAAAAAAAAAATGTTTGACTCCACCGAAAAACTACCAACTTTACAATTGAGACATCTACTCCTCAGCTCTTGCTATGTTGTTTCAATTGTAAAAAATTTTCTTTGGCGGACTGCACAGCTCTGATTTTTAATTAGTTTGATGTTTGTTTAACATCTTTATAGAAACCTTAACTGTTGATTTGCATCAAACTTAACAAGAGAAGTACAAAGACAATTCAGTCAACTAGACACATTTAAAAACTAAAATTTTAAACCCTTATTTTTTTAAAAAAAAAATATTTTATTAAAAAAATAACATTATAATTCTGTACATGATCTATAAATAATAACAAACAATATCAACACTTTCTAGAGAGACAAAGAAGTAACAATGACTTAACTGAACTGCTAGATTTGAATTGACTGGTTAATTTTAGCATTTAAGCCTAAGTCTAATTATATATTTTATTCATCATCTATTTTTCCTAAGTCCTTGAAGCATTTTCTGCATTTTGGATCCTCCATATCGTAACGACTTCCAAAAACCTGAAATAAAAAAAATGCTAAAGGATAAATTTTTGTCACCAACTGTGCTGCTTAAATAGACACAAATACAGTAAAGCAGAAGCCATTCAATTTACAGTACTTATACAATACGCTTTTCTTCAGTTTTACGAGAAATTACTAATTAGATTCAACAATGGTTAAGTGACTTCAGAGGAGCAAAGTTTAATAAATATTTAAAACTAAACAGTATGGGAAATTAATTTTTCAAAGATTTAATGTCCTTCATTTGTTAATTATCTCTTGAGAAAAGAGAAAAAAAGTTATACAATTATTTTGCTTTATCTTGAATTCATAGATTATCAGAAAATAATGATTAATAATGAATGAAAGAAAACAAGCGAATAAAAAAGCCATGTATCTAAGCATAAAAAACTAATTAACCAATTCAATCTCTCATAGGAGATCATCTTCAAAGTGAGAACAGGAGATAAGACAAGGGAATGACTCCTCCACACACTTATCTGTGTTATGTTCTCACCTTGAAGATGGTTTCCCATCGGTGGTAGATTAATTATGTTCTGATATATATCTTTCTCAGAATTGTCCACCTTGTACATTTTCGTTTTTCTTTCATTCATTAATTTCTATTCGTTGCCATCAAACTACCTACACTAATAAATATAATTTAAAACTCTATTACCTGCCGATACAACACCCTTACAGCTTTGTCGAAATGAAGACCATCTCACTATGTCTTTAATAACTATTCAAAAATAATTAAATACGTTAGTTTCAAAGCAAATTGATAATACTTGAACACAATTTACTCAACTCCAAATTAAAGATATGAATAAAAAAATAAGTATACATTCTTATCTCAGTATAAATAATACAAGAAGGGCCGAGTAATTTTTGGAAGATAATAAAAATTGGTTTGTTCTGAAAGTTACTCAACTACACTTAAGTCCAGAAATTAGGGATCATGGCACTTCAGACACATACAACTATTTAATGTGAACCAATTCAGCTTATGTATGTATGTATGTTACATCTGAAAACGATAAAAAACACAAGAATGCAACAATCGTGGCTGAAAAAAAAATGTTAAAATGGAAAAAAGCAAATTTAGAGTCACACAGTTATTGGCACTTCTCGGCACAAAAGCAAATTTTAATGCTCTACAGAAATGTTAATGTTGAATATGATGTCCTCTGACAGAAATGCATGCAGTGGAACGATGTGGTATAATGCGGAAGGGATTACCGAGCTGTTCCTGAGGAATAGAGTTCCACTCCTGCAACAGTGCTGTATGCAGCTCTATTGCAGGGAACGAGAAGAATATTCCATCCTGCAATGCGTCTCCCGAGCATATCTCAAGCATGTTCAATAGTGTCGATGTGGGACCTCGCTGGCCAGTCTGTGCGCCGCATATATCCTCTGTTTCCAGGGACTCACTGACAAGGTGCATTTTCGTTATAAACAGGACAGCAGGTCTTATTGCACCCCTGAAGAGATGGATGTATTGTTGAATAATCATATCCCGATATATCTGGCCAGTTCTGATATCTTTATCAGAGACATGGAGACAAAGAGCCCGTCATAATGCCAGCCCACACCAGGATACCAACACCTCCGAAATGATCTCGTTCAATGGTGTTCTCTTGGTTATATCGACTTTCATGTGTCCCTCACAAAAATTCTTATTTACTGAAAGTGAGTGCAGTAATCATAAAAATTGAAAACACATATAAAAAAACTGCTTAATACTTAATATGTCAAAACAATATTATTAAATATGGTTATGGGTGCAAGCTTTCGTCCGTTTTGATAATTTCCAATTTGTTGGTGCAGTAATTAGAGAGAAAAAGTTGTTAGTAGAAAGGCCAACCATTCAGACACCTATTTACAATTAAAAATTAAAATATTAAAAACCCAAGAATAAAATTACGTTTTGAAACCTCAATCTATCAGGTTTCTTTTTCAAGTTTCTCCCCCCCCCCCCTCTCTTGAAAAAAAACCCTGACAGATTGAAGTTTCGAAACATAGTTTTATTCTGGGGTTATTAATATTTTAATTTTTAATTGTAAATAGGTGTCTGAATGGTTGGCCTTTCTACTAATTATATACGACATGTTAAATTGAATTGATAGAAAAAGTTATTGTTGGTTTTTAATTTGTTAAGTTCTAAGCAGAACATGGAAACATGGACTCTTTAACCCAAAATAATGATCAATTTTTAGTAGTCAATAAGTAGAAAAGAAGTTCATTCATTGACGAATCCTGTAATTACCAGAGCTGTGAGAGGTCGTATAATTCACTGAATGCAATAAGTTTTTTCCATCACAGCATTGCAAAATTAAGAAGGATAATGAAACAGCCTTATTTTGTTTGTTTAATACTTACTATCTATAATGAGGTAAGGGCAATCAATGTCCTGTGAAGCGAGTCGTAGAACTTCTTCAGTGTCTCTATTCCGTCCGTCTCGATTCCACATGAGAACAAGTCGATACTGTACTTGTTTAGGCAACAAATTCAAGTGATGAAATCGGGCACATTTACTGCAGTCTTGCTGAGGTAAAAAAATAAAAAGTCAGTGAGAATTATCAACAGTGAAAAGCAGATAGTTTATATCTTATTTAAATTTTATAAAAAGATATTCAAATGAAATTTTATGGATTCCAGTAATTCATATTAAAAATTAATCAAAATTTGGATTGAAATAAGGGAAGCAGTGAATGTATTACTTCAAAAGTGCCTCTGTTTTCATCCCAATCAAGAAGAGAGCTCAGCGTCTGCAGATAAGGCTTGTAAAGTTGCCTAAATTGTTCCTTTTGAGGTCTAACAATGTTTTGGATTTTATTTTTATCTTCTCCAACAATCATTCGAATATCTCCTAAAAAAAAACCAAATGAAACAACATTTTAAGTAAAACAAAATAAAATGAAACCGCGTAAACAACTGAAACGAAATAAATTAACTGGAAACATTTACATTTATAACAATAAAATTACAGACATAGCCCGACTTGGGATGCTTCACATTTACAACAGTTTTCAATTGCCAACGTATCCCTACTTGAGACACTTGCTTTGCAGCTCTGACACATGATGCTACTTTCCACCCAGTATCACAGTTTTCAATGCTAACCTTGTAATGGATTATGCCTGTTATACCAAAATCTACAAGGAAAAGAAATGGCAGTTCTCGCTTGCAAATCTAGGTACTGCTTTGAGTTACAATGTTTCAGAGTTACAACAGTGGTCTGGATCCTAACATGTCCACAAGTCCAAGGTATGCCTGCATATCAACATTTTAAAAATACAACTATGTTTAAAAATCATCGTGGATTTTCTTTTGTCAAGTAAGATAAAATATTTAAGAAAGAAAATTGTAAAAATAACGTAGATAACAGAAAATACAAAAACTTCAATGAAATTTTTGGAGATCTAATGCCATGTATGCCCCTTCTCAAAGAAAATACATATAATATAAATAAAAATTCACATATGACTGAAATAAAAAAATAATTGATTAACATCATGTAATTAAGCTATTATTATAAATTGCAATAACGTTAGCAAAGCACAGCATATTAAATAGAGTAACTGTATTCCTTTATTAGTAATTTTTTGAAAATATCTTTGGCTTTAAACAAAGGACTTATCATGAAATTTTAGCTAGTTACTGTCAATTTTACATAATTATGTTTTTGCTGAAAACTATATTTCTAAATATAACACAGAATGTTTTGTAAACAAAAAGCATTTAACGTACCTACTTTAACATAAAAAAAGGTAAATAATAGCAAGAAAGGTTTCGTACCCTGAGCCATCACCAATAGGAATCTGGAACTGTCGTTTTGTATCAGTGATGGCTGAAGGTGCAAAACATTTCTTGTTTCCATGTACCTTCCTTATTTGCCTTTTTTACAGATTTTTATTCTTGAAATAAAAAATAAAAGAATGTACAAACAGAACATGGGTCCTTGGATGATTTTTAAGAAAGTAGTTGTTTCTGTAATATCGTTAGAAGTAAACATTTCTTACTGCAAACAATTAAACGTAAAGATATTGGTAGCTGCTGTTATAATTTTTGTAGATGACGCAAAAAAAAAAAAAAAAACCAACAAACATTACATTTAAAATCCACTTCCCTCCCCTACACTCTGTTTACCTTACCTTACTTATTTGATGACCACTACAGTATCAATATTTTGGAATATTCCAAAATGTTATGTGCCTTGAAACGTGGACATTTTTAAAAACTTAGTCGAACCTCTCAATCTCGAAATTTCTGAAATTCCCTACATTTACAATCTAAATTCAATGTATTTTCCATGTTTATCTTGAAAAAATTTCCTTCAAAACCTCTGAATCTCGAATTTTGGATAGTGTAAATTACAAAAATCGATGCCCAAAGACCACCTTTCTTTGCCGAAGAGCATACCGATGCACCTAAAGTGACAACAAAAGAAGCAGAGAAGGCCGTAGAACTCTAGAGACTATTTTTATTGTTAAAAAAAATACGTACATAAGTTAAAAAAATGTGATTGATTGATTGATTAGCCAACGCCAGCTCTTGGCATTTCTGCCATTGAGCGCCGCGCTGACCAGTAAAGATGAGCCAGAAGATAGATACCAGTTTCTGTCGTAGAATAGTTAAAAAAAAAAAATAAATAAAAAAATGTTACGTATATGCATAATTAATTTTTAAGAAGCAGAGAAGGCCGTAGAACTCTTTAACAACTTTTCTTGAATCTCAGGAAAATGTTGGCCACGAGAGATTTGCAGCTCTTGCTAACCTTAGAAGGCTAATAAGAACAAAGAAAGTTAGACATCAAAAGTCAGTGAAAGACTATTTTTATTATTAAAAAAAATATGTACATAAGTTAAAAAAATGTTATGTTTGTGTATAATTAATCTGTGATCATACCACTGTATTTTTTACAACAAAAGCAATTAAACGTTTTTTGAATTGATTGCATTTAAAACCTCTATAACTCGAAACCTCTTTATCTCGAATTTTTTTTCCTTTCCCATGAGATTCGAGATAGACAGGTTCGACTGTATTATTGATCAATGACTTTCAGAAAAAATGCTCCAAAACAAATTTAGTAGAAATGCCTACCTGAATATGATAATCCTGCCAAATGTAAATAAAGATCATCTTCTGAAAAGGATTCTGGTAAACATAATAGAGAAGTATGAAGAGCACTTCGCAAGTTAACCTTCAACGCTTCCTTCAAAGATGAATCCCGAGGTTCATATAATATTCGAACCTACAAGTATGTAGTATTCGTTTAAGTTACCTTAAATAAATGCAGAATTCATTAAACCTTAATTCAATTACATACATTTATAATAAGAAAACTTTACATCATAGGCAATACAAATGTAATTTTAAAGCACTCATGTTGTTTGAGTCTTACCAACAAAACTGAACCAAACCTCTTTGTTATTTATTTAGAGAAATACTCAAATCAAACAATCTACAATGTGCACTACAAGTTTTTATGTTTATTTTATGATTTACTATTGCTTATCTTGGGAGACATGTCCCTGTTAATGATTCTTTACTTATAATGTTAGATACTTACGGGTTTATGAAGTCGACCACTAACGTACAATGTTTCCCAGTCAAGCAAATCTAGCATAAGTGAAGCCGTACTAATCACTCCATATTTAAATAACTGTCAAGTAAATCAAATGTAACTTTAATTCAGATCAAGTAAACATAGCTTTGCAATAATACTAGCTTGTTTAAAAGATAAACATCGATCCTTATTACCTTGTTTTCATATGGCACCAATGTGTTGAAGTAAATTCCTGCTCCAAAATCCTGTTGTAGTCTAGATATTAAGCTTGGGCCACCAATCCGAACCGCCGAATAATGACGTTTATTTATTTCTAAATTCTGTGTGTGCCACTGTAAGGGATCGTCCACAGTAATGACGAAATCCAGCATTTTATTCTATTCAAAAATAAACGGGGGAAGGGGATATTAGAAAGGCATATAACCGTGATGCATTGTTGTTGGGTTTCTTTAATTAAACAGAAAACAATTAAAAATGAAGGAATGTTTTCAAATGACACATTCTACGTCAAAATATTCTGCTAGATAAACTTTAAAGCTATTTTGTAATTGCAATTTGAATTATTGAAATGCATGAAAAAATAATTATCATTAACTATTCCACTGCATTTTAAAATTTAACCTATATTTTTGTATTACATTTAAATTGTATATTTAAGCAGGGCCGGATTTCCGCCTAGGCCTAGAAGGCAAGGGCCTAGGGGCCCCAGCCAGCCGAGGGGCCCCGCCGTATTGGATTGTTTTTTTTTTTTGGTTGTAGATTTTCGGGATGGGGGTGGGGCGCAAATATCAAGTGCCTAGGGGCCCTGGGTGTTTAAGTTCGGCCCTGTATTTAAGAAATTGATTTCTTATTCTAATGGCTCTTAATTTTTCCCATTCCTCCTAGGCCATAATTTTCGTAAATTCGGTCATAAAAGCATTCTGCAAATTTGTACATTTTTCTCAGATAAAGCATGCATTACACTAACACGAATTTTTGTGCTACAACAACAAAACAGTAAATAAATGCAAATGGCTGTTAAATATTGCCGATTTCTCCCTTAACCAATTTCAGTTCCTTGCATCCTTAAACTTATCAGAGCAAACAGGGATGCAGGCCCCAATGATTAAGAACTACTGTTATCATTTATTTCATCTAACATTAATTCTTATTCTAATAATTCTTTCATAACTTCCAATACAACTTAATAATTAAAATCTGAATACTGACTTCTGTAGGATTTTGTCCTGACTGAGCGAAAACGCCAGATCCATAAGCAAAAACGAAGGCAAAACGCTGCGGAAAAATTGATAAAATATTTTTGAATACACTATCCCACACGATTGCACCGGGCGCTGCCATTTTGAATTCTTGGACAGTGTTGACAACTCGAAAACCTGAAATCCCTGTGCCGGCTCTTCGAAAAATCACCTGAAATGAATCTTAAACCCTCCAGATTTTCCACCATTCAACTGAAAAAGAAAAAAAAATCACTTTTTTATGAGGCCAACCAAAAAAATATATATATACCAGCAAAAACATATCGGGTTTTCGTTCAAACCTCAATATCGTTTCCCGTTTTTCATAGATTTTTTTAATCCTAGTACCCCAAAACCTAAGATTTACAGAAAAACCTCCGATATTCACTATACTTGGAGATGAAGTAGGTGCTGCCACCATGCGAACATTTGTACTTGAAAAAAAAATTAAACTACAAGCATTTTACCTGGTCAATTTTTTATTATTATGTTTGCATTTTTTTCTCTTTCTGCTAATATATATGTCAAATGTCTTTTGTTTTGTTTTGTAAAAGGTCTATAACTATTGTAGTTGCGACTTAACATTTATCTTCAGTTAGATGGTTGATTACATCATTAAACAAACACGTTGTTTTGAAAGCAAAATACACTTAAAAAACAACAAAAAACTTTACATTTATACTCAAACACTGCATTACCACACATAACAATACAGGGTTTTATTTCATACTAATTGACAGACAATGAATTATTTGCAGTAATTCAAAAGTAAAGATGCATAGTTTGAGAATTTTGTTTTTTGCATTGTGAGAAAGTAAGTAAGAAACTTAGTAATTTTTGCCCTAAATTAAGAAGATTGAATAACTTTACAATTCCAAGAACTCTTCATGTAGTGAATCAGCGTTAAGGCAATCAGAACAAAGACTACCTACAGTATGACCCCCGTGTCCGCTGATTCAGTATCTGCGATTTACCGCGGTCCGAAAAACAAAAGTTGAAAAATTAAAGAAACAAACGGGTTCATAAGTTTCAAAACTCGCGCCAAGTGAGAACGAGTCGTAACATGGTGAAATTCAGCAGCCCAAGCAGGCTCAGTGCTTGGCTCCATTGTCCCCGTAGCCGTGCGTCCCCTCAGAACTTGCCTCCATTCTGCTTCTAGCGTTCTCGCTGTTCACATTAGTTGCCGCGTTATCGTAGTGTTCGTGTTCCCTTATTTACCGTAATAATGGCCCAAAGCGTAAGAGTAGTGAGACTGGTAGTGCTTCTAACGTAAAAGAAGTCTTGATGTTTTTTCCCATTAGTGAGAAAATGAAAATTCTGGATATGATTGAAATAGAAAAATAAAATAAAAAATATTAGCTTATTTATTGTTAGTAATGTCCTACTGTGCGTAGTTTATCAATTAAACTTTACGGTATTTAAGTTTAATGAAGGTATTTTTTTTTAAGTTATAAACAGCAACGTTACAGTTTACAATACAGTTGAGATCGAATCGGCTAACCATACATTCATACAATCAAAGTCATTCTGTTCACAATGAACAATATATACACATTTTTTTTTTTAATTCCTGTTTTAATTTGAACTATTTATATTTCCCACTTTAAGCAGCATCCAAAAACGGATTTTTTTTTTTTTTTAGTATTCTTTTCAGAATAGCTCTCGATATTCATTCTTGGGTTCTACTGTACTCTGACGTACAAATGTAGAGCCAGGGATCAGTGCGAGTCTGTGAATAATTTACAAAATAACTCCAGACTGAGAAGGTACCAACCAAGAAAATAAAATTTGATGGAACACCCACAGAAAATAGTTTTGGAGCCAAATACGAAAACATTTTAAATGATCCAAGAGGTTTCTCAGAGATTGCGATAAGGTGGAGGAGGGAAAGTGTTAAGGGGTAAGTTTAGTTAGAAGGGAGGTCAATAGAAATTGAAAAGAAAGTTCAACTTAAAACAAAACTAATATTGTCACTTATTTTTTTTACTTTATTATTTATTTACAGTAATTTTGTGGCTTTTAAAAATATTTAAGTATAGGAAAATGAAAACTCAAAACTTCAAGCTTTTACAAAGTGTTTAATAAATGATAACTGTCACATGATTTGAGTAACATAATGAGGTTCTTAACATATAGGGAGATTATGAATATAAATTAATAATTAAAAGACATGATTTACAGTAGCTGAGATTAGTTTCAGTCCAGGTCCTCTTTTTCACTTAAAACACAATCTTCTGTTTGCTTTGTATCATTTATCACTCTTGAAATGTCAATGTTTATATTCCGTTCAGTGGCTAAAGAAATAATCTTTCCTGTCCTGAAGTATCTATTTCTACAATATGTTTGTAGCCGTCGCAAACATGGAAAGGGTCGTTCGTAAGAAGCTGAATTCATAGGAATGATAAAATACAGTCGGAAAAGCTCGAAAAATCATTGGAAAAACTTCTTTCGTGTTTTTTTTCCACACAGACTTCTGCCCATTCTTCGACGCTCTGCTTCTCGATTTGTTTCCAATCCATAAAAACACTGCAGCTCCACCGTGAAACGTTCCTTGTCTAAATTGTAAAAGTTGCACACTTGTTCTACACTAAATAGGTCTACTTTATTTCGCTCAATAGGCTACGTTATTCAAGTATTTCATAATGTCCAAATTGTATTCAGCCAGCCTATGTCTTATTTCTTGGACAAGAAGAGGAAAAGTATCGTAGCTTTGTAAAACTGCTTCACGGTCTCCAGTGGAGCTTTACTTCCGCCATCGATGTTTGCTGGGATTCTGTCTTTTCTCGGTAACTCTGTTGGCTTAAATCCACATTTTTCGCCTACTTCGGTGCAATGATTGAACAGTTGAGCATCAGCTCTAAAAGATTGTACAATTTCAATCGTGCTATTCACCACATTTTCCATGACGTCGTAGTTTCCACTGCTGAACTGGAGAGTCTTAGATAGAATGTCAAACTGGAAAAGAACTCTTCTTAGTAACAACAAATCAAAAACAAAATTAAAATCCTCAATGCAGGGTTTTCAAGCCTCGCCACCACAGTTAGTGTCAGTTTCTGAGATTTCACTCAAAGCTGTCAATGTAGTTTCAAAATTTTCAATTACCGAACGTACAGCTTTTACACGACAGCACCATCTGGTGTCACTGACGGACTCTAATGTTGGTATTCCACCGCAAAAGGTTTTTGTACTTTAGTGGAGTTTTTCAAAAATACCATGACGTTTTGGGTGATTTTTCAATAATGTTGTACAAACTTTGAAGTACTAAATATGTATTTCTGTGCATATTTACTTGCATACTTCTGTGCAAGTAAACCCTGTGCAACAACTAACGATACATAGATTTAACACGTGTATATTATAATGAATATACATAGTATTAGGATTTTTTTCCTGTATTCTCATTGCAACTCCTTTGTATGGCCGTCGCATTTTCTTGCGCTACCGACCATTCCTGCCTTAACTTCACCCGTGAATCACTCGCAAACCTTAAAGCATTTTAAATTATCACTGAAGGTAACGTATAGATCACTAGCCTGCGAAAAAAAAAAAAATTCTCCGGCAAAAGATTGAAGAGCTGATTTACCCTAATTTAGGTGTGCTGAGTTCAAATACGTAAACCGTTTTTGCCTATCACGTACAGTTTTTTTGCTATTTGAAATCCAAATTTTACACATTGCTGTAATTTCGATAGAAAACACCATAATAGAGAATATATGTAATTTTAATGAGACATGATCAAATTGCAACGAATATGCAAAAAAGTAACTTGTTCATTGCTAGAATGTATGAATCTCACTTCAAGAACACTATTGTTTGCTGCACTTTGATGTGAATGAACGCTGTGTTGATTTGCATTTGTGTTCCTCAGTAGTGACAGAGGTACCGAAAGCAGGGACTACTTCTATCAAAACTCTTCACGTACTGCTTCATAATCCCCAATTTAATATGTAAAGGGGGCAATAACACACTTTGAGGATCAATTAATGGACGATTTACAATGTTTTTTTCTTCAGACACGAACTGTTTCCTCTTGGGCCACTCAGACACTAACCAGTGACGATCCCTGTCCCGAGAGTCCCACTCACACAGAAAACACGGAACTTTGTATATCCTCCTTGCTGCCCTAATATGATACCACACACTTTTAAATCACAGCACAGTAACCATCTGTGCTCATTGTAGTTCAGTTTCTGCAACACCATAGATAAATTGTGATAGTTTTCACGAAGAGATGTTGAATGGGCGACTGGCACTGAAGCAAGTTTATTTCCATTGTGCAGAAGAACACCTTTGAGACTTCTTTTACTGGCATCAATAAATAGACGCCAGTCCTTTGCTTGGTAAATAGTTCCAAGACGACGAATTAAGCCAGGATATCACAGCAAAATCCAAGTTCGTCTAAGTGAACAAAAAACTGCCGGAATTCTTCCTCCCTATTTCTGTAACAATATGAATTTGTCCCAGGAAGTAAAAGATTTCTCTCTTTAAATCTTGATCCTAAAAGTTCTCTCTTTTCTTTTGTGAGGCCTAGGTCAAGCACCAAATCATTTTGTCACACTGATTATAAAGATGTGGAGTTTTATCTTCAACATCCGGTAGAAAGGTATCATCATCACCATCCTCCGCACTTGAAGATGACGAAGACACACTCTCTGGTAACTGTTTTGGTGGTTTTGGGACAGGAATATCGGGTCTATGCGGTACGGGGGTTATGGCAGATGGAAGGCAGGGATACACAATCTGCTTTTTGTTTTTCATATTGAATCCGGACACTTTACATACACAAAAATAACAGTCGTCAAAGTGATTTGTTTGTTCCCGCCAAACCATTGGGATTCCGAATGGCATTGATGGCAACAACCCTTTGTACCATTACCGCAGGTTTTCTACACACGTTTTACACACAATATGGGGTGCGAAATTCTTGTCCTGATCACCTAACTTCATGTTAAAATATCCCAAGTACAGGCTTTTTATAAATGGTGTTATATTTCGCTTCTGGCCTTTACTTGTATATTGGTCATATACTGTATATAACAGAAAGAGTTGGGATTGTTCACACATTTTCGCCTCCCAACATCTCTGCCACTTGCCATTTTAACACAAACTACCTCACTTATTCACTCAATCGACTTCAAGTGCACTTTGAAACATATAGACAAAGGCATGCCACACGTTCTCAGACTCTCCTCTCAGACTACGGAGGAACGCGATCTTCGCGTTTTTACCTTGTCTGACACTGCGCATGCGCGAACTACAACTGTTCTATTTGTTGTTCCGGTAATCCTGTATGATTATCTACTTCCCTCCAAAACACAGCTCATACAATATTTTCTCTCAGACATGTCCGTACCTGCATTCCATACAATCAAGCCAAACATCATTTACAATAACGAAGCTCAATTAGCATACACATGAGACGGATTTATGACAAATCTGTACGTGATACGAAACAACTGGTATTTTTTTTTACATAAGGACACTAAATGTAACTTATATCACATACAATTACTTTCGCCGGAAAATCTTCGCAGGTCCCATGAGAAATTTGTTAGAGTCAAAAGTGAGTTATGCTTGTCGACTTATATTTAGTTTTTTTTTTTTTTTCCCCTTATTTAATTGGGGGGGGGGGGGGATTCAAAAAAATTTTCGCCTAATATGAAGTATAAAGAAAGCAGTGAGTACTGCGAAATTGCCCGAAATTTACCTCAAATTTAGCCATTACCTGAATAGACACAAAAAATAACAAAAGAGTTTTTAGAATTACGTTTCAATATTTAAATAACATTTCAAAAGTACATCATCATGTTATACATATCAAGACCTCCTTATTGCTTTGTTTAAATGTGCTGAACTGAAATTTACGCCGCTTAATAAGATAACACAAACATAAAACCTTGATACTGAAGAATTACCTGAGTTTTCCCTAAATCTGGATTTATCTATATTATTAAAAGAAAAGTTGACTTTTTCTGGCTCGATCTCCTCAGAAACCATAAGACACAGAAATACAAATAACATGGCAAATGTTAGATATAGTATTGAGGATGCTCACATTTTCATTTTTATCGACGTGGGTCAACCGGTAGTCAGGTGACTTATGATCAAATGTGTGGCCCCCGAGGTTCGCGGGTTATGAGAAAGTGCTCGCGGTCACGGGTGGTGAGAAAATTATCTCAGAATCCAAGATCACCTGATCACAGGCTTGCTAGTTATATATAAAATAAATATTTTTCGGTTGAAGATATCTTCGCTATTAATACCATTATATTAATTACACATATAGATAATTAACAAAGGTCCAACTAAATCTGAAATGGAGTGTAAAGCAAAAACTTAATCTTTCATCTATAATACGTACTAATATGTGAAAGTATTTAATTTGAAAGTTTTTATTTGCCTTTTTCTTTTTTTGAATTAAGCTATATTAGGCTTTATCCTTCCCTGAAAATATCTCTTAATAGCCTAATCAAGAATATTTTTAAACTCTACTTCTAAGAAAGACAGTTTTAATTTCTACCAACTGTAATTCCGTACATCACCTGTAGATATACAGAGCGATTCAAAATTCCCTGTACAAACTTTAAAGGTAGGTCAGGAATACAAAAACATACCGTATTCTTAGTGAACGTATGTCCGCCACCCGAATGTGCTAGAAGGTACAGTAAGGTTCAGAAATAAAAGACAACAAGTAAGGTAGGCAACATGTTTATTAGCCCTACGTTTACAATATGACGGTAAGTAGGTGAGCAAAGTTCTTTCCACCAAACAGCAATAAACGCCTCACAACGTCAATGCATGGAGTGACGAAAATGTGCAAAAATATGCCAGGCCTTTCTCGGATATCCACAGCCACAGCGACTCTTGGGAGGAGGTCAGAGGCAAATGGGAGTCTCACCTTTGAGGTAACACCATGCAGGACAAGATGGCTATGGTGGCTAAGCGACGGGTCCGCCCGGCCAATTTACAGTGCTGTTGAGATACTCCCGCACATCTGCCCTCTTAGTCTCAGCATTAGTGAAACGATACATCCTACTCGGAGAAAGTCAACGTCTCAAATGACGATGGCTCACACTTCCCAAGTACTGTGCTGCCAAACAGGGCCCTCTAGCATTTTCGGGAGGAGTTTGGGGACATACTATGAATAGGATTTATATTTGGCTGATTGGCTGAATTTCCTAAAATATACGAAATCTCGAGATTTTAAGCTGCACTTCGGAGCCGGCAGAGGGATTTCAAGTTTTTGATGTCGTTCATTGGTCGGACATGTTTCGTTCGCTTTTTCGTTGCCTGTGAAACACGCTTAAGGGTATATTCTTAAAGAATTTGATGCTAGAAACATTCTTCAGTCGAGTCCTTCAGGTGGGAACGAATGCTATTAGGCCTACCTTAAATACATCATTTCTACTTTATTTCTTGATCAGATATACTGTATATTGTTTTTCAATTTATTTTTGCGTAGCGGTCATTTTGAAAATGGTAAGTTGACAAAGCATTATAAGTTTTCATTGTTAACGGTAGCTTAACCCACCAGGGATTGGGCAGAGATAAATAAATGAATAAATAAATAAAGCGCTTTGGCTCAGATTTGTTTTAATGATAAATCTCAATCTTAACGATAAGGAGGAATCTCCAATTTAATCTTATAAATCTTAAGTTACTATTAACCTTTCTTTAACGTGCGGAGTGAACTATCTAGGAACACAATTGACACGCACAATTTACGTTAAAGAAAGGTTAATAATTTCTATTTACAGCGTATTTCTTATTTAATGCTGGTATTAAATTCCTTTTGTGCTTTGCGAGTTGCAGGCCAAGGAAGTATTGTATTTTCTCGTTTTATTAATTTTTATTTTGTATTTCTTTGGGGAGTGGTCCCGCTCTTGGGAGCAAGAGCCGGGATAGCTAAAGTTTCGCACCTCCTGAGCATGTTATCGGTGGAGTTTGGCTGGCTGATGAGCACTAATAAGTGCGAAACGGTCCGTCCCAGTCTCTTCACGATGACAGCTCGGGGTGCGAATCCTTTGCGTAAATTGTGCGTGTCAATTGTGTTCCTAGATCTTCAGTTACATCCTTGTTGGTTTAAATTGCAGTTGAATAATTAATGTGCTCTAAAGTATGATTTACAATAATTTAGAAAATTTCAAATCAAAACAATATTACGCTAATGAATGATTTCATTCCAATTCAATGATTTAGAAACAGTATATCTTCTATTTTTATGCTAGCTTTTTTTAGAAACTACACTTCGCTACATATATTCATTTTAGCTTTCGAAATTAAATACAACGAAAAAAATTCATTGAATTATACTTCATTTAGAACATAGCTATATTTTTTTCATTCTATGATATTCATCTGTTAGTGATGACATTTTTTTAATCAATTTATGGCCAAAATAAAGATAATGTGCAGTCCAATCAGAATTCTGTCTATCCTCTACAAAATTGTTGATACTAATTGATTACAGGGGCGTATATAGGAGTTTATATCGTTGGGGGGGGGGGGGGGAAGATAGGGGGAAAAGGCTAATTTTTTTTTTGAAAAATTTTCGTTCTTTCCACCACAAAAAAAAAAAAAGGGGCTATTGGAAATTTTTTTTTTTTTGGGGGGGGGCTATGATTATTATAAATTACGTTTCAAAATCACTAATCTGTGAATTTTGCAATTCTTTTTAATCAGTAATCTTTGCTGTATCTGATATCCGTGCTTTAATTTTCAATTGTAATTTTTGTGACGCGGAAGGGACCTTCCTTGTTACCATATTTCACTTTAACTATCGACCTTTAAACCACTTAAACTACCGACTAAAACTTTATCACTTTGAACTAAAGACGATATTTGCTATTAAACATTCTGACCTGACATCAAACAGTCGTATAATGGAAGTTCAGTTAAAGTTGACGACATTTTGTAAAATAAAGGTTGGTTTTTTTATTTACTTTGAAGTAGACCTAAAGTCTAAATTAAAAAGTTTTAACAGTTACGGAAAATTTATTTGAAATAACATTTCGCTGTTGTTTTATCTACTTCTAAGAAGGAAAATTCTCGAATTTCTCTTATAAATTACACAAAAGGAGTTAAGTGGGATAAATGATGACATATCGTAGGCTTTTAAAGGAGTGTAGTTCTCCTTCCACGGAGAAAAAAGGTTTTATGATATAAGGGTTTACGAATTCTGAAAATGTAGGCCATGAGTTTTTACTCGGGTTTTGTTGATGATGAAGCAAGTTTTCATTTTGTTTCATTATTAATATCTGCCTACATTCACTGAAAACCCCAAAAGACTCTGGCCTCGAACTTTAGAAGAATTATTTAATACTGTTTTAAACATTATTGACGTTTTTGTAAAGGAAACGGCAATATATCATTCTATCATCTTATTTACTTCTTAAAAGATTTTTCACTTATGAGGTCACTGTTCTTTAGACCAGTGATTCTCAACTGTGGACCCGAGAAAATAAATACAACGTAGCTGTTCTTGCAGTCTTCCTTTTACTCCAAGAATAAAGGAATGAAGAAGAAATAATACACAAGAACTGAGCTGATCACATTAGTAAAATTGTAAAGAGGCAGTAGCTTTAATTATTGGCAAGAGAAACAGGGAAGTAGAAAGTAGCAAGCGCGTTCGCTTTTCGTTATTTTTATGCTTATATTAACAGGGCCGGAACTAAGGGTGGGCAGGTGGGTGCATCTGCCCCGGGCGCCGGCTTGGTGAGGGCGCCGGTTTGGAGGGGATGTCGAAGGCGCCAGCCCAGACACGGGTGCCGAAAAAGCGAAGAAATAGTAAATTATTTTCTGTATGTTACAATTTTTCAAATAATAAAGCATTATTTGTGCGATTTAGTTTTTAACGTCTTCAATTTTATTTTAATTTAATTTGATGTAATTTAAAAAGCAGTAATCATATCACATAGATGTTAAAAATTCATTATTAATTGAGAATTATCCCTGCCCAGTTTCAATCGGCCATATGGAACTTACAACCGATCTTCGTAGGTGCTCCAGCTTGTGTGGCAACTTTCGGCTCGTTGTGGTTAAATGCAGATAAATTTTTGGAGGGAAATTTTTGTTCTTGGAAATCACTTGAAACTTCAATGAAAAAGGGAGGAGTACATAAAGAGGTATAGGAATATATAGCAAGAGAAGAAACTCACTGGAGACAAGTGCTCGCTGTATCATTGATGCAATAGTATTTTTAGCAAAACAAGGAGGGCCATTAAGAGGATCATCTGAGCTAGATAATTTTGGTGATCCAAGAAGTGGGAGATTTTTAAACACAAACGATTTGATTTCCCATTACAATGCTGATTTACGTGATCATATTGATCGCAATAGAAAGGTCAGATTCGATATTTTTCCCCACAAGATACAAAATGAATTTCTCACGTTAATTAGCAGCAAAGTAAGAGGAGATATTCCCAAAGATGTGAAAGATGCCAAATACACTCATTACCAAAAAAAAAACGACGAACCTAGAAGGAGTTGTCCGATTGTAATGAAATTTCGTATGCAAAGACATTGGGACCGCCCATGCAAATGATTAAACTTTGGTGACCAATGAATGAATAGCGAGAGCTACAGCGCATCGGAACTGCGCACTCAGCAGGTGTATATAAGAAGCGATTCTCAATCTGATGGTCACAATTTCTGTTGCATTGTGAGTTAGATACCTTTCAACGACTGAAAAAATGCCTCGCAGCAGGATTCGAGTTCATTACATGCAACTATCAGAGTTTGAAAGAGGTCATATCATTGGATTGAAAGAGGCAGGTTGGGCAAATCGGAGAATCGCTCGTTATGTGGGTCGAAGTGATGCGGCGATTAGAAGATGCTGGCAGGAATGGGTGGACAATGGCAGATTTCAGCGTCATGAAGGTAGCGGTCGCCCTAGGGCCACAGCAGAGCGGGAGGATAGAGTGATTGTCAGATCAGCTGTCACAGCGCCTGAATCATCGTTATCAACCATTAGTCGTGCGGCCCGCACATGAGTGTTCACCATGACCAGTCACAGACGGCTGAGAGAGCGACATCTACGCTCGTACCGACCGCTACGCCACCTGCCACTCATGTCTGCACACCGTCGGGCCAGATTACAGTGGTGCTTGGCTCGATCCGGTTGGAATGATGCTGACTGGGGACGTATAGTGTTTAGCGACGAATCCCGCTTCCAACTGTGTCCTGACGATCGTCGCAGACGTCTGGAGACGTCCAGGGCAGCGTACCGATCCTGCTTTCACTATTGCACGCCATACAGGCCCTCAACCAGGAGTTATGGTCTAGGTGCCATTTCCTTTGATAGCCGGACCCCTTTGTGCGGCACACTTACAGCACAGCGGTACGTCGACGACATTCTGAGATCTGTTTTGCTACCCTTCCTTTTGCAGTACCCTGGCCTTATTTTTCAGCAAGATAATGCCAGACCACATACGGCACATGTTGCTATGACCTGTCTTGCAGCTTGTGAAACACTTCCTTGGCCAGCCAGATCCCCAGATCTCTCTTCAATCGAGCATGTCTGGGATATGATGGGAAGGCGACTGCATCCACCAGGGAATGTGGATGACCTAGCCCGACAATTGGAGCAAATTTGGCAAGAAATACCGCAGGAGACCATCAGGGAGCTTTATCACTCTATGCCACGTCGTGTGGCAGCTTGCATTCAGGGTAGAGGGGGGTCAACACCTTATTGAGCTCGTTACTTTGTAACTCTGTAACTCTGAAATAAATCATTCAATTTGTCTGAATTTTAATCATTTTATATTCTGTACATAATCTTTCTCTCCACCAATTTTTGTCTCTATCGGACAACTCCTTCTAGGTGCGTCGTTTTTTTTTTGTTATTGAGTATATTTTTCAATTATATTTGATGCTACCCCAGATATAAGCCACAAAGAACAGATGACCCAAATTATTCGGTATGTGAAAATGACTGAAACTCGACCTGATATAACAGAGTTTTATAACATTTTTTTATTATTCATGACAAAATGGGGTTAGGAATATCGGAAGAAATTTAAAAAAAATTACAAAATGACGGTTTGGACATCAAAAATTGCAGAGGCCAGTCTTATGACAATGAAGCTAACATGGCCGGCATTTATAAGGGAGTTCAAACTAGAATTCTAATAGAAAATAAGCTGGCATGTTTTATACCATGCTCAGCTCATTCCTTAAATTTAGTTAGTGTGCATGCTGCTGAGCTCTCTCTACAAGCCCAATTTTTTTTGGCATAGTAAACCGTCTCTTTGTTTTTTTCTCATCTTCTACTTCAAGATGGGAGGTTTTAAAGAAGCATGTGCCAAATTCCTTAAAATCCCTGAGTAAGACCAGATGGTCAGCAAGGAAGGAGTCAGTGGATGTTTTTCGTAAGCATTTAAACTATTTGAATTTATGCTTTAGAGGAATTGGTCGAGAGTTCGCTCTGTAATGCTGAAACAAAAGCGGAACCTAGATGTTGGCACAAACATTTGCAAATTTGAATTTATTGTCCTGCCATGCTTCTGGAGCAGAATGCCTACAAAGGGATGATGTCACCGTAGACACAGCTGCGAGACATATCAAGGGCTTAATAAGAGATTTAGAATCAATAAGGAGCAATGCACCAGAAGATGCTATTTCGGAAGCCAGAAGAATAGCTGAAAGCCTTGATGTCCCTCAAGAATTTGAGGAAAAACGGAAAAGGAAAAAAAAAGATAATGTTTGAAGAGATGTCGAAGATGAGATCAGTGGATTATCGCAAGAAGACTCTTTTAAAGTGGGATTGAGGGGAATATTTGATATCATTTTAAATGACACGAATGTTCGATTTAAAGCTCTTTAAGAAGTAAACTTTAAATTTAGTTTCCTGAATGGAAAAATAATGAATAAAATGAGTGTTGCAGAGCTAAGGTTAGAAGCTGAAAAAGTCGCGGATTCCTACAAAACGGATTTGAACAAAAAAAAAAAACTATTTCAAGAAGTAGAAAGCTTCAAGCACCATGCGATGGAAATTGACGATGGATTAAAACGGCACATGCAAAGGCGTTGCTCGAGATTATTTATAAACATGGGCTTCAAGATGTTTATCCAAACTTGACTAAGGCATTGAAGATTTTTCTAACTTTACCAGTTACAGTTGCTTCAGCCGCAAGAAGCTTCAGTAAATTGAAAATAGTAAAAAACTACTTGAGGAGCACAATGTAACAAGACAGACTCTCTAAGTTGAGCATCATTTCTATCGAGCACTAGAGAACATCATCTATTTCTTTTGATATTATTAACACCTTTGCTGCCAAAAGAGCTCGAAAAGTGACAATTTGATTTATTTAGATTCAAGAATGAATAAGGACTATTAGTAAATTTAGTATCCAAAACTCAATGTGTTTCAAATTGAAATAGTAAAAGTACTACATGAATAATATACCAATTTATAACCAAAATACCAAATAAACTTAAGATTTGAAGTTTAACTGACTTGTGAATGTCTCATTTCTTAATGTTACCCACTTCTATAATTTCAGATTAACAAATGAAGAAAAAAACCTTTTACTTTTTAGATTCCGTTAAAAATTATTACACAAAATACAATAGAGGAGTGCTGTAATTTCACAACTGAATTTCACTTGATCTGTTTGCACTGTAGTGTAATGTGTTGATGATTAATGCTACGAAGCTGTAATTAATAGCATTGACTTAAGTACAGGAAAGTGTATGCTTTTGTTTTTTATTAAATAGTTTTAAATGGAGTGAGTATGGCGTGGAGGGGGAGGAGGGGGCGCCGAAATATATCCTTGCCCCGGGTGACAGGAGGGCTAGTACCGGCCCTGAATAACGGGACTTGTGCGTTGTGGCCATCTTTAGGACATCAAGGAATTAGATATTTCCAAAAGTGGCCACTAGAGGGAATCATATTCTACAAAGACCGTGAAAGATAGATTTAAAATAATTTACGGTCAGTAATTTTGATGCAATCTCAATGAAATCTGGAGTTTTATTATTAAATTCAATGATCTTGATTTATATTAAGTTTGTGGAATATCATACAATGAAAAACGAACTGTTTCAGGTGAACAGGCAAACCATCGACAATAACCGATTCTTGCATTTTATGTGTAAGAATGGGAAAGAAAACTATCATTGATCTTCTTAGATTAGTGAAACTCATGCAATCAGTCAGTCTCTGTTGTCATTTCTGTGTTTTCTTCTCAAAACTTTTGAATACTCTTGAAACTTGGCATACATATTTAAGGAAAAGACACGATCTTAACTCGTGTATTTGAAACTTTTTCTGTCGAAAAATATGCGCGTGAAGGTAACAAAAAGCCCCATAGAAAAGCATTGACATTGAAACAATGGATTTACAACAACTAACAATGCACATTAAGGCTTTCAGTAATCCACTAAGTATAATTTGATGAGATTAAGATTAAGTAGATTCAGGTAAGTAAATAGGCCTAATATAAATTTAATTAATTTTAAAAAAATAATGATCTTCTTTGTAAAGAAGAATTTTCTTTGTCTTCATCACTTTTAAAAACAAAAATATAAAATATCAACAAAAAATAAATAAATATAAATAACAACAAGAAATTCTTTACAAAATTTAAAACCTAGTTTCCTTTTGTGTATTCAGAAGCGTATTTACACGAGGGCTAAAAGGGCTATAGCCCAGGCGGCAACTTTAGGGAGCGGCAAAAAAGTAAGAAAAAAAAATAAAAATCCTGTACTATTCAAAATATTATTATTCAAAAATATTAAACGTCATATTACAATCAGTAAATGAGGAAAACATAAAAAGAAACAGACATTTCCTGGCTTTTTGATGTCTGTACAGTATGTGCGAACAGAGCGTATTTTTGGCTTTGAATGTATTAATATATCCCGGGAAATTAGGTGAGTGATGATTGTGGCTGTAGGTTTGAAGTGGAAGGGGGTAGACGAGTGCTCAGGCGTGGGAGGTGGCGGGAGATTGTCTGACAGTGACGTTATACCTGTATTTACTTTCTAATACATATCTTCTGCGACTGTTATATACGAAATACATTCCAATTATCTAAATTAAATTTGATGTTTAATTTTCTGTTAAACAACTTTTTACAACATATTTTTAGAATGTGTACTTAATGTGTGCAACATTATGGGCCTGTATATTTATATATATATATTTTCATACTCCGAGTAAGTAAATTCTAACGAATAGACGAGTTGTAAATTATCAGTAACTTAGCTCAAAACTAAACATAAACATCAATATAGTTTACTATTTATTTACTCAGACAAACCCTCGAGTCAGGAGGAAGGGCGGCAAAACTGGCATAGCCCATAGACTGGCATAGCCCATAACTGGCATAGCCCATAACTGGCTTTTGCAAAAGTGTAAATCCGCCTCTGTGTGTATGTGTATCTGTGTGTGACTACATTTACTTCAAATTGTAATATCTTGAGAATAACAACAACAGAAATTTAAAAAAAAAAGCTAAATACATATAATTAAGCTCGCTTTATTTACTTGCTAAATTCCGATTTTAATCATAAGAAAGCATTCGGAATTAGAGAATTAGCTATAAAAAGTAAAACTCTTTATTAGATATTTTTGATTCTATGAGATTTTTGATCACTTTCACGCGCTCAATTCTCGGCAAAGATCCACATGGCAAAAAAAGACCAATATAAAAATGAGATCATCTTTTGTCCTCCAATGTTCATGCCAAGTTTAAAGAATTTTCCTCCAATGATTCCAAAGTTGTTAGGGACTGGGAAGATACACACACAATGATTTGATGAATCTCATTTTATTAGGGAAGCATTTTATTACTAAAAATAAAGAAATTAGTCTTCGAAGTTTTTCAAGGACTTGTTTTTAAATATGGTAATATGATTCGCTATCAGAAGAGACAGAAGTTTGGAAACCACTGATATCCAGCTTGAGTAGATGTAATGTTATCCTAATGACAGCCAGTTAAAACAGACTTATTTGACTTAACTAACTTTTTTGTTTTTGTACGATTCATATTAGAGTTCTGAAAACATTTCAGAGTTTTCAAGCGATATGTTTCATAAGAAATGTTGTTGAAAACTCAAAAAATATATCCTACATAAAGTTTGAAACCATTTTCAGGTGATACGGGCATGAAATTTAAGAGAGCAAGAGGAAATCTGTCAGTTTTATTTATTCGTTTATTTAAAGTAGAATGGAGTGTGAAGCACTGGTTTTCATTTGTATTTATTAATATGTATTAAATAAAATAATAACTACAATTTACGATTTAAAGTTTAGAAATATATAATCTGATTAACAATTTAGAGAATGTATTTTTTGATTTTCCATAAGAATTGTTACAATTGGCCGAGATTTCCTTGTTGATTAATATTTGTGCCACCTAAAACTGATTTTCAATTTTCCTATTCCGATTGGAACGATAAGCCTAACCAAGACAAATTATTCATCCAAAGGTTTACGAACTTCACGAGACCACTCGGAGGAGGATTGTACACCAATTTAACCGTAAATAATAGGGGAATCATGGTTTGTCTCTTCCTAACAAGTAAGACCTACTTTCTTTGACCTTTGGGGCCCTTACGACGATGTAAGTGAAAATGTGTGCATCTCAGTCCGTTGGCCTTGACTGATAGGGTTCTCCCATTTTTTCTTTCCAATCTGTATTCCACGCAACTCACTTGACAAAAACAAATGTTAATATTCATTGGGCATGAAAGCGTTTTATTTACATTTGTACCTTGGCTTACTTTTATTTTTGTCAGTATTTTGTGAAAGTTGAAATTAATTCATTTAATTCGCAAAGAGACAACAGTGCTTAACTTATTCACAAGGCCGTAAGGATTTTTTTTTAAAAAAAACTAAGTGGAAAATTTTCAGTTTGCTGAAAATGTCTATTAAGCCCAGCACAGAATAAACAAAACAATTGCCTTTTCCGATTCATTTTACGGGGTGGATTAGGGAACAGCTGTTTCACCCTTCTACGGGATCATCAGCCCTAACCTGCCACCCTCGATAAAATGAATCAGAAAGACGAAGCCTATGGTGAAGTCAACAGCCAGCCTGGCTGTCGGAAAAGGCAATTGTTTTGTTTATTCTGTGCTGGGCTTAACAGATATTTTCAGTGAAATTTGTCAGCACGTTAACCCTTTCTTTTGCTTAATTTTCAGTTTGTTAGGGATTTCTGTGAAAGCCTCTATATTAGCTGCATTATGTTTATGAAAGAATTCGAAAATCTACTGGTTGAATTTTTATGAAATTTTTTATTTTACAAAATCCCATACAAAAAATAATTCAACTTTATTGAAAAAACTGCTAATTACTTTGATAATTTCATATGGAATTAATAACTTCCCTGCTCTGTGGCAGCTTGCTTAGTTGTATAAGCTGGAGTAGTTGGATACAAGTTATGGCGGGGATCAGGTGTTAACTTTGCTATTACTTCTCCTAACCCAGAGTTCATCCAATCTTTATCGAATTGTATTGATTTTTATCCGAAAAGTAATGCGTAAAAGTAGCGAGAGATTTGCACTATGTCCCGTTCGGAAATTTCTAATGCACACGACGAATTGCAGAAATATCCGTCTTTGTATGTACTACAATTGCGGAAGATACGATTTAATGCGGGGATGTGGTGGATTCTCGAAATGGAAGGAACTGTATCAGTTTTTGTTATGCTACAGTGTATATGTGTACATATTACATTTATGCAGGGTTGGAAAGTAACGCGTTGTTTATAACAGTTACTTTTTGTAGTAACGATCGGTAATGCCGTTACTTTTTTAATTGAGTAACTGTAACTCAATTACTTTTATTTGTAACGGAGTAACGAAAACGCGTTACTTTTTGCATTACTTTTTCTTGTCCATTTAATTTTTTTTTTGTTTACTGTAACATCGAGCTATTGGAAGGTTTGGCAAGAGCTTTTTCAAAAGCGCCGTATCAGTTATCGGGCGTAGTGTTGCTCAGGATCTTTTCATGAAGATTATCTGTAGAAACTAAATCCAAATCTCATCTGGATGCCACTCTTTATTTAAATCGTCGACAAAGAAACACCGACGAGTCTCTTGAGTGGTTTACTTCAAATGCAGAAGGTTAACAGTTAACATTATAAATTCGAATTTTCATTTGAAACCGCGGGTGTCGCCTGATGAAGGCTCCTCTCGTAGAAGAAACTAGTCCGAAGTGTAATTATTTTTAAATTAAAGTGTGTTTTAATGAAAGTAACCAGGTGCATAGGCTTTATTGTTGGATTTGATCAGTGCACGTAAAATTTTACTAATCATTAGATACTACGTACCGTTTCTAATACCGTTTGCTGGTCAAGTTACACATTTCTTACAATTCATAATAAAAGTTTCAAAAATTCCACCACCAACATCATGCATTTCTAAACTCTTGTGAGAACATGACGTGTTGCTTGTCTGAGTTCATCGTGACGTTCCTTTATGAGCGCAAAAGCAACAGTAATGCGAGCGAGCAATTCGTCTCGTGTATTCACTCTACGTCTGTACACTTCACTCTTCATTCAACCCCATAAACAGAAATCCAAGGAGGTTAGGTCTGGAGATCTCAGCGCCGTGCGATGGAAGAGAAGGAAAAGAACGGCCAGCAGGCACAGTGACAATTAAGTGCCAAATCATGGAAACTTTACGGAATAGGACACTTGTTCATATGACATTTTTTGCTTAAAATAACCGATACTATCACCTCTCAAAATATTGACCTTTCCTCCTGGGATACCCTGTATAAACTTAAAAAGAAAAATTCTAAGTAAAATTAACTACATCTATACATTAATTTTGTTTTATATAATCAATCAATTTTTATGGCAATTTACATTAGAGTTTAAAAAATTTAACTTCTTAATGTGCTTTTAACAGAATATTGTTGGGTTTTTTTTGGGTTGATAAAAGTAACTTACCTAACTCTGCATTTATCTATGTTCTTGATACGTCCAAGTTTCTTTACACACACAAAAAAAAAAAATATTCGGAGAATGTTCGATTTTTTTTTTTTTTTTTACTTTGGAAATTTTGGTCGTAAATCAATTACTCGTAATAGACTTCCATTCTGTCAGCTGTATGTCAACACTATAATTTTTTGGTTATTATACGTTTTATTTCCAACCTACTCAAATAAAATAGTCTCGATGGTTCTGCCCTCTAACGACAGTATCAACATTTACTATGCTGTGCACATACATTAAATGCACCAAAAATGTATACCTGTGGTAAAATAGTGATATAAAAAAAGATGTAGGCTGTCTTACCCACCTGACAATTAGGCTAAAACAAATCTAAATTACCAAATAACAAGACGTTTTAATCTACTTATTAGCATACATTCTTCGAAATATCAACACTTCCAAATAACTAAATTCTACTGCAACTTATATCCACTTTCATATTTACCTCAAATTCTTTTCTCCTATTTTACATCAGTTCTGGTAAAAATCCTCTACAACTTCCTTCCAATAATACATCTAAATAATAATTATCTAACAAAATAGGCCTCAACAAATAACAGTTCCAAGAAATCTGCAATGATTCTGATTGAGAATTCTTCAGTCTTCATTTCAGGCAATTACATTGGCCAACTAAATAGAGAGAGAAATTCACAACCGAACAATAAATATGCCCTCGCACATTGAGCCAATATGAACGAGAATTCTGAACAGCTGTTTCATCCTTATTAGGAATCATCAGCAGAATCTACCCTTGATGTTTGGCTCAGATGCACGAAAGCTTTACGTAAAAGCATTCTCGATCCCGGGAAAGGGCCACTGATATAAAAAACATTCAAATAAAAAATAATCCTGTGAATTCCACAGTATTAAACCCTTGTCCTTTCACTGAAAGGCTGGCTCAATGTGCGAAGGCATATTTGTTGTCCGGTTGGGATTTTCTCTCTCTATTTATGATTAATTACGGACGTTAAATTTGCTTTTCATTGGCCAACTTTTTTCAAGAAATTGATCCACGATTTATAACTGGTTGTCAAAGCATTAGTCTATCAATAACAAACCACTTGAGGTTATTTTCGAATTAAATAAAATCCTGTTTTACTCAAATGGGAGTTTGGACTAAACTGACAGCACAAAAGAAGAATGTTAATGACTTACTTTTCAATTTTAAGAACCTATCTATAATGATCAATACCACCTCCATAAAGAATGGATTACGAACCCCATTCAACTGAAAATTTAAATGTTCATTCACTTTAAAGATACGTCATAGCATCCGTGATTTCCACGGGCATAGCTAAGGAGGGGCAGGAGAAGGACGCTTGCCTTCCTCCCCAACTTTGGAAATAAAATTAGGAAAACCATAAAAAGTTCTAAGAAGACCCGCGAAGACTGGCTTTAACTATTTGTTAGGTAAATCCATATAATAATTGTTCTATTTTCAAATGGGCTCTACGTGCATTAACCAAAACTGAAAATGCATTACACTTTTCTTTTCCGTCTGGTGTTCAAACAAGTATTTACAATGCAATAAATTTTCTTTTTCTGTAAAATGGTTTAAGTTAATTTTTTGCTCGCTACCCCATCTGAGTAAGATCCTGACTACGCCCACGGTGACTTCTTAGAACTATCGTCTGAATTCTGCAATCTCAGCGTCACAGCCATTCCATTTCAAGTTTTAAATTTCCAAAAATTATGATAGAAAAAAAATACAGGCGTAATTTTATTATAAGTAGAGATTTCAAATATAAGCTCCAAATATATTTCAAATATAAGCTTGGAATAATTTACTGAAAGATACAACAACACTAAAACGAGGTTAATAATCATTTGCTACTGAGTCAATCCATTTCAAATCGCCCAGAAAAAATTAAATTTTTTGCTCGACTTTTTTGATTTTTTCTAAGTTTTTGGCCCAAGTGTTGCTTAGTATTTTGAGAGTTACAAAACATGGTTTAAAATACTTTTGGCTTCAATCATTTTTTTTTTTTTTTTTTTTTTGGTAGCCAATTTTAATGGAGGCATAACAGTATTTTGGGGAAAATCGTGTTCCACGGAAAATAGTGTAGCTCTTTTATTTTTAATGCTAGAAGAATAATTTAAAAACCACATTCCTCAGCATAAAATTTTTAGGTAAAGGGGATTTTTTTCCTAAGTGGTAAACAAATATCCTAAAACCTACGAAAAAAAAAACATTGAAAATTTTAAAAAATCACATTTTGAACCCAATAATTTCTTTGAAGGAAATTATACTCGCTTTAAGTTAAAAGGCCTCCTGTAGGACTACTTACAGTAAAAGTTTTAAATCTGCAAAGTTTTTCCTTTTTTGGTATAGAGCCATTCAACCATTGCGTTAATTTGCCAACCATTGCCAAAACTTTGATTTTCAGCAAAGAATAGCTCCAAAGAGACTGAATGTAAAATTATGAAATGTTCACAGAATAAACTTTTTCACAGAAAAAGAAACACAGCTATAAATAAATACTATGTACAAAGAAATTAGAAAAAAATCTTTATCTGATCAAGAAATAAAGTTGATGTATCAGGTCGGAAAGAAAGTTCTTGCGGTTTTAAACTATCAAATTCAAATACACATATCTCGGCTCAAACAAAATGTTATTAATCAAAATAAAGACCATTGCAATCAATGCACTTTTGCCAACGAGAAACAAGGTTTGTTATTCCGGTTGAATAAAATTCGGGGGTCCTGGAGGCGAGAAACTCGTTGAATGTCGTTTCTGCATCTCTCTAGGATTTGAAGCATTTCTCACGCAAGAAGTGGTCGAGATGTTTGAAAAAGTGGTAATCGGTGGGCGAGAGGTCTGGCGAGTATGGTGGATGAGGAAGAATTTCGTAGCCCAATTCGTTCAAATTTTGAAGGGTCACTTGGGTGACGTATGGTCGGGCGTTGTCGTGCAGAAGGATAGGACCATTTCTGTTGACCAGTGCTGGACACAAATGTTGAAGTTTTTTGTGCATGACGTCGATTTGGTGGCAGTACGTTTCAGCTGTAATGGTTTCACCAGGATTCAGGAAGCTGTGATGAATCAAACCGGCCGCAGACCATCAAACTGTCACCATAACCTTCTTTTGGTGAACCTTTGGCTTTGGGAAGTATTGTGGAGCTTCGTCGTGGTCTAGCCACTGAGCCGATCGACGCCAATTGTCATAAAGAATCCATTTTTCATCGCACGTTACAATTCGTCTGAGAAATGATTCATTTTTATTGCGCAAGAGAAGGGCATACGACACTTCAAAACGACGATTTTTTTGACGTTCGTTCAATTCGTGCAGCCCCCATTGATCAAGCTTTTTTTTTTCCAAGTTGCTGTAGATGGTTACAGATCGTTGTATGCGTTACGGCCAATTCAGAAGCAATCTCCCGAACAGTTATGCGAGGATTGGCTTCAACCATGGCCCTCAAGACATCGTTGTCAACCTCTGATGGACGACCACTACGCGCATCATCTTCAAGACTCGTGTCTCCGCTTCGAAATTTTTTAAACCACCATTCAGCAGTACGTTCGTTAGTGGTCCCAGGGCCAATCGCCTCGTTAATATCGCGAGCTGTTTCGGCAGCTTTTCGACCTAATCTGAACTGGAATAGGAAAAGTGTTCGAATTTGCTTTTTGTCCATGTTGTATTCAACACCCTGCGAAACTTAGAAAACATATTTGAAAATAAAATTAATATCACATTTACATAGAGCGAAAAACGCACTTCAAAATGATATATAAAGTCAATGCAATTGAACACAAACTTAATTGAAAATAGAGCATTGAAAATCAACATTCCCAAAAACCGCAGTAACTTTCTTTCCGACCTGATATTTACCGTATATGCTCCAATCGAGGCCCCCGTAGTTTATTTGCAGAACTAGCCTCGGCTCCCGGCGCTTAATAGAGACCGGCTGCTATTAGAGGCCGGCCATTATTAACAAAAACCTTTAGAACGCAATATTTTACAAATAAATACCGGCTAATATACAAACAGCTACTTTATTTGAATTTAACATGCTAAGACTGTTAAAGATAAATAGCAATGTCTTTCTGTACCTTTCGCTGCTATTGGTCGTTCGAATACGCAATGACGGGCGGCCGCCTCACCGGAAGTTTCTTTTGCGTATTCCACCGCACGAATCTTAGAGGTAATGTCAAATGGCCGTTTCGGTGGCATTTTGTAAGGCAATATACCGTAAGGTATTATGCACGACTATAAATATACGGACGCTTACACTAGTACCTGTAGGCAAATATCAAAGACCCGGCTACTATTAGAGACCGGCTACTATTTGGCAGTGTCCCGTCTGCAGCCCGGCGCTTATTAGAGACCGGCGACAATAAGAGCCTCGGCGTTTATTGGAGCATATACGGTAAGCGAAAAAGCGAACGAAACATGGTTGATCAATAAACAATATCGAAAACCCGAAATCCCTCTGCCGGCTCATAAAAAAACCCTCCGAAGTGCAGCTTAAAATCTAGAGATTTCGTGTATTTTTAAGAAATTCAGTCGTTCAACCAAAAATAACCAAAAAAGAAATCTACACTTCATTCAAAGAACCATAAAATAATAATAATAAAAATACATGAATTGATAAAAATAATAAATAAACGAATTAATAAAAAAATAAATGAATTATTAATTTATTTATTAATATTTATTATTATCAAAAATAATAAATTAATTAATAACAAAAACCTAATAAAAATAATAAAGAAATAAATTACAAAAAATTTAAAAAAAATAATAAAAGGAAAACAAATAAATTAATAAAAATTAAAATAAGTACGGTATATTAATAAAAATAAAAGAACGAAATGAATGCCTAAGGGATGTTTCACAGGAACAAAAATGACCGACCGATGAAAAATAATCTTTTGTAGCTATTTCTTAGGACAGTGAATTTCCCTGCATTGTTTTTCTCCGAAATATTTCCAGCGTCCAAATCGAATAGACGTTCAACGATGTCACGAGATGCGAAATTTCAAAGAGCTTTTCCACTCCCAGAATCCTTCGGGGCCGTCCATTAATTACGTGAGGTGTTTTTTAAAAAATTTGGACCCCCCCCCCCCCCCCCTGGGTGAGATTTAATGAAATGTGGTGGGACTCCCCCCCCCCTCACGTGAGATTTCAAAAAGTCAATATCACAAAATGTTGTAATCGATTATAATACGTATATTCTCTGAATGCAAAAGTTGACGTAAGATTTTCGTTGAACCCTCCCTCCCCCTTGGTGAGATTTTGCCGGACCCCCCCTTCCTTCCCCTTTTGACCTCACGTAATTACATGGACGACCCCGTCGCAACACATATCGGCGACAATAAAAATCCAATTTTCAAAACTAATAATTTTCCCTGGCAAATTCTACTGCATTAAGCTTTTAACTAAAAGATTGTTTCATATTCAAACATAATTTTGCTGCAATGATAGTAAATATGTAATATCTCGTCATTCAAACTGAAGTGGAGCGAACATTCAAAACTGCCATGTTTGCTCAAGTCTTCATTCCCTACGACACTTAAGTCTCATCCCGTGTTCGATTGTGAACCTAACTTCCACCTGAAGCTACATTTCGGAGTGTATTTATGAACGGCAGGGGGATTTTAGGTTTTCGATATTGCTCATTGGTCGGACATGTTTCGTTGCATTTTCGTTGGCTGTGAAACACGCCTTAGCCCTTCAATTTACTATCTATTTGTTTTGGATTATTAATAGATTGAAGCATGTGAAACATAACAAAGCAATGAAAACGAAATCAAAAACAGCACAAGAATAAACAAATTGCCATTCTGAATCAATTGTTGGGGGGAATTGGGAACGGCCCGTTTCGTCCTTCCCGGGACTCCTCAGCCCAATCCGCCCACCCCGACAAAAGATCCAGAACGGCAAGAACATAAGTGAAGGCCACCGTCACTCCTTACAGTGGCCCCCGACAACAGAAAAAACAAGAAAATAAAATTTTAGAAAGTAAATTTAGATGATTTACTTCAGTGTACTGTTTCGCGATGAGTCCGTATTATAACAATAAAAATATGGGTTCCTAAAAATTATCCACCAGACAAAAAAAAAATTACTTTACTTATACAAAAAATCGTTTAACGAGTTTCAGAAATGTTTTTCTTGATTTCATCTTCAGTTATTTACAAAAATGTAGATTATATACATATAACAACATCAAACGCACTTTAGTTTCTCAGAAATAGGTTAGAGATTTCTTTATTTGAATAAAACATGTTTTGTTGTATGATTCGTCTCTTGAAGCATCGACGAACATCGAGAAATAAGTAGAAATTAATTTGAAATGGAAATAAAGACATTTTCTCTGCATGCAAGCTGCTATCTTGTTGCAGAAGACAACTGAATCATTCATCACTTCTTTGAAAACTTGTAAATGTAGCCTTGAGAGTGCTTTATTCTCAAAACAAAATCCTACATACAATGAATCTCATTTTGATCATTCTTAAATCAAATATATAGTTGAGTGTCAACTTCAAATATCTTTATGGTAAATTGTTACAAAAGATAACATTTCTCTAATGTTTACCGGTAAATTTTGAACTTCGGTATGTAATTGTTTATCTTAATAACAGCACTTAAGTATTAGTGCGTATGGGTCTAATTAATATCAAAATTAATAGGGAGATCATATTTGATCATTACAATTTCATTTTTCTAATGTATATTTGCTTTTTTTGAGTTAAATTGATTGTTTGTACTTAATGGTCACTTATTTTATAGTTTTGTTTTGTTTTGTCTACAGCTTCTCATCTAATGATCGGCTATGTAAGAAATTTAACACCAATCTTCCTTTTTTATAATCTAAACTTACTTGAAAGTTGTAGCTTCTTAGGATAGATAGCTTTTGAAGTTACCGTGACACGATCAGACAAATGGGCAGCCATATTTCGACTCAAAATTGCATTTTAAAAGTTGTTGTTGTTTTTTGTTTTTTTTTCAAATCCTTTTTTACATGTAAGAGTGCAACGCAGCCCAACTCCGCAATCGAAGCCCTATGAGTTATAACTCGTTGATTCCCTATGACCTGGAGGTTTGGGGAAAAATCCAAATTCCGGTCCAGGCCATATCCGGTCATTGATCATGTCTGAAAATAGTGGTAATTGGATAAAATTGGGGTGAATCTATACTAAATCGAGAACGGAACTAATACCTTTGATCCAATATGGCTTATCACTTGTTTTAAATCAACCAAATATCGCTCTGAATATTCACTTTGAAAGTGAAATAACCTCGATCCGTTTATGATTTAAATCTACATAATGCAATTTATTATTTAACGTAATCTAACCTAAAATTACTGCCTAGTCTTCACTTCTGCAGAAATTGGAGGTATAGGCTTCAAGCATTCGGCAAAAGAAATCAATCGATCAGTCAGACACTCACCCGCTTTGTGGCCGAAAATGCACCTGCACTCGTTTGACAGCGTGAATCTTATGATCCACCAGGAAGACTTTTCAGGGAAAAAAATACCCGACCACTCTGGGAATGGAATCATCACTTCTATCCCGTAGAAAAGCACTGGAATCTAAACAATGGATTTCAATCCTATTTCTGTTAATATCTCATTGTCTTAAACAAGGAATATTAAATCCATTACGCATGGCTTGATACAATTAAAATTATTCCTATTTAGACAATTTCAGTAAATAATGGGAGTTTAATTATTTTTGTTTTCAGAAAATTCAAAATTTTTAATGTTTATATTCAGTTGATGCATTATAATTTAAATATAAATGTAGTTTTTCGTTTTTGAGGTTTTAAGACTTAAAAAAAATAAGATAATTAATGCTTTTAGACAATGTCAAAAGCAAAGCGACCACATAATATGCACAATTTTATAAATAAACGTACAGTGAACCTAACCAGCGTTTACAATGAACCTAATGGACGCTTACAGCAAACCGGAAGTTAGGGGTCAAAAGTAGTTGCTTCCCATAAAGAGGAAAACGGCGATAGACGTCCCCTCAATATCGACCCTTCTGTACATACTGGTGGTGGTCATGTTTTTCCCAGGCAAATGGTTGCTGAGATTTGATAAAAGAAAAACGTATTGAAGCACCGATTTTTGACCTCCCCCCCCCACATCCGGTCAGGGAGTGGTCCTAGAGGTCTGGTTTTTTGGACGAGGTCACCTACTTTTTGATGCTGAACACAATGGTGAAGGTTTCATTCTAATATCTCTAACCGTTTGGCCACTACAGAGTGTGACATCCAGCTAGCATAAAAGCAACCTAGGGGGCCGCTAAAAAAGAAAGAAAAAAATTTAAAGAAATAACATTTAAAGGAAAGTAAGCTTTAGGTTCTTGCGAAATTCTTGTTTTATCTTAGAATGAATTCTCCTATTTTTCACAAATGATGAATATTTGAATAGACATCGGAAAGTGATTCAGGGAAATTTATAAAATAGAAAAGACTTTTTAGATGTTTCATGTAATAATAGTTAAGGGTGTCCCACTACAGACCTATGTGGCGCTTGGGGTCGCAGAAGGTAAGGCTCCCGGCGTTTCGTGACCAATGGAACTAAGTTGAGGTCGGGTGGTCAGCCCGACGCCCGCTCGCCTTTAACCCCTAAGAAAGAAACCCATTCTACAGAGCTCTGGGTAGACCCTAGGACACGTTTAGAGGAGAATGGAGCGTGGAAAAATGCATGAATCGAACCCGTCACCTCTAACCTACCATATAATAATAGAGAGGTTGTGAAAATGAATTTAAATTATAAATTTAGCCAAAGGGATTTAATTCCATTCTATTAATTTATATCAAAACGCCTATTAAAATGTAGTTAACTAAGAAATGCTTAAATTATAAGTCATTATTTTGTTTTAAAAATGGTTGTTGTTGAACTTTAAGGCTGCCAGCAGATTTGGAGGTACTTCTGCATGATGGCGCCTTCCGAAACGTGAGAAAATCGAAAGGTATAAGTGCAATTGAGAAAATGTGACTTAGTTTGAGTTAATCCGAAGGCAGCCCCCTTCTATCCACGAGAAAGAAACTTGCTACCCATTCTTATGAGGGCTGGGCCAATCCTAGGATCTGTCTGAAAGAAAATTCAACGTGAAAAAAAAAAACCTATCTCCGCCGGGGATTGAACCCGATTCCTCCAGGCCACAATTACTCCTTTACCACTTAATTACCAAGTAAATAAAAGTGAAAGTAATAAATGAAAGACATCACTGAATAAAACACAAAATCGCACAATAACTGAACAAAAAATCACTTATTTTGGATTTTTGCTGGGAATCGGAGACGGCACCGTTTCGGGTTTCAACACCCTCTTCAGTCCGATCCCGCAAACCTAGCCAGTGAAGAGGGACAATACACAAGACGGACAAACGAACAAGATATTGACCCCTCATTTCAAGAAACATCCAAAATCAAATCAAGAATAAAAGAGGGTAAAAACAAATTCACGCTAGCAAATCGCTGAGCTTAGTAAGAATTTGTTGAAATAAAATGTTAGTAATCAAATCAAAAGATTTTGTGTTTTTTTTCAGTGTTGTCTTAATCTGGTACGGACGTTAATTTTGATCTGATTAATAAATGAAAGTACAGACAGATATTATACGTACAAATAGGTGTATTTCAGTAGCAAAGTATGCTCTTTTTTTTTTTTTTTTAACTACGAAGTCTTAATAGCGCAATTGAACATTTTTGTCCTTTGTTCATCCATTTGAATCACGTGAAAACGGTTGACCGATTTCCATAACATTTGGTTCGTAGCTTATGTATGGACCAACTTCCAATTATAGGTACATTTATATTGATCTTCATTCCAAAATGACGTCCGAGCTCTCTCGCTAAAAAGGCTGGACTAATTTCTCTAAAATTTGATTATTTAAGTTTTAACTTTTACATAGACATCCAGTCGACCATAGACTCCTTTTAATATCTTCTAAAAATACAATGTTTCTTTTCCTTAAACAGGAAACTTCATCAGATTCTGAGAACAGGAAAAAACTTTCCCTCTTCCTCTCTAGAATTCGTTAAAAATCTTCACAGTAAAAGTATATTTCACATTACATCATTTTTACAAACAATTAAATACTGTACTTTATTTCACATTATATCATTTTTACAAATAATTAAAATTTAGCAAAAAACAACAACATTACTAATAATTAATGATTGTAAATAATTTTACAATAATGCTAATAACTTTGCTAATAATTATATTTTATCTTCCTATTATTAATAATTTTACAAAAATGTTCATATCCCATTTCGCTAACTTTAAAAAAATTCTATTAAAACATGGTAATAATTTTATTATACATGATTCAATCATTAATCTGGCCTTCTTCTCTTATATCTGAAAAAGAACATCCACTATACGGTCAGCATTATGACCTGTAACACTACAGTGGTCAGCCCAATCAGAAATGTTGTATCCATTATTCATGACAATCTCTGCATTCTAATTTATAAACTACACCCATTTTATTCATTTTGCTAGTTTCATCGCTTATTTTATGTTATTTATAAATCTGTTAGCTTTAGCTTTATAAAGTACAATTCTAATTTTATTTTCTTTACATATATTTCTAATTGTTTATTAGTTTCTATACCTAATGGTATCTTAAATATTCCTTTATAATGAATGGATTCATTATTTTTCTTTTTTTATTTCCTGTTTTCTAAAGAATTCATTAACAACTTTTTTAATGAATTTTTCTGGATATTCATTTATTTTGAACATATTTTTCATTTTATTACTTTTTTCTTTCCATAATCTTTCATTTTCAGTTTTTTCAATTATTCTTTTTACATAATTTTTAATTAAAGCCTTCTTTGTGTTTAAATTATGACCAGAATAAAAATTTATTATGTGATTACTTTTCATTTCTTTTTCATAATGCTCAAATGTTATTTCATTATGTTTGTTTATTAATAATATGTCCAAAAATGATAATTTAATGTCTAACAAATGGATGTTGACGATCACGTTTGCGCTGGAATTACGAAAACCACGAGATCTCGCCATTAGCCTCTTCAGCAGGTCTCAAGGAATTTAGTATTTTTAATGTCTGTCACTAGGAAAATGCTACATAATGAATTTATTGTTTGTTTATTGACTGTTTTCAATTTATTAAAACTATATTAAAATGTAGTAAAAGTCTCATGCATTTCCCCGTATTATAATTCATTTAAATATTACAATATTTTGTGAGAAGACATGGATAGAGACTATTCTCGCGTAATTACGTGAAATCACGAAAATACGGGATCCTCAACATCCATCTGTTAGACATTACCTTCATTTTCTTCTTCTTTATTTGTAAAATTGAGAAAACTGCCTATTAGATCCACCTTAGAAAATATTAAAATTAATATGTGATAATAGTTATTTTAAATATCAAATAAATTTTATAAACAAATTAAAGGATTTCCAATGGGTAACCTAATATCAGGTATCCAAAGTATAATAATATCTATATGAATTAATTGGTTAGAAGATAAGACAATTTTGAAATGGAACAAAACAAATTGTAGGTACTTAAGTTATGCTGACGATATTCTGATATTTTGAGGTGGATCTAATAGGCAGTTCTCTCAGTTTTCTCAAATAATTATTACTAATATTTGATTGTTGTTTTTTGCTAAATTTTAATTGTTTATAAAAATGATATAATGTGAAATATACTTTTACTGTGTAGAGTTTTCACGAATTCTAGAGAGGAAGAGGCAAAGTTTTTTCCTGTCCTCAGAACCTGATGAAGTTTCCTGTTTAAGAAAAGGAAATATTGTATTTTTAGAAGATATTAAATGGAGTTTATGGTCGACTGGATGTCTATGTAAAAAACTTACTTAGAAATATTATAGGAGTTATGAAGTAAGTTTCAACATATTTTATTTTGGTCTTTCCGTTCCTCAACAGTTCTGAGAATGGACCCCCAGCGTTGCATCCACAGTCCTCCATTAAACGATAGCTAAGGTATACCTCACTATAAACTTATTAAATAGGAAATAAAATAAATTGTTAAATAATGCTGTGAATCAATAAAAAAAATTTGCTTTTTTTTATATCCGATAATCCTAATTATAAAAGTACTATAGGTTTACTCTATTGCAGTATTCCTCTTTCTTTGTGAACTGTGTATCTTCTTCGTGTAATTTTGTGACTCTTTTGTGGAGTCACCCATTCAGCTTGTCAAACAAATGTGAGGTTTTAGTTATAGATAGTTAGATAAAAATACAATTTATTTTTTTAATTAGATCTTCCGCGACCTTCCTCCTGTGTCGCGATCCACCGTTTGAGAAACACTGGTCTAATTTCTAGCACCTCCGAAATATGTATTAGAAAGAAAAAGGGTTATAACTGAATACATTTAAGGATGCAATGTTAAACTCAGATCAAGAGAAAACAGATTTTTTCGACGTAATCTATTTTTTTTTTTTTTTTTTATGGCTTACCAAAAAATACCAAAGTTAATCCAACGACATAAAAAGCATAAATCCGTGCTGTTCATTTAACCAACTTAAAAAAAAAACAAAAAAACAAATTAGATCACGGCTTTATTCGGGAGTCTGTAATGAAACGTCTCTAATATTCTATATGTAGAAGTTTTTACTTTAAATTTGTTACACATAAAATCTCTAAATATGATAAACTGTGCTCTTTTTCGGAAAATCGTCCAAATTTTGCTCTAAAATTCATGTTGATGAGAATATGATTTTGCATGCACAATAAAAACCAGTTTATTTTAATGAGAACTAGACGGCTACCCGTCTCTTGGCTCGTGAATCCTCGCACATGTGACAGAAAACATTTTATTTATTCATAAAAAAACAAATTATATCAAGTAAAATAAGAACTAAAACTTAAAATTAAATATATAAAATAAATTTTAGTTTAAATTCTAAAGAATACATGCAATACAAGATTGTAATAGTTGGAAATTTGCGCAGTTGAGTTGACCAGGCACCAGTACCCCTGTTGCTTCGAAACTCGTATGGAAGTTCATTGTTTTGAACAGAATTGATCATGGATCAATACATCTGTTGCCTGGCAGCGCGCGCGCCAACTTCAATTGTTGCGGTTGTTCGCACGAACAGACATACATAATATTTTTAATAATAAAGATTACTGGAGATTTGTATCAACTTAAAAATCAGGGAGAAAAGTTAAGAACACCCAGATCTTACTAATCCAGGTAACTCAAACATCTAAAATGAAATTTTAATGGTAGTTTAGTTATTGCTTTTTATTTATTGCTTACATTCATTTGATTTATTGCTTAGTATTTCATTGCTTTTCATACAAGTTGTACCCAGTAATAAAGATAAAGTTAATCTTTATACTGAAACAATTTAACGTGCCGTTAACAATATACCAAATAATCAACTAACTCGGCACAAGTATAAAAAATATTAGTCCCAATAAAATAACGTTTCGAAACTCAACGATTAATGCTTCTTTATCAAATTGCTAGAAAAGAGAGCCCCCGCCCCCC
>JAFIDM010000005.1:10936758-10950033 GCA_023159025.1 Thereuonema tuberculata | reverse complement strand
AAAAAAAAAAAAAAATCACTATCTCCAAATTGGAAAATATGAGATTGTTTCAAAACGTATTTACAAAATGTATTGTCAAAGTGTATTTGAAGTAACTGTCAACAAAGTATGATAGCTGCTACTATAAATTTATCACTTGTATTACTGATATGGGCAACCAAGGGGTCTCATGTCTCTGCTTTTATAAATGGTGATTCAAAACGAAACGCTGTAACTTCAAAACAGTATTCTATACAAATATTTATCTCAAATAATTTATGAATAGAGCTATTTATTACAATAAAATGACAAGAAATGTCAAGATATCAATGTTCGACATATCAGGCCAAGCCTAAATACAGCAAATGAGAAATAGTCTACAATATATCATCAATGTCCATTTGGGTGACGTCATCATGAACTCTTTATTTAAGTTCCTGATTAGAAGCAATGGATTCTTGCTACTACATTCAAATAATCTTACAAATAAACGCATTTCTTGCTTTCGTATGCATTTTCTGCCTTGCATTATGTTTCTGTTAGTGTATGTTTATTTTCTTTAAACTTCCATAGCCGTGGCGTTCTCTCTACGAAGAAGGCCTCGGAAACAACTTATCCGAGATACGGACAAAATAGAAGCGGCAAACTTTGTGTAAATCTCATCATCTCCTAAAGATGGCTCAAGGAACCGAGTCGAAATATTAATGATACTCACCCGGAGTGCGAAAAATCCCTTATAGAAGAGTATATCCTATTTTCATAGCTTCTTTAACTAGTTAAATTTTTGTCGGAAAGAACTTGTAATGACCTCCAGAACGCTGTGTTGAAGTTATGACATTTCCTTCTGAATTACCCTCTATATATACTACTTATGTTATGCATTTATTCATGTTTACATACAGCTATGATATTTATATGTGATTGTTGTGCCATTTTTTTTATTTATTTATTTATTTATTTATTTATTTATTTATTTATTTATTTATTTATTTATTTATTTATTTACTTTTTTCCTTATAAAGGTTCATAGCTACATTAAAGAACTGGAGAATATTTTTGATCTAATGATGATTGCCGAGAGATTTGATGAATCCCTGATTCTTTTAAAGCATCTGCTTTGTTGGACAACAGACGATTTAGTGTATTTCCGACACAACGCTCGAAGATCCGATCACAAGCACGCGCTGTCTTTGGGCAGCCAGGCGGAGCTACGACGCTACAACAGAGCCGATCAGATGCTTTACGACCACTTCTCGGCGATCTTCGACGAGAAAGTCAGGGCATTCGGGACAAAGAAGATGAGAGCGGAGATTGCCGAGCTAAGGCACCGTATCGAGGTATGGCACAACTCTTGCGGAGTCAAAGAAGCCAACGCCAGCGATCTACGAGGGAGCAGTCGCACGTGGAGCGACCAAGTGATCGGCTTCCGACTTCCAGATGATCGAAACCGAAACCGCACCTGCAGTAACTTGATTAAATCCGAGCTCCCTTACACCCGCGAAGTGCGAATGAAACAACTGTATCGAGCTCTCTCGAAAAACGTACGGAGAACGTCAAATCAAATGCTCTTTTCTCAAATTCTTCAGACGGCTGGGGCACAGGAGTCAGTGAATCTAAAACAACCGTCGTCAGCGAATTTATCGCTGTCTGCTTCCTCACCAGAACGCTGAAAATTAACTCATTTAATGCAGCGAAAAACTGTAAGATAACGAATAAATCCAATACGAACACGTTATTAGAGATAAAAAATATCAATTATAACAAAAACTATCCTGGATTATTTCTAATATTCTTAACTGCGATTTTGGAGAACTGATTTTAATTTACTTAAAATTTAATCCATTGGATTATCCGTGCTCACCATCAGAATGGACAAGGATGATTAGCATTTACACAACTGTAAATCACTTTCGTGTCTTGTTCACCAGATGGCGTCTCTGAACAAAGTAATATCCGTTTTGCATCATGAACTCAGAACATTACATGTAAAATTAATAATTTATAACAATGTTTATAAATTTTATTCATGAAATAAATTTTATTTATGAATAAAGAAATACTGATTCAATTATCAAACATATTTGAAATATTGAACAGATCTTATGAAAACAAGCAGCATTGTACATTAATCTTCTCACAACGTTCTTTTCAAAGAAGATGTTTTCTTGTTCTGTCTTGTGATTGAATGACAACTCATCACAGGACAGCAGGTTGACAACACATGACTCTGTGTTGCCAATAGATTTCGGGTCATTCGCATGAGTAAAAAAGACATTATTATTTTATATTACGTAAGACGGAGGATTGTAAACATCATCCACTCTAATTATCCTGTGCCTCGTCAGGATCCTGTAAACGGGCTTATGAGAAGGCGTAATGTATCCTACCGCCTAGCACAATACATTCACAATTTTACAGATTGAAATTGGGGGTAATTCGCAACCGTGACCAAATAAATAATATTAAAATTAACTTAATGAAAGCGATCAAATGTTTTTTTTTAATAAAATAAGCTTAAAAAAAACTGTTTGTCTTTAAATTAAAAACTCTAACACTAAAGAAGAGATTTCATTACTTGTATTTCGTCATTCAATAAAAAAGAGTCTAAAGAAAAATTAAAGAACCTTTTTGATCCTCATATGATTCTACTGGTAACTGTATTAAATTTATTCTTCATTTAATTTTTGTATAATTTCGGAAATTGAAAGAATGTGATAAATTTTCTTTGAAAGAGTCATTACCACCGACTAATTCATTGAGGCTGTTAATATCCTTTAGGCTTGATTTTGAATCAGTGCTATCAGATGCAGAAAGTATTACATTGTAATTAAAATACGGATATTCAGCCCAATAAGATTTTCTTTATGATTTCTAATAAATAAATTCTGAAGTCTTACATGTTTCTTTGTGATTGAGGAAAGACATTCGATTGTTATCACTTAAAAGAGAATAGGTTATTATTGATATTTTTTTTAATAAAACAAAAATTATTCTTGCAAGCTTTTAACGAGTCTTTGAGGAGCTACAAAATTATTACAGTAAAATAAACCAAAGAACGCACATAACTAAACAAAACAAAACACAAATTCACTGAGCTATTTTTGATATTAGTGCTGGAAATGGAGGACAGCGCTGTTTCGAGGCTTTTTGGCCTCTCATCAGCTCCACCTATCCAGCATACCTAAGCTCAGTGAAATGGGACGAATAGACAAAACGGACAAACATACAAATCAATGACCCCTGAATTACAAAGACATCAAAATAAAATCAAGAATAAAAAAGGGTGAGTAATTAATCCCCGCTAGCGTTTAGCATAGCATAAAGGGATTAATTTATAACAAGGTTAGTATTTAGACAAGGAAATTAACGTGCGTTAGTACATTTTTACAGTAAAATAAACCAAAGAACGCACATAACTAATGTATTATTGGCTCTATTTTCTTTGGTTGCAGAACACGAAGCTGTGATTTTCTGCAGAATGTAAGTGGAACAGTGAATAGAATTTTTAATAGTTCATACAAAGGTTCTTAACTAGTTTTCCTTTTGATTTACGGTGTAATTTATATTTAAAAAAAATTGTAAATATTCAATTATGTAACGTTACACTCTTCTGATTGAATACGTTTGTATTAAGTTATATCAGTTCAGCCTCATTTTCTATCAAATTCACTTTGAGGTTCCAGGTACAGTAAGATCCCGATAATCCGGCACTCAATAGTCCGGCACGCATCAGAAATAGAGGGTTGTCAGATTTTTCTCCCTGATGTACTAAAACTAAAACATTTTTGTATTTTTTTAAAAATTGTACGAAAATTATCATACACTATGCTGTCGGTCTAAAACTACCAGCTATAAATTAACAATAAAAAGGTACGTTTAACGGTGTAAAATTATATATTGCATTCTATTATCCAGTTAAGTGAAGCAACTAGTTTAATTAAAAAGAACGCGTGTTCTGTTTTGTTAACCTACAGCGAGGGTAACTCAAATGTAAGATAAAGAGGGAAGATAAGATTTAGTAATTCTTGTGTAATTATCCGCAGTTTTTTAATAAAATTTTATTAATTGAGTTGTTTATGATGTAAAATAAACCATGGCACAAAGAAATAATACAGAATTCTTTTATTTAATTTACTTTATATAATTTTTAATTTTTTTTTTTTTTTTGTTGACTGTAATGTTTTTTGTTGTGTTTACTAAATAACAGTTAATCGTTTTTGTATGTTAAAACTGTAGTTTTTATTTATATACCCTTGTTTAACCAGGGTTTTAAAAATGGCCTTGGTAATCCGGCATATTTGATAATCCCCGAGCATGCCGGATTATCAAGGTCCTACTGCATTGAAGAAATTGAATATTATATAAGCCAGAATAACAGACATGGATAAAACCTTTGTATTTTATAAGGCTACTTAAACTAAACTACGAAACTTAGTTTAATTCGAATTTTAAATTCGTCATCTGATTTACAATCACTAAAAACAATAATATTTTTTTTTAATGATTAATGGCGATATGACGCTGAATTTTGGTACATGGATTCCAAATAAATTTTAGATTTCATCTGAAAGTCCTGTGACTGCCTTTAAACGTCTATAAACTGTGAAAATAATAAAATATCAATTTTTTTTTTTTACTTGTTTCTTGCAAATGTGTTATTGAGCACAGAATTTCATCTTTGCACATACAAAATTATTTGACTAGGCCTCTAATAATTTCTATAGGCCACACATTATTTTAAAACAACGGTTCGGCATTTTTATTTTATTTATATTGATATTGATATATTTTTTTCTTTTTTTACATTGTCGTCCAAGACAGAAGTAAAAATATAAAAAGTTAAGATATTTTAACATTTAACATTGCTATTAAATAAGAACTGACATTGACAAAAGAAAAAATACTTACAAAGGTTGTTATATAGTATCTTTCAATTCAGAGCTAAAAAATTCTAATAAAAAAACAATATAAAAGATAATGCTGTATTGAAGCAAGATGATGAGTGAATTGAGCTATAGGGTAGCCAAGATATACATACTTGGCGTCCCAACTTCCGGATACTCGCACGGTAAGAGACATAATATTTTTTCTTTTTAATTAAAAAAAATAGATATACATTCACTATTCTCCTCCCAACGAAAGAACGACCGTGGACACCAGATGGCGCAATAGTAGAATTTGAATCGATTATATATGTCAGGTACTATCCAACCGCAACTTGTCCCGTTGGTCGAGAAATTCTGGGAGCTTAAACTTCCCTCGCAGCCTGCGTAGCCTGTAGGGATATACTTTTATTTTTATCATAGTGTATATAAAAACTTTTCGCCCTCCTTGGTTAGATATTACGGAAATCCTCACGCTCTTTCCAATCTTTTTCTTAAAAAAATAGCAATGTAACTATTTTAAGACTTTCTTCACACTTTTATGTAATTTTAAAAAAATTCAGAATGTTAAACGTGTCAGTTATTGAGTCTATAAAGCTTGACTTCTAAAGAAAATATCCCATAACATTAACAGAAAAAATAAGCTGTAATCTTTAGTACAAACTTGATATACAACATTGCATTATTGGTGAAAAGCGCACAATTGTTGGGTCCTTAAATAATTTTTCCTTAAAACAGGTGAAGAAACATCCAATCTTAATCAGATTTTGCTGAAATAATCAAATTCTTTAAGTACCGAAGTTTGATATTGATCAGTGTATTGTTCATTGAATTTTGACCTATCACATAGTGGGCTTATAAATGGGCCTATAAATATTAAAACCTTTTCAAAGATAACCCCTATCAAAAACTTAAGATTATGAATTTTGGATCTAATATGTAGTTATTATCCGCGCGCTCAAAGATGAACCTCCCAGAATGCAACGCAGATTATAGATTGACCTTTCATGGCTTTTCGTTAACATTCAAATGGAAGAGAAAATGGCGGTCGCTGGCATGTAATACAATCATCCTTTTTCCTTTACCACGAGGTACATGACGCCCCACTCTAATCTCCTTGCTTTGCCACATATTTTTCACAGAATGACATTCGTTCACCCAAGTCTCGTCCAGGAAAACGATGTGACGTTTTTCGTTTCGCATACGTCTTATTGAACGCAAGTAAAGGCAGCGGGCAGCAACGATGTCACTTCGTTCAAGCAAAACAGATCGGTGATTGACTTTTTTGAATCCTAACTTCCTCAGAATCACACGCATACTTGTTGACTGACCTGTAAATTGAATACTTTTCCTAGCTTCGGCGACAATCGTCCTCACTGTCGGCAATTCCTTCTTGATATGCATATCAGCAACAATTTGACGAATGACGTAACAATCAAAATCGTCAGGCGAACTCTTTGGAGCCAAACGAGGCTTTTTTCTCCCTGGCGCTGGCGTTCGTAGCAACGGCGACTCTACAATTCTCTTCACCGTAGACAAACTCACTCCAGTATATTCTGCAGTGACCTTCAACGCATCCTTTTTACTTTTCAAAACGACCAGCGACCGCCATTTTCTCTTCCATTTGAATGTTAACGAAAAGCCAGGAAAAGTCAATCTATAATCTGCGTTGCATTCTGGGAGGTTCATCTTTGAGCGCGCGGATAATAGTTAGTTATTTTGGCAGTTAGTTTAGACTTAGAATTTGGCGGAAATACTTAACGTAGTGATCCATAATCTACAAATATCAAAATGTAGTCAGAACTCTTAAATATGAATTTTAATGTAAATGGATGCTTTTAAGTTATTTTTGGGTACAGTGTTTTGGCCCATTATGTAATATGACCCCAAACAAAAATTTAAATCTAGACAATAAGACTAGAATAAGAATAAGATGTATGTTTACATCAGTACCTTATGGAGCTCAGAAGATTCTAAATAACAGGCATCCATAGATACAAAACATCAGATTTAAAAAATGTTCAGGATATGGAAATCCTGAATTTTAATAAATGTGTATGATTACTACGCTATCTTAACCCAGTTTTACATAATAACTGGAATAAATGATAGAAGTTCCCTGTGTTCATAAACTCAATTTGTATGCAAAATTAACAGGATAACAATTTAGGCCAACAAACAATTAAAAGTCAAGGATAATCTTCAATTAAAAAGCAATTAAAATGTGTAATGTTTGTACGTGACATTAACACACTAGCGGAAACTTTATGCGCAAGCGCAACTTCAGTAATGATAAAGCGACAGGATGAAACAAGATTGTAATTTCTTTCAGCTATCTTTTCATAACATTTGTTTAGTATTAAAAGGTTTATAACTAGACTTCGTTTCACGAAGGACTTACAGAAATTTTCTACTTTGTGTAGTCTCAAACAAAATAGTCCCCAATTCAGAGTTTATAACAGAACTGCTATTTATGTTTTTAAAGCGTCTGAGTGTTTCGTTTGCATTTTTATTTAAACATTGAGTCTATTTTTCTTTATTGTTACTAGCAAACCTGTCAAATAAACTTTTGGGTGATCACGTGACCTTGAATTCTAAGCGATTTTCTCAGTCACATGACCTTTGACCGGACTACCTGTAAAACGTAGTCTTCACAAATTTGTCTTTAAAATGATCGGTTTAGACGTTGACCATACGTCACGTGACTTCCGGTTGAACCACGTCGATAAAAACAAAATGTAGACATCCTCAATATACCTAACATTTGATATCTTATTTGTATTTCTGTGTCTTATGGTTTCGGAGGAGTAGCGGGCAGAAAAAAAAAAAAACATGTTTTCCTTTTTTTAATTTTTAGTGGCTTCCCTGCCACCCACTCGGCTCCCCTGCTGACTGAATGCAAAAATGAATCCCCAAAAATGAACAGTTTAGCCTTTGACCTTTACTCACGTGATTTATGACTGAACGACATAGATGAAAAATGAAATGTAGGCTTCCTCAATAGTAAACCTAACATTTGACACCTTATTTGCATTTCTGTGTCTTATGGTTTTGGAAGAGTAGCGGGTAGGAAACCCCAATGTTTTCTTTTATATATGTAGATTACATATCATATTATATAAGTTATAATTATAAAATCAATGGGCTTTAATTCGAATTTAGTTCATTTTTTCAGAAAATTTATACGGATTCAGCAGAAATTATATTTTGAAAACAAAAGTGTGGCTTATTGAATCACTCAGTCTGTCTATGTAGCCTCTCGTTTGAGCCTCTGGATGGTTCTTCTTGAAACGTGTCCTGTATATTTAAGGACAATAGAAGATCTAACTTTTTTATTTCAAATTTTCCCTCTGTGAGGTCCTTGCCCAGAAATTAATGCGAGAAGCTGAAGAAAATCCCCATAGGAAAGTATTAAAAACGAAGCAATTCTACTTAACAATGCATATGAATCCTTTTAGTAATCGCCAATTTGCACGCGCTTGTGATATTATTTAAAATTAATTGGATTTAAGCGGCTTCAATATCGCGGATTTATTTTTTTTTCCTCAAAAAGATGCAAAGTTTCTATTGCTTATATTCAGCAAATATTATAATTTAAATAGAGGTTTTTTTTGTTTTTTGTAGCTAATTTAAAAAAAAGTCAAAAATAAAATTTAAGGACTACATTTTAGGTTTGTTTTTTTTTTCATTTTTTTTTTTTTTTAATTTGAAGAATTTCTTGTTAAAAATTGGCTTGAAACACATCGCGCCATCTATCGGAAAACTTTTGAACTGTCGTAATCTTGTCATCTGTACGGTGTTACATTGTATATAATTTGCAAAATAAATATCCCAAATATACAATAAAATGGGTAGAAATAAAATGATATATTAATTCTAATATTTCAGAAACATAAAATTAAAAAGCTGTGCAATCTGTGAGCTAAGAAAGCATTTGATAAGAAAGAAAGAAATATATATATTAATCCTGAAATTTAAACGTTAAAAAGTATCTTTATACAATTGTTATATCAAAATTTAATATATGAGGCGTATAGATGAAAAAGGGACATTATCCACTTTTTAAAAAACTACAGAAACAAAGATAAACGTATAATTACTCATACAATTCCTGATTTCTGTTCACTAACTCATGAACATTTGACGATAATTTCCAGTTAGAAAAATCATAAGTTAACGAAAAACAGTATTTTAAATTGGATAATGTACCTTTTGAATGGAAATGATGGATAATGTGCATTTTGAAAAAAAAAGTTTTATTATTAAAATTACAAAATTTGCATTGTAAAACTGAATGCAGCATTCAAATATTTAAAAGTGCAGCACCTTCAGTAGCTTTGCAGATAGTGTCATCTTGGTTCAAATCTTGATCTACACCTGCATCAATGATGAACTTGTACAATTGTAGCTTCTCATAATTTCGCCATTCTGCTCCATAATGCTTAGTGAGAAGACTATCAACCTTTTCCTTTTTTTACTTTTTTGATGCTGTTGTCTTTGGTGATTATAGGAAGTACGAACTCACTGAACGTTTTCATCGTTTTGCAGACAGATCCTGAAGTCCTCATGTTCGATCAATAGACATCTTCTCCTTGAACCCTGACGTTTCCCTTCTTATTTCTTGTCAGAAGTACTCTTTTATAACTCTTTATACTAAGTTTCATTTCCCTACAGGCTTCAAGACTGTCTCTTTGGATGCTTGCCAATCATAATTTGCAAATTCCCGTCCTAGCTTAAGCACATTAGAGTGTTTTGCAATTAAATCAATATACTGTTGAGGATCATAAATCGACTTCTTAATGTCTTTCTCAATTAAACCAAAAGCACAATCAGCTGGCAGGAAGCTGTGACCAGTGACCGGGAAAATAAGCTGTATCTCTGAAATATTTACTGGGGCTTTTGATAGAAAATGACCAACCATTGCAATAATAATGGAATTCTTATTCTGTCCTCCGCACCCATCACTAACAAGGCGAACCACTCTGTAGTGACTGAGGTCGATTTTACTCAGAGTGTCATACAAGCATGATGCAATTTCATTAGCACCTTTAGGAAATTCATTTTCCATCCAAACATTGGAAGTTATATTTTCAGGTGACAATGGGCTTTTTGAATGACCTCTCACTTTAGTAAAAATTATTGACATAAATTTGTCGACTACAGTATGTTGCTTGGTCTGGCAACTTTGGTAGTGGCTGGTTTTTTTGACAACCGAAACTCAAAATTAACAACTGAGGATCATCTTCTTTCAGCAAGAGCTGATAAAATGCCTTAGCTTGCAATGAATGTGCTCTCTTTTCAACGATTAAAGTTACTTTATCATGGCTGTCTGGATGTTTTATTCTTTCAGTTAGCTGCAAACATGTTGAGCAAACATCAACTCGTGGAGAACCAAATCCAAGGTTATACTTTGTATTACAAAATTTTCGAAAAAAAAATGAGATACTTTCAAGTTAGTGTACTCCTCTTGATATATTTTCCACATTTTCTTTATGTTCAATCCACAGGGGAGATATTTTCTTCCTGATTTAGAAGCACAATAGTGTGTGTGCAGAGCACTGAAATTTATTAATGAAATACATAACAAAAATGGAGAGAGAAAATCGCCAACCGGACAATAAATATGCCTTCGCACATTGAGTCAACATCAACGGGAATTCTGTACAGCTGTTTCATCCTTATTAGGAATCATCAGCAGAATATACCCTTAGTGTTTGGCTCAGATGCGCGAAAGCTTTACCTAAAAACATTCTCGATCCCGGGAATGGGCCGCCGAGATAAAAAACAATAAAATAAAAAATGATCCTGAAAGATCCAATGTGTTAACCCCTTGTCCTTTCACTGAAAGGCACTAAAGAAATTAATTACAAAAAGACAACATCAAAAGTTCAATTGAAAGCAAGTTTAACGTCCGTAATTATTCATAAATGGAGAGAAAAAATCGCCAACAGGACTGTTGGCTCAATGTGCGAAGGCATATTTATTGTCCGGTTGGCGATTTTCTCTCTCCATTTATGAATAATTACGGACGTTAAACTTGCTTTCATTCGAAATACATAACATTTTCCCTTTTCTCTGTAAATTTCTCCCCGGTTGTATCACCTCCACGCCTTTCTTTCGGCATCTGGTCTTTATAAACAAAATTGTTTGCAATGATGTTGAACCTCTTTCTAGACACGTGCAATACGCCAAGAAAAGTTTTCAAACAAACTGGAACAAATGTTTTTGAGCTATTTGTAATGAAGCATTTTGTTCTGGTTAATTTCTGTATGTATTTATTATGTGTAGATCTCCTTCTTTTACACGGTGTCATTTTCATGTGCTTAATAAGAAAGTTGTCTTGGTATGTCTTATTTCTCTCCGAATAGAAACGTACATGGAATTTCCTAATTTCTTGAGCAGTCAACGACTTGCACAGATAAGCCCCTTTTGTAGCCCGGCAGTCCTTTGGATGCATATCTGGAATAAGATGAAACCCCATTAGTTATGATATGAATTTCAATATTGCATCACTCAAAGCAAAAGATACTATTATGTTTCATATTAATGTAATTTTTCTCATTTCACTACGAAGTCCATTCTGTTTAAAGTTTCAATGAACAGCACTCCCGAGCTCATATGGCCATGTTAACTTCTGTCCGATAAATTAATATTAGTATATAGTTATTCTGTGTTTTAATTATATATATTAATTTCGCCGCTGATTACGTGGAGGTAATTTGGCCGTATCTCCATAGAAACAGTGATTTGATTTGTTTTTTGGTATTAGCATTTTCAAATCCCAAATCACTGTCGGGCTTTATATATATATATATATATATATATATATATATATATATATATATATACAGTGTTACCTCCGAATAACGGACAGTCACGGAAACGCAAGTTTTGTCCGTTATTGGGAGGTGTCCGCTATTGGGGAGGACTGTCTTTTTTTTATTTTTTAGCTTATAGTATGTAATTTAATGAAAAATTACGTACAATCTTAATTAAATTTCTACAATTATCATTGCGATATGAGAGAATATGAACAATTGCAAATTATTTACTATATTCCTTTTTAAATGAGTGCTAATCCGTTTGTCTTACTTAAAACAATGATAAAATTAATTAAAGTTCAAAATTAATTTCTAGCCATCCATTTGATGCCTTAAACGTGTCCAATCCTAAAGTTTGACCGACTTCTCTGGCTTTTTCTTGAAGGAAAACACCGCTTATAGAAATGTTCTTTGCACGAGCAAAGCGGAACCATTTTATCACCATTTCGTCGATTTTGCTTTTAGTTTCAGTTTTACAAAACTTCAAATTCTTCGAATTTTCGTTTGAATTCACCATCCACATTTTCCTAATCTCATCTTTGTCCTTTAAAAGTTCACTTATATGAGTTTTTCCATCTTTAAAACGTTCAGCAACACAACGCACACTCAGCTTTTCTTTTTCAGCAACTTCCAGAACATCAATTTTTTCTTTCAGTGCCAATCTCTTCCTTTTTGACGCCATTTTAATTCGCACTAAATTTAATCAACACGTTTATAGGATAGCTTTACGAGGGATTGATATTTACAAAGCAACTGCAGTAAAAATAGGGCCTCAGATTCGTGCATTGAATCATGAGACACAGATACAATGTATCAATGTATGGGGACACCGATACAATGTATCAAATGTATGGGACACCGATATAAATACAAACCATGATGTGTTAGTCGAAATGTTAATCAAAAAAAAAAAATTTTTTTTTACAGTTAAAATAACTGTCCGCTATTCAGAGTGTCCGCTATTCGGAGTGGATACCATGGAATGTCCTATTGTAAGGGACTGGGACCCGCAATAATGTCCGCTAATTAGAGGTGTCCGCTATTCGGAGTGTCCGTTAAAGGAGGTTATACTGTATATATATATATATATATATATAAGTTACATAAAGTTTCAATGTTGAAAGAAAGTCATATCTTATTAATAGCTTCAATAAAAAACTAAATACTAATAAAAATATATTTCCATTAATTATACTTATTTATACCTTTATTTATGACTTTACTTTGGTCATAAATAGAAATCAAAAATATAATAATAATTATATTATTATTAATAATATTATTAAGCATAATAATTTTTTTTTTTATTATGATTCTAAATACAAAAGTTACAGTCCCGTTAGGAATGACAAATTCCTATCAACAGGTTCTGAATATGGGTATATGTTTAATTAATTTTGAATACATTGTTAAAAAATATCAAATGACTTACATAGTGTTGTTTTTTTTCAAGTGATTTTTGTCAAGTAGACAAAATATTATTATAATAAAAATATAATAATAATAATAATAATAAAGTAAAGATAATTAAATAATAAAATAAAGATGACATTATACAAAACCTCAGTAAAACCCTAAGTATAATAGGAAAC
>JAFIDM010000005.1:10910451-10931758 GCA_023159025.1 Thereuonema tuberculata | reverse complement strand
GTTTCCTATTATACTTAGGGTTTTACTGAGGTTTTGTATAATGTCATTCAAACAGGTAAATACCAAGATATTTAACAATTTGGAAAGTAAAATTTAAGGATAAATATATATTTTTTTTGTCGTTGAACCAAGAAAAAACAAATGCATCCTACTTATCTAGAAAAATATGGTAAATAACGATGAGGTATTTTATACTTGATCCAGAAACTATTTTATTTCGGCCAGAGGTAAATTTTTCTTTCACTCAATCCAGTGAATTTTCATAAAGCTACTGACTCATACTTGAAAATTACAAAAGTTATTAATAAACCAACCAGTCTATCTATTGTTGTTTTGCATAAGAAAAAGGCTCACCAAACATCAATTGTCACAATTGATGATTTACATAAAACAGTCTTTTGGCATTTCAAAAAACATCGAATCACTTAAAGTAGATATTTATCCTCGGATGGGTAAATGTATCTACCAAAGGTTGTTAAGAGTTTGGTAAAACATTTGTTATGCCTCTTAATATGTATCAGATGGAAAGGGAAATTCAAAACACAATTTTAAGCCAAAAAATATACCTGTCCACACACCTTTGATAAAGATAACTATATATATATAGAAAGGTGAAATTTTAGTTGGGCTGTTTGTGCAAAATTTCTTGTGATTTGTTGTAAATCAAACCAGTAGGTAATCAGCTAGGGCCAAGAACTACAAGACCTATGCCAGATATAAAGATGTAATTTTAATGGTAGGTCAATGTTCTTATTGATTTTGATATAGATTCCAGGGCAGATTTAGACAATCTAGGCAGCTTGCCTACAGCTGCATGATCAAAAATACAATCGTTGGATAGCATGATTTAGTTTTGTAAAAAGGATTTCGCAATTTTATATAAAAATTGATATCGGTGAGACCTTGCTTACCTGAGGCCTCTTCTAATCTAAAATTGCCATAGAAATTGAATGGAATGCTGAGAATCTTGGTGCCAAAAATACCAATACACTTTTTAAGGTGTTCTTCATCTTAATAATAAACTGCCAGCTTTTCTAAATAATGCTTTGAAAAAGAGAAAATATGCTATTTTTTCTTAAGATGTGGGCTTATGAAAGTTGTCATAACAACTATATCTTTATAAAGTTTGAGTTTTTTTTTTTTTTTTGGTATATACCCCATTCGATTGCATTGTCACAGCAACTGTAACTTAATGGGTTTTGTTATGCACTAGCTAGATTTTTCTAGCTATTGTGGGTATTACTTATTGCAGTAAAATAAGTAAAATGTACGTATTCATAGCAGCATGACTTTTCCTATTATACATTCATTTTCTTAAATTTTCCTATTATTATTTGTTTTCAATTTATTTGCTGTCACGAAAACAAATTTTGCTTGGAAAAGTAGTTTAAATTAGCTGTGAAAATTTGAATTCTATTATTAACTATTGAGACAAACGAAAGAGTTTGTATATAATGTTATAAAAGTGATGTTGTTTTGGCAGGAAATCGAAACATATATAAAAAAATGGCATCTTTCTAAATTAGAAATACCAGTTATTAAAAAAATGTTGAAATGATTTGAATTGCTTGAAAAGAATTGTTTTAAGTATCTCGCAGAATTGAATAAATTACCCGCGCAGGACTATTACAAATTAAAATTTTGTAATAAACTTTGAAAATGCAAATTTTGAGCATGTAGTTTCACCATTATGATGTTTTGAATTAATCAAAATGTTTAATTTGATATTGCACAGCAGTTTTGAAGAAAACTTGAAATCAACCAAAAATCATTCAAAAAATCAAATCTCTGCTTATTTCAATAAATTGAGAAATAATATTTGAAAGGTAGAAATGAATGAAATATTTTCAGTGAAATGTAGCAAGGGATTTGCAAATCTGAGGCAAGTGTGGTGAATAGTTTATGAGATGTCGTCATTAGTATTGAGTAATGCATTTTTGCACTTGTGCTGTTGAAATTCTGGCAAATGGGACTGAGATACAGAGTTTCCCTGAGTTACAATTCAGAGGCTCTGAAATCAAAACTAAATTGTTGTTGTCAAAATATAGTGATATCAAATACTTCTGGTTGTTCAGTTGATATTTATAAAAATGGGATATTAATAAACAAATCTTACAGAATTTGAATTAAATCATTATAAAGTACCGAATTTGACCAAAATTTAATTTTGATTTTAAAACTATTATTAAGGTAAATTTATAATGATCATTTGCATTATTATCTTGATTTTAATTTACAAATAAGGTTTTTAATTCAGGTTTCTAAGTGAACTTTAAATTTGGGTAATTTTGTTTTTTGTTTATCTAAAATAATCAATTAAATAGGAAGGGCAGTAGAATACAGATTATCCGAGCTGTGAAAAAACACTGCCATACTTCCCCAAAACCAATTACAGTGAAAATTGGATAATTCGAACTTGTTTAATTTGAATTTTTTGCTCGGTCCCTAGAATTCTGTATTAAAATAATGTTAAAAAATCGTGGATAATTCGAATTTTTCGTACGATTTGTCCTTAAAATATTAAGGTAAATAATTGTTCCTGTGACTTTTCTCAGCTAAGATACATTATTTACTTTAACGAGCTTTCTAAGGAAAACAAAAGCAAGGGTTGGAATGTATTTTTGTATCAATTGATAAGTTGGAATCATATGCTGTGACTCAAAGATTGCATTAAACGAAGCAATTAAAAATATCTGCCTTTTTTTTTTTTAAAGTGATGAATAATTAAGCTAGTAAAAAATGTTTGATTTAATGGAAAAAAAAAAAGGTAGCAGTAATCTTAGATAAAGTTTGTGTATCTTTGATTGTGGAGTTAAATCTTTTTTATTTATCTCTTCTGTTTGAGAGAATATATGTAATTCGAATTTTTGGATAATTCGAACTTTCTCTCTGGTCTCTTCAGCTTCGAATTATCCAAGTTTGACTGTGTAATATTTGCTTTTAGTATAAAAGTTATGTTGATTATTACTCCTGCCACTTAATGCAATCATTCTGATTATTTATTGCATTATTTTTATTTGTCATTATCGCATTAATAACCTTGTATATGGTGATTTACTCAAATTACATTGTTTCATATAAACTAGGTATTCTCATGTATTTTTGATATTTGAACTTTAAACCAGCATCTAAGATACTTTTATTAATTTCAAAACTAAGAGATAAATGATCATACAACAAATTGATGTAATGAGATGAAAGCAAGGACTTATCTGCTTGATGTCTGTAGGAAAATCTGATTCATGTGGTTGTTCTTTAACTATTAAGTTGTGCTATCATTCAGTGATTCGAAAACTAGTCTTTAGTCCATTCAGGTCTACCATAAGGCTGTTAGGTCTGAACTTAAGTTCGGATCTGGTATGCACGAGCCTTTCTTTTTAGTCTGTTTCTGCAGGAATAATGTGAGCTGCCTCCAATGGTGTTTCCTGGGCTATGATTTTTCAGCCAAATAGTTCAGTTCTCTCTCCTTGTCAACTCCAAAGGTAAAATTGCGAAAAGCCTGGACGTTGGAGGAAAAAACAATTCTTAAAAAGAATGCTTTATTTTGTTTTGTTTTCTTTCTACCTGTGTTTATGGCATGGTCAAAAAGTTTGAGAATCATTGCTGTGTCTGATTGAGTTGCTGTTTTTGAGGCAAAGCATTGTATCACACTTGCTCCCACAATAAGTGAAAAGTTATCAAGTAAATTTTATTGTTTTTTACTCATTAATGAATTCATTGTTTAATCTATTTGCTTTATTCAAGATGGGTGTCATTGTTGGTACCATTGTGATGTTATATCTTATAAATTATTATGATTTAAGTTGAGCTTAAAAGGATTACGTATTAGTGATGATTTTATGCTATCTGATGTTTGGTTAAAATAACTAGAATCCTAAGTCCATTCATTTTAGCTTCGCTCACACATTTACAGAAGAGGCACTTTATCACTTCACTGACGATATCTTCAGAGATAAAACGATAGGAATAAGTTGTTAAATAACAAATCATTGTTCTCTTGTTATCTTTAGAGAACAGTGTAACACTGTTGTGCAACATCAAACAAAACTGCGCAGAAGTTTCATTACATATCTAAGTCCATTCTGGTTCACGTGTCAAACATCATTTCTCCTGAGATCAGTAGATGATGACGATTTGTTTTAGTAACATTTTGTCTTTACTTTTACCCATTCGCCATCTTTCTTCTCTTTTATTGCTGTATTTCATTTGATACAGTTTGACATTTGAACTTTTAGATTTCATAGTTTGATGTTTCCTGGTGTAATATGGCCACAACTGCAAATTGCAATTCACTTTTTTCTCATTGTAACAGTTGAAGTTCAATAGTTGTTTTGCTTAAACCAAAAAAATCTTTCCCAATGATATTTCCATCGTCTACGCAGTTTCTTCGACTTTGAGTTGATAATTGAAGTCGAGATCTTAACAGTTATTTGCAGTATTGTAATTTCTTTGCCAAATCGTTAAACGCAAGCTATTGCTCTCGGAAGAATGTCTTAGCTTCTATTTGTTTTTTTAATTCTGAAAACATTTTAAATTATTTGAGTTGGTGAACCAATTACATTTTAATTATTAATTAGTGGAGGTGCTGTTCACATTAGTTCAGCTCAATTAATGCGTACTTAAGCATTCTTATCCACAAAGCATTTAAAAAGAAAGAAAGAAAACCTAGCATATCAATTAATATCAGCATCAGCAACTGTTTTGTTTTTGTTTTGTTTTTAATTTTGGAAACTCAAATGTTTTTATTTGGGTTTTTCACTTTGAAAATCTTACCTTTGTTGAACTTAGTTGCTTTTCAAAGTCTTGACATTAAAATGAAAAAATGGTAGACTTTTATTAATCATCATTATTAGGAATTGTATGAAGGTAAAAGTTAAGAAAAAAAATTAAACATACTAAAGAAATTAGTTAGAAGAGACGAGGGAATTCCAAAAAGATTCTTTGCTACAGAAGAACATTACATTATTGAGAGGCAGAGGATTTCCAGAACTTGAAATTATTAAATTCTTTCTCAAATCCAAATTGATTCCGAACATCTACACACGCTATCCTTTCATGTCTTTTAGATGCTGTGGTTTACCATTTCAAACATAAATATATTGAAAATGTTTGATTTGCTATAGCTTTCGTGGACATAATAAATATTTAACAAAACTGAAATATCAGTTAAAATCAAGATAGAAGCATTGTGGATCATAAGATAACATATTGACATATTCAGAATTGTGATTTAATAAGCTTTATTAATCACTTAATGTAAAACTAAACCCATTTAGAATGAAATAAATCGGTATATTTATCGTGAATATTTGTTGATGAAATGGTTAATTTAATGTTTGTTTTTATGTTAAAGATTTACTCTTTTTTTACACTATTTATAGACAAACCTTAGATTGGATAAAGGAGGCAAGTGATGGAAACAAAAAGTTAACTGTAAATAGGAGTACATAGTTAAAATCATTGTGTTTAAGATATTGAAATAAGTTACTATTTTTTTATTAGTCGTTCAGTCACATTAATACACATTTAAGATTGTTATCCATTTTCTGAATTATATGTAAAACAATGTCAGAGATTTGGAATTTAAAAAGATAAAAGTAAAAAAAAATGGAAGAAAGATCAAAATATGTGGCCGTTCCATGCACATTAAGTTTTGGTTTTTCACAGAAAAGCATTTTCAAGGTAAAAGGAAATACACAAAAAGCCAGGAATACAGAGGTTTGCTTATTAACCTGAAAAGAGTAAGTAAATGAGATAATTAAGCTTGAACAGGAAGTTTTACTACAGAAATGTACCAATAGCAGGTGTATTGAAATGAAAGGGTTTACGTTCTTTGTGAATTCACATTTTGTCAATGTCGTCTCCATGTTTATGCCTGTAAACTTTTCAGTTAAAACTGTGTTGTTGAATATTAATTATAATTTTGATGTTTTGTTTTGTTTTTAGGTGATCTACTAAACAGAAAAGCAGATAAGGTGAGTCAGATTTAAGTATGTAAAACAAAAATAATATATATAGAATTTCTTCGAAGTTGAGCAGTCTTAAATAAATCTGAAGTATGGTAGTAAATGGAAAAGTTTTGATTTTTTTGTATGATAGTATAATGTCAATCGGGCATCCTTGTTGAGACTGGCATCAAACACAACCATTTGTGGGACTAATTACTCGTTTGTTTCTTTATGGTTGAAATCTAGGAAAGGTTATTCATTTAGAGCTTCAACATAAAGATTTTATTATTTTGGAAGTTATATTGATGTAATCATACAAGACGAATGCTTGTATCTTGACTTTATGACTATGTAACAAAAACCTGAGCAATTGGTAATGTGACAAACACCCTGTTTCTTGACTGCTTTCTTCTTGACATATTCTCTCATCCAGAATTACAGAATTTGTGTTATTGGGACGATTGAAAGTAAATGATCAGAATATCAACTTTTAGTATTAATAATACGAACTAAGATATAGACATAAAAATAAAATAGCGACGCCGACGCACTTTGTCATAGGTTAAAAATTAAAATATATACAAATTCATTAGAAGATACTACTACTATATTTTAATTTTTAATAATTATTAATAATTTTTAACCTATGACAACGTGCGTCGGCATCGCTATTTTATTCTTATTTTAAGCGCACGGTAAAATTCATCCCCATATAGATATAAATAAAGCTTTTTTTTGTTTGTTTTAAATGAATAAAAATACAAAATTTAAAAAAGAAATGTTTAATTTTATATAACAATGAAAAGAAGCACACATTTAAAGGATTCATTGAGCTATTTTTGGAAATTTTGTACTGGGAATTCAAGACAGGCTGTTTCGAGGTACATACCTCTCATCAGTTGGATTCGCCCAGTACTCATAGTTCAGTGGAATCAAAAGAAAGATAAACAAAAGACAAGATTAAACAAAACAATGACCATTGAGTTAAAGAAACATCAAAAAATAAATTAAGAATAAAAAGGGGGCAATAAATTCATCTTAGCTAGCAGCTCACTTAGCTTGTAAAAGATTAATTTGTAAACATCACATATACATAATAGCAAAATTTAATGTGCGTGGTACAAATATAACAATGAAAAGAAGCATAAAAACGCACACATCCAACTGATGAGAGGTAGGCACCTCGAAACAGTCTGTCTTGGGTTCCCAGTACAAAATTTCCAAAAATAGTTCAATGAATCCTTTAAATGTGTACTTTTTTATGCTTCTTTTCATTGTTATATTTGTACCACATATGTTAAATTTTGCTATAATGTTTAATTTTATATTTTCAACCAGACCTTTTGATCTAGTTGCTCAGACAAAATAGCAGGCATAGATTTAGTTTCATATCCATAAACAAATTAAAAAATTAGTTCTCCTCTGCCTCCATTATCAAGCATTTCGATAAAATCCAAGGTGGCCAAAAGTGGCAGAAAATCAGCCTCCACTCTCCCGTCCGTTCTTGAGAGAATCGACAGACTGTTAAGCATCTAGGAGACGTGAGACTGATATGAGGTAGATGGGACGACTTTCCCAACTGATGTTAGGCTTAGGCACCACTGCTTTAAGCAGTCTTTTTATGGTTGTTATTAGGTCCACTGAAATGTAGTGGTTTTCAGTCACTTGAGAAATCGTATTATGAATCATTAATAGTTGAATATTTGGTGTATAAATATAGTGTTTTAAAGATGAATTTATTTTAGATTAAATTTCTTTAATGGATTTCTTTTAAGGATTGTCTTAGGAATTAGATAAAAGAGGGATCTGTGTAAAGATATCTTATCAAGAAGGAAGATTAACAAAATAGATTAAAGAAAACCAGTTGGAGTGTAAAAAAGATATAGGTTAGCATAGATTAAGGTGGATTTGAAACTTGAATATCTAAACTAAACCTAAAAAAACAAAGCGGCAATACTTCTGATGCTAATGCAACGTTCCATTTTGTGTGTGTGTGTGTGTGTAACTTACAGTAGCTGTTCTTCAGCATCAGTTACCAGTGATTCACCAGCGTCTGATTGTCAGTGTTGGGTTTTTTCCAATTAAAACAGTAATTTTATGAAAATCCTTTTTTCTCTTTTTTTACTGTTTTACAATATGAAATCTTGCATTTATCAATAAAACACTCCCATACTTTTGTATTAACTACTTTGAACTGCTTACTTCTGCAGTTCTTTGTCAATAGTGAATATCATATATTACAAAATAATTATATTAACTCTACATTTTTCAGTAGATCGTATTCTTATTGTTAACAGCATAAACTTGTACGTTGTTTAATAAACAATGCATTTATAGATTAATTTATTCAATTAATGATATTTATATGAGATATTGTATAGATATAATCTCTTGTTTATATCTTAAAAGTAATACATTCTTAGCAATGCAGTCATTATTTTAATTTCATTTAATAGATAATCTAAACCTGGTTTCCTTCTGTCCTTTCATGTCACCATTGTCCTCTAATTAGAAGTAATTGAAAAAAAAAAAATTCAAAAATATCTTCACGAGATCATGATGTTTCCACTAAAGTTAGATAAAAATGATTAAATTTTTGACGAGATTAAGAGAATTTAGATACTTCAATAACCCCATTACCTCTTGCTAATCTAACGTGCATTTTAGCTGGGAGAGGTTCTTTGATAGGAATTTACGTTGATACTGATGAAATCCTGGTAGTTTCATTGGTCCGTTTACAGTTGCTTTTCCAGTCTTCCTCTTTATTTTATATATACATTCGTTCTGATAATCTTTCAACAGAGACAACAGCAGTAAGCAAAACCGATTGTTATGATTTCTAAGTTTTTCATTACCATTTTTACTGTTATTGTTTTGACAGCAACTTTAACTGAATTCTGTCTTTCTGATGTAGATCTACAAATATTGTAGATATCTTTAGTTCTTTCAAGCCTATTTTATCTTCATTTGTAGGATATCTGATCTATATTGATGTATGTTCAATTTCTTTGTCTACAGATGGAGACATTTATCTTTAAGCTTTCACTCTGACTTTGGCTTATCAAGCTGCTCCGTTCTAATGTGTTTCCTCTCCATAACGTCCTAACCCTTAATTTCCTTGATGCATTATAATAAACCAGTGTTTCCCAACCTTTTTTGTGCTATGCCACACCTAAGCCTTTCTAAAATTCTTTTGCCCCCTCCCGTCAATAATAATAATGATAATAAAATTTATATACAATTACGATTCTCATAATTTAAATAAATAAGAAACAGTTTAAATATAACAGTTCTTAAACAGCACACAGTTTTAAATATCGTTATGGTTAAAATATAACATAGTTATTATTATTATTATATAAATATATAAGAAAAATAGATGTATAATGTCGTATTTTATATCATCAATTCCTCTATGTTATAAACAAGAAACGAAATCTGTGCATTTGCACTGAAAATGGGAAAACGACACTGACCCCTCGAGTAGGTTAATAGAATTTTCGAATTGCCCCTCGCCCCACGTTGAAAAACACTGTAATAAACATTCTCATTGGCTAAAAATGTAATGTAATTTCTGGATGTTTGCCATTGCTTTCTCTGGCAGATGAGGCTCCTTCAGTTTTGTTACATTCTTTTGAAATTAGAAGAAAATGCGAAGACTAAGTCATTTTACTTTTGTGCTTGCAATTTTTTTTTATTATAAAGAGCAATCTTGTAGAACCAACCAAACCTATTATATAAAAAAGAGTTTATTTGAAGATATGCTTCAATTTAAGTGTTACCCATGAAAAGCCTAATGAACATTCCTTCAAATACATTTTTTCATGCCTGCAATACATGTGTCCATTTCTTATCTCTCCTATCAACACTTGATCTGCAATACCTGCCGTTTTCAATGTGGCAAAGGCAATGACAATGAAGCTAATTTCAAAATAATAACATAACAGATAAAGATTTTGTTGGGTCATAATTTAGAAATAGAATAAAAATGAATGGAAACTGCTCAGAATAAAGAACGAGATATCTTTCTCATTTCATCACCCGTTACACTAGAGGACTTTGCCTGTATACACTCTGGGTACTCCTTAGCCTTTGTGTTACAGAAAACTTAACAACTCTGTTCATATCAAGTTATGCATCTTTACCATATTGCCTCAGCATTCATAAATGTATATTCAGTTTTTATATTAATACTTCACAATGTGGTCTAACAACAGCATTTGTCTTTGAACCTAGCTTTATTCTGTGTCAGAGCAATCCTGGTTCAAGATTAGTTGTTGACTTTGAGCTGTTTTAGCTGTTTCTTACCTGCTACCTACAGCTATAAGGAATTTCCTTAGCACTTTAAACTCATTAGATTGAAGACTCGATCATTTTAGGATCTATGATTACTTTCTTTTGTTTTATTAAAAAGTTCACTCAGCATCGCATCTGTTCTGTCAACTACTCCTACGACTTTTAGTTATTAATAAGCCCTTGTTTGTTGGAAGAAAATTATGTAGAAATGTTAGTTTTAATAAATGTTTAAAATTCAAAAATAACATGAATCCTTGTAGACATATCCATTGGTTAAGCAAATATGTACTTATTTATATACAGCCAATCGTAAATTGCCAAATGCATAACTGTTTTTGCTGTAATTTTCGTCAATATCTTGTTTATCTCCTTTTTGCCCACTAGATTCACTGCATTCTCTGGACAGATTATCTTTTTTTCCCTTCCACTAGTGGATACTGATTCCAGTTGATGTAGTCTACTATTTTTCCTAAACAGTGTTTACTCCAACTGCTCATATGGATCATGTTGATGTCACTTTCTACCAATGTTCCCCCATACACGTTCAGCTGAATTCAAATCAGTGCCCTGTTACCAGGCATTTTATATATTCCTATCCACTAACCACTGTTCATTTGCATCTGTATAATAGCATAGAACATTATCCTCTTAAAATGGATCTGCCACATCATAAACACTGTTCTATTGTTTTAAACTCTGAAGTACGTCTTGTCATTGCATGGTTTCTGGTTCCTCCACCAAAATCAAATGTTGAATTCGTTTACAAAAACAAGTGTATCGAAGAATAGTGTCGACACTAATCTTGCATCAAAATGTAGAATTTTTAGCAACTCATTTGAAGCTATTGTTTGTCCTGTCCATCCATCTGTGTCTGTCCATTCCTAATAACTCCCGAACGGAAGGTCGGATCGACCAACGGACTTAACCATCGTATTCAGAGATCCAAATAACGTAGGAATATGCTATTTTCAGGGGCCAACGCACCCCCATGTTCGAGATATTTAGCATTGTTTTCATTGAATTTCTGCTATTAGCTTAAATGTTAGAAATGCAACCATCTCATTTTAGTTGTCAGCTATAGCTTGGTGGGCAAGGTCTCGGACTCATATATTGAAGGTTGTCGGTTCAAACCTGTATATCTTACCTTTTTTTTTTTTTTCTTTCTTATTTTCCTAAAGTTTTTTTTTTTTTTTTATTTTTCCTTACGTTATTGTACTTCTTTTTATTATTATTATTATTTTTCAATTTTTATATTATTATGGGTCGCCCTTAAATTTATGCTTTAGCACAAAATTATATTCACTTGTTTGGTTTCAAACCAAAAAAAAATAAATAAATAAAACCAATTAGGTTGTACACTTCAGGCAAAATAATAAAAAGGTCTGTCTATGTATATTTAAGTAAGCAATAATTTACTTATTTTGATGAATTAATGATTGATTTCTTTTGTAATTATTCCTGATAGATTCAAGAACCCGTCTGCAATATAGCAAATGACCTTTTATATGCCAATCAGTTAAGGACCCGACTGAGACAACATGCAGGTAATTTAATAAATAAAAAATAAAAACATTTCTTTTAAATTAGAAATGAATTAAACTGACCACTTCCCTTATTTCGATAGTATGGCCTTGTGTTAAAGATTTTATAGATTGTCGTTCTTTTCACGATCGGAATGTGTTTCTTCCAGTTTTTATATTAAATTTGCTGTAGATTGTTACTATAAATTTCTGCTTGGCTTGTTAAAATATCTAGGCTGAATCTGTTCTGTTTCTATTACATTGAAAAAAAAAATCCTGACACCATTAGATTGTGCAAGGGGGGAAAAAATTCAGTTAACTGGCATGTCTGTGCAAATGATTATAAGGATAGCGTTTATGTCTTTGTTTATAACAAAAATATGCAAATGTCATGGCGTGACAAAATCATCTGCACAGAATTTTTTTTAAGTTTTTTATTAATAGCAATAAGAGTTACAGCACGAAAGGATAATTTTATAAATAAAAACAAACAACAATACAGAAATGATAATTAATATTAAAAGAAACAAACAGAAAGACAACCAAATAAATCTCCAAAGATACGTTTCACCAACTTCTAACCAATTGGAAATATCTTGAATTGTGAACATAAATTTATTTCTTTTCATAGGAGCCTACGACTGCAAGTATTTAGAACCGTCAGTGAACCGAAGTTTAACAGCATCGGATCTGAAGAAATTTCTTAATGTAAGTCTCTTAGTTATTTAATTCCTTGTGATCAAAATGTGCTTTTTATTATTTCAATAATACATCATTATTTCGATTGAGAAAACGTCAGACTAATAATGCTTGTATATACTTTTTCATTAATTAGATGAACAAGGAGAGATTCAACATCTATATTCAGAAGTTTCTGGAAAACCCTGATTGGGGTGTCAGGTAGATTTTTTTTTTTTTTTCTTTTTAATCTTGAAACAAATTCATCTGAATACAATTTAGTGTATGTAAATTTTCTGTTGCTTTAACACTTTCGGGTCGTACCGTTTGCTCTCCTGGTTTTCCCCACAGGTCGTGCTATTTTCAAAGTGTATGTATCACGAACACAAGCATAGTTAGATAATTTGTATCATTGATAAAAAGCTAATCTTTGTCTTCAAAATGGTTTATTAGATTTTATCATAAGTATTGTAATAAACAAGAAATTTAGTTACAAAGGCGAGTAAAAATTGAGACAAACAAAAAGTTTTACACAATTTCTCTATTAGGAAAAAATTCCAGAATAAGACAAATCAGAAAAAAGTAATCTTAAACCATATAAAAACGTAGTCATTTCAAAATGCTTTGGAAACACTATATACACAGGCTTCCAAAACAAGTGCCGACATTGTCCACATCTGTGACTTCCTTCTGAGATATTATTGACAGTAAACCCCACCTGTTGGTATATTTTTGAACTACAAGAGTTTACAAACAATGTTGAGTGGTCGTTGCTCGAATAAATGCCTTCCAAAGTGAAGCAAAGCAATGGGAAACTTGTGCTTGGAGAATTGCTGAGCAACGTAAATTTAGAGAATATATAGCTGCCCTAGAACTTACGGGCAGCGACCTGAATGTGTTAAGATATCAACATAAGTATTGCACCTAGTCGGCCTTCGGTTCCCTGCTATTTCAATTTATTTCAATTTACATTTCAATTTTTTTCTTTCTTTCATTTTGAGAGTATTCAAATCAAATTTAACTTTTTAATCAATTAATGAGATTTTGTATTCTTAAGTGATATCCTTGTGCAGTTGCTTCATGTTGACTAGTGATCATCATTTAGGGTTAATCACAGGTCAATTACTTTATTAAGAAAAATAATCGATATAAATAATTTTTGTGTCATCTATACACTCTGCTTCAAGTAAATACTATCCAGATTTATCAATAAATAAATAAATAAAAAATTTGTTTTATTTTAGGAAATGAATGTTTAAAAAATTGATATGTTTGGTCAGTGTAAACGCATTCATTTTAAGTGAGTGATTATAAATACACAATGTGCTCTTCATATTTAGATAACATAATTGAAAGTACATTGTAAGGCAAACTCAAAATATTTGGAAATGAGATAGAAGGAAGAAGGAGATTGTAACTTAGGACACAAAAATTATACAGGTGTTTCGGAAATGGTAGACAAAGCAAAGAAATACGGGTTCCAAAGGTCATTTTGAGTCGAAAAAGTTCTATGACATTTTGTTGTATGGGCCGTAGTTTTAGAGTTAGGAAATGAATGCTTTGGGAATGGTAGCTTTCTTTGATTAGGGCAGTTCACATTGGGAAGTGTAAATAAATAAAGTAAAAGTTTATTACAAAAAAGCAATCAGGATAACAAATGTCATGACTGAAAACGGGTATGATAATTAAAGAAAATGCTTTCTTTGATTCATTCCCAAAACATTCATTTCCTAACTCTAAAACTACGGCCCGTATAACAAAATGTCGTATAACATTTTCGACTCAAAATGACCTTTGGAACCCGTATCTCTTTGCTTTGTTTACCATTTTCGAAACAAAAGCATCTAAAACCTAAGGACGGCCACTAGTTCTAATGGTTACAAACACAAAAATCAGACAAAACAGCTTGTGGCAATTTGTATACCTGTGGATGGTCAGTAGAGACGTGGCTCACAAGCAAATTTGTGAATCTTGCACACAGAGGTCACATAATAGCACTGAAACAGTTAAACAGCGAATTGGCCAATAGGTGAATTGTTTGATGGTACCGTTTGACTGAAGGAAAGAAGTGACAAACATGAAATTTTCCGGTTTGGGCAATGGTCAACTGGGCGACAGAAACTTATAAATGTTGCCCATTTCAGAAGCCATTATTATTCGCTTGTAAATACACAGATATGGTAAGAGTCGGATACAAATTTACAGCATTGTCATGGTTTGATTGCTCATTTCAAAATGACGACTGTGAGCTCACTTGTTGCCTCTGGACATCTGTGGTGCTGATGCATACTCGCATACAAACAAAAATCTTTTAAAAGTTAAAAAGTTTCGAAAAGTGTATATTCTTGGGTGGTCCGATTTCTGGCATCTGTGAACTTTTACTGTATTAGGAATAAATAGCCTTTGCCCTAGGCACTGTTAAAATTACATTGAATGAATAATTATATATATTTTTTAATATATTTTTCTTTTTTAGGATTTATAATGAAGCCAATGAACAGATAACACAGACTGAAGAATTGAAACATGCTGCATGGTTGGAATCTATTGGGTCCGAAAAATCCTTTTACTGTCGGCTGAAGTTAGCTGTTAGCGTGGTGCTCTTTAAACTTTTTCTTACATTTTTAGGTAAGTTCCTGCAAACTGTATCTTCTACGAATAAGCTGTTGTTCCCTGAATTACCAAAAATCAGTCTTTAATCATTGCACCTCAGACTTATATGTATCAAAATTGAATATAGTTATATATATATAGTTAATATAGCAATATATAAAAAGCTGTTTGTTAAGTATTTTGTGCAGTGAAGAGTAAAATTTTGTACGTCATGTTTGCTTGTTGTTGAATTTTAACAGTAGTTTTATTTATTTATTTTTAAGGAATTTTAACTCTGGGTTTGCTGGGGTTTGTTGTCCACTGGCGTTGGAAGACACATCAAGAATTGAAGAAGCAGATCTATGCCATGGCTGAGAATATTTTAGGTAGGATTAATCTTTCAAGGTTTAGAAAGAGATCTTATTTGAAAATGTTTAATATTTTACAGCTTATTTATACAATATCCCAAGATTGATACAGTTCGGTTGATGACTCTACATGTTTGGGACTTCATTTGTATTAGAGGCGAATTCATTTTTAAAGGAATTTTCGCTGTGTTTTTAGAATCTCCATTACACTAGTATTACGTAGAAATGAAATTTGTATCTTCTTGATAATAAGTACTGTTGATTGCAATTCAGTTAAAGGTTCAAAAACTCCTTTAATTGCCATGATAGGGGCTGTCCATAAACTATGTCGAGCTAATTTTTGTTATTTTTGAACCTTTCCCCCCCCCCCTTTGTCACAGTCTGTCACAATCTTGTTTATCTCCCTATCTACTACTATGTAGCAATACCGCCCCATTCCACACCCCACACTCCAATTTATATTAAAAACTAAAGTACTTTATAAGATTTAATTCAGAATACCTATTTTTATCAGTTCAACGACTAAGTCATTTAATCAGTTGTAGAATTAATAGAAAACCTTATCCTTTAACCTTGCATTTTGATGCATATTCCTCGTATTCAAACATATTTTCATTTAAGCTTTAAAGTTTAGATAGTAGCAGGTGTTTTAATGAATTTCTCAGTAGGTATTTTTGATTTTAAAAAAATGCTCTTATGTAATTCTGGTTAAATCAAGTTAGAGGGATTTGCTTTTCAGTTTTAACAAATTAATTTATTTTTGAATCTGTGTAATATTTTTTTTTTATATTTAAGGCAATTGTTTGTACATTAGCTTTACTAGATTGTCTAAAGAAAGATTGAATCTTAATTGTTGTAAATGTTTTTATTGTTTACAGATATTCTTCAGCGGCATTACGAGGCTTCTCTGAAGAATGCCGATTTGCCTCCCTTCTTAGCTATACCTCACGTCAGAGATATGCTAATACCCCCTTCCGAAAGGTACAGTACGAATAAAATGTATTAGTCCAATATAAAAAAAAAATGCATTTTTCTTAATTTTCACAAGAATTTGTTTAATGCTGTTTTGAGTTCATTTCGGTTAACGTTACATGTAATAAAACCAAATAAACAGATCATTTTAAGCTTGATTGATTGTTTAATATGCTATTGACATTATTATAAAGATCGATGAGCACAAGAATAAATATATCCTTTAAAAAAAAATGTTTTGCAAATATAAATTGGAAGCCATGATCTTCTAGTTCGTAACTTCATTCAAAATGTCTGTATTTTTTTTTTTCATTAGCTTTACCAGTTTCAGAGAGGACTTGTGTACTTATGCATGAATCTAAAAGTACATATCAGTAAAAGTACATATTTTAAAAAAAAAAAAAAAAAATGGTGAAAATGATACACTCGAATGTAGCAACGCGAGTTACCGTCCAGTTTTTTATAAATGCCTTAACGTAATATTTAAATATATCAATTCAATTTACTTTTTACTCTTTTAGAAGTAGTGTCTGAATGACAAATAATGTACATTTCTCAGTGTTTATTAAGTAACCTTGAAATTTTTTAATCAACTATGATTCCTTTAGTAACAAATAAAATGAGAGTAAAAATAAATAAATGTAAATAGTTCAAATTAAATAATTTATATATTTCATTATTTTAAGATAATGTTTTCATATGTAGTTATCTTCCCTGGGAAAGTGCATTTGGCTTCTGTAACGAAGAGTCCAGCATTGAATTTCTTTTGGATGATAAATGTAATGTTTGTAGGAATCCTTCTGTAATTAAAATCCTTCTTTCCCGTGTTTTTTGAAACTCATCAAGTTGTAGTAAATAAGATGGGGCCTTGCGCTTCGTATAGGATGAGATTTTGTTGCTATCTTATCACCATATGGCACTTAGAATGGGATCCCCAATGTAAAAATGTAGGTTTTGCTAAAATTAAAGCGTATTGGGTATCTTTTGTCTGATTTGCCCTTTACATTCAATATATACAGATAATAATAGTATAGGTCACCTTAGGGTCACGGAGCTTAAAAGTTCCCAGCATTTAATGACCAAAATGTGGTTCCATTGGTCATCCTGAGCTGTTGTTTCTTTATCCCTTAGAAAGAAATCCAGTCTCCATTTTCCAAGGACTGGATGAACCTAAGACCTATCCGCAAGAGAAGGAACCACAACTCCGCCAGTCAAGTGCTTTGCCACTTATGCTACCAGGTCCAAAATAATAATACAGTGAAACCTCCACTAACGGACACCCCCCAATAGCGGACAATTTTGCAATCCCCCAGTCCCTTAATATAGACGTTTCCACGTATTGACCTCCGATTAGCGGACACTCCCAATAACGGACAACATTCTACAGAAAATGAACGATCTTGTGTTGTTTTTCAAAAGCAATAGAATCAGGCTACAGTAATACGTAGCGTCCAGAGGAAATTTTGAAATTATGGATCACAAACTCCAACGAAAACTCCAAACACATCAAAGTTCGGAAACGGAGACAAGAGCGATCGACTCTGTTGTCTTCGATTAGTTTTGTGCTGCACTAGTAAAAAACATTCCCATTAGTGGGCCATTATTGCAAGAAAAGAAGCAAAGTGGACTGAAGGCCTTTCAAAGTTAAACGATTTAAATATTCATATTGAGAAACATGTTTTCAATGCAAAAACGAAATGTCAAACTCTGTTAACTGATTACTTTAGTTAATAAAATTAATTTTCTAATCCGTTTGTCTTACTGAAAATAATGATAAAATTAATACTGTAATTAATTTTGTCATATTTTAAGTAAGACTAATGGATTAGCATTCATTTAAAAAGGAAAATAGTAAACAGTTTGCAATTGTTCATATTTTCTCATAGGGCAATGTCAATTGTAGAAATTTAAGATTGTACGTAATTTTTCATTAAATGACATGCTATAAGCTAAAAATTGAAAAAGATAGTCCTCCCCAATAACGGACGAAACTTCCGGTCCCTTGACTGTCCGCTATTCGAAGGTTTCACTGTACTACTAATCTATTGAGGATAACGTGATCCCTGTTTTATTTCTGGTTGTTTTCATTTTCAGGAAACTGAAGCAGGAGTTATGGGACAGGGCAGTTCAGTTTCTTCAGGAGAGTGAATCGCGAGTGAGGACCGAATGCCAAAATGTTCAAGGGGAGGATTTCTTGGTGTGGAGGTGGCTTCAACCTCCTTCTCCACAGGTTTGTAAACTTTTGTGTGTTGCTTTTGAGAGTGCATTGTACTTCAGTTGATCTTACTATAGAAATGCATTGTTCACAAGGCTTTTGCAGTGATATTTGTGATGATTTTTATAGCTGTATTTTGTTTATTCTATTTTAAATTGTGGTGAAATAATTCTGGCCACTGGTTCGTAAACGAAGGTAGACTGAGTCTAAGCTAGATCTGGACTCGTCTCTTTATTGGAAGCAAAATCATGGGTTTAAATAGTCTTACGTACAATGATCGTGATTGGTTGGTGTGCTTTAACATTCATTGGGGGTTTTAACAGACATGTGATTTATAACTGATTTTTAACTGTAGTATTTGAATTAAAGGGAATTATGGGAGCATGCCAACAGATAGAATTTAAAAATAAACAAACAGAATTGACAGTTAAAATGTACAGTAGTTTACATCGGGGGTTTCTCAACCTTTTTTTACCCATGGACCCCTTTTCCCTTCTTTTTTTGTTTTTGATGGACCCCCTCATAGCTAAAAAGTAAAGGGATTATATTAATAATCAACAAAATCGTAAATGATTATGCTTTGTTTTGAATGAAAACTAATTTATTGCAAATAAATTATTCTACAGTGGTAAATAATACGTATTCTACACACACTGGTGAATAATTCCATAATAAACCATTTTAAAATACGTGCGATTCAATGAGATCCCTGTGGACCCCGAAGAGTATTACATGGACCCCGGTTGAGAACCCCTGGTTTAAATGATTGATCAGAACAGTAAAAATATATAAGATAAAATACAATAAAATAGAATGAACAAAATACAGCTATAAAAATCATCACAATATTCATCATTTTGAGTTAATTTGTCAGTTCCTGTTGTCGCCACTCCTATGTAATTGCTATGTATAATGTAATGGCAACAATGAACAAACTAATGAGGCTATTCTCTGAAAGTTATAAATAGTTCATAGAAAAAGTATTTTATTTCTTAAAATACCATTTTTCTTTTCTTTTTCCAAAGCAGGACGGTGTGAAGAAAATGAAAGTTTGGCAAGGACAAGGTAAATGTTTCATTGGTTTGAATTTATGACTAAATGTGGAATATCTCATTATTTTTCTTGCTATGGAATTGAGTCTGATAATGTAAGTTAATGTCTCCATTGTTTTTCCTTCTAGCTTTTGAAAACTTAGACACAGGCCTTAATGCTCTTCCCAGTAGCCCAACACCGTGCCTCAAAATCCGAAATATGTTTGATCCTGATGTGTAAGTATTTTTAATGCAGTACTCTGGAAATGCTGATGGACAGTGAAAAAGATTATAGAATTAAATGTTGGCTTTAAGTGTACGTTGTAACATTGCAGAGATCAGACATCAAAAAAATGATGATAGGGTATCTTTAGGGTCACATTTCTATTTAAAAGTAATTAAAAAATTGAATTCCTTAAAAAATATATCATTTGTTGTTGTTTCAGGGAATATGGAGACAATTGGCATATTCACATTCAGGATGCCATCCTTGAAAAATGTGAAGGAAACAACGGTATTGTTCATTTGAAGGTGGATACATCATCACGAGAAGTAAGTTAAGATTTTATCTTACCTGTTTATTTAATACTACCCTAGATCAGAATGGTTAAGGTCCTGACTCAAGCAATTCAGGTGACAGCAAACCTTTTATTTCTTTTATATATTTCTTTTACCAAAGCTAAATTTTACCTAAAATTTTAAAAACTTAAATATGAACTTGTGAAGCATATGGGATTTATATTTTCTTGTTTTTAATTTTCAAAATATTCTGTAATTAGTTAAATTAAAATTCAAAAACAGTTAATTTTGGGGAGGTTTTCAAGGTATTACTCAGTATTTTCAACCTAAAAAAACTTGACGAAAACCTGAAATGATAAACAATTTGTAAAATAATTACTTGTATTTAAAATATTTATTATTAGTGCAATAGTTTCTTTTTAAAAAAAATAAAAATTGTATTTTTTAAATTGTTTGAGATTAAATTATTTCTCTTTTATGTGCTAACTAATAATCATAATAAAAAACGCAGAGCCGGCGCTAGGAGGGTGCGGGGCCTCGGGCAAGATGAATTTTGTGGGGCCCTTGACAATCTTATTTTTAACAGCCAAAAAAAGACAATTCTATTTTCTCCTCTTTCTTCTAACCAGGCGCGGTGCCTGGGGTGGTCACCCCGTTCGCCACCCCCTTAACGCCGGCTCTAAAAAACGAATGCAAATTCATTTGATGCTATTGGTTTTCAAAAATAAATTTTGTATTGAAGCATTTTTTTATAGAAATAGATTTTAAGAGAATTAACCATTTTTGAATTTTAATTTAATTAATTATAGAATATTTTGAAAATTAAAAACAAGAAAATAGAAATCGCAGATGCTTCACAAGTTCATATTTAACTTTTCAGAATTTTAGGTGCATTGGTAAAAGAAATATATAAAAGGCTCGTAGTCGCCTGAATTCATTGAGTCAGGACCTTAAGAAAGTGAATTTTACAAATGTGTCAATGTAAATATTAATGAGTAGACGATTATTTTAATTGAGTTCGTTCACGCCTGTACACTTGACTGGAATAATTAACACATTTAAAAAATCGTTACATTTAAAAAAAAAAATTTAATTCTAATTAAAAACATTTAAAATTTTAAAAAACTTGATTACAGATACATGACCTGGGTTTCGACCCCGAGAGGGG